>JADANN010000383.1:600000-989710 GCA_018806985.1 Angiostrongylus vasorum
CGCATTCAAGCCGAAAAACACGATTAGTAATTGTATATGTCATGAGTGACGCAAACGTGGCTTAATGTGATGACTAGTTCTGGGCGGTTACCGAAATCCAACACAAAGAAATCCTTGCTTCAATTGGAAGAGACCAGAACCGAACGACTCGAAATTTGGAAATTAGAAATGGGTAGGCGAAATTTTGTTAGCGATTCCTTTTCTTTCATAAGCGTTGCCCCATCTTTAAGGAATATTATCATTTAAAGGATAGAAACTAACTCTTGTATAGTAAGTATTTAACACCAATTGATAGGAGCTTCCTAAGCGCTGAAGCGATTTGGAAGACACGTTTAACTAACACCATGAAAACGCCGGTCTATACTTATCCCTGACAAACCGGCGAAAGAGTTTTAGGACATGGCTAAAATGTATTCATTTTTCACCTTGTTCAACATATCTTAAGCGCACATGTATTTTAATCACTGTAAATTAATTTAAATGCTATCAATTGCAATTCTAACCGCTATGAACGCCAATAAAGCTGCGTGAAGTGCAATGGTTGAAGACACCCAGCAGTTCAATCTATGGCTGCTGGCAAACGAAAGTTCTCCATCCGCTAGGGTTACGCAAATTATTACGAGATCTGTGTGATAGGATAGCAACACTGACTTAATATATCGGCAAGGTAGGGCAAGTCTTTGTATGGGCCGACTATGCATTCAATCACATCTGCGATGTTGGAAATGGAGCCGAATGGACGACGCATCCCCGAGGGATTGATCAGCACCGAACGCGTAATCCTCTTGTCCTTCGAGCTGATCTCCAACATGTGCTATTAATTACATACGGCTTACCTTAACCTCGATCGATATCTCTCGCGGAACACTCTTGCTATTTTCTGTCTAGTTTTTTCCAAAAACCTATGTAGCACAGGGGATAGGTACCCCGGCAATATCTTTAGTTGAGCAAATTAGTATCAAACGCCTCTGGGAAGCGCAAAGAACACTGCCGAGATGTCATTATTTCTACTCTTGAGTTTATACGAGGTTGCTACTAAGAGCTGATAACTGCGGTTAACGTTTCGGCACCTTCGTGTTCTTCAGGGCTGCAATGGTTCGAATCGAATGCTCGCAACCGGATGTTATTTCTCGCGGTGTGGGTTTTCGTAGACAACACATCGAGTAAACTCCGATAAAATGGTACACCGTACGGATGAGTTAATCTCACTCGGTAGTATTGAAAAAAAGTGTGCTGATTAGTTACACTGGTAACCCATTTCCTTCAAGTGATTGCACGACCCAATGGCCATTCAATCGTCTCAACGATACTACGAATAGAGGTGAAAGCATAGGGAATCCCTAAGCGATTCATCAGCACCGAAAACTTGCACGCTTTATGGAAGCTAATAGAAATCTTCTCTATCAACTTTTGGCTGAGAACTTCTAGAAGTTCTTGTCGATGTTACAAGATTTGTAGCGAATAGTTGCAAGAATTTATGACATCCAATAAAACGTCAGTAATGTTATTATGTATCATTGGCTAATTTTTTTATTCTTTATACTATCCTTCTTCACGTCTATTGTGCGAGTCCCAGTACTTCTCACATTCGATTCGTTTCCTGGCATCCATCATCCACGAAGATCTTCCATTGTTTTACGTGTGGCATCGGCTGCTTTTTTGAGGATTTTCGTTTCGTCTCGAATGTTGTAGAACGCTGGTCGAGTCGATTCTCCCTGGAAGTCCTGAGATAGCCGGCCTAGAGCGTTCCCATTTGGATTAAAGAAAGTGATTTTTTTTTCCCGGACAAAGTCGCTACCAATTTCCCGACCCTGGAAGGATGAAAGGCTTGGTGAGCCTGGGGTGGAATCGAGCCAGCACTGTGCTCGCCATGATCGGCATCACTACCACTCTAATACCTGACCTTATCATTGATCAATCTTATTTTCAAAGCAGTGAATGCGGTAGAAATTGTGGTAGAGACAAAAAAAGCACGAGGCTGGCCTTTACAACAACTGGTAAAGCCACTGAAACTAAGAGAACCCATGTGAAGACGTTAATAACTTTCTGTGGCTTTCTAAGCGTCGTCTATTGTCATTGTTCTTCTTACGTTGTTGAGTGGATTTTTTTTAATTTTAACGTGATGATCACCTTAGTATGAGTAGAACTACTTACATACTGTGCATATTGTTCAGCCTTTTAGAATATGAAAGCTGTTTTCGGCTTAGCTGTCATAATTGGTATCTTATCAGCGATAAGTGCGAAAGTCACAGAGAAACCGTTGTGTGGCCTGTGCGAGGATTTTGTGAAAAAAGTCGATGATTTTCTTGAGGAAGGCGGAGCTATGGAAAAAGTGAGTGCTTTGTTTTTCGTAAACACTGTTCGCTTAATAGATTATCGCTCACCTTGCTGAATTTTTTCCAAAAATATCTTTTTTTCTACATAACAAAGAAATCGTATCGTATCGTACTTTGGACACATTAAATACTACATCAGCTAAATGACTGCCATGGAAACTTAGTGGAAGAGCTGTAAATGATCTGAAATGCATTGTTTTTCTAATAAGATGCTAACCCTCCCAACGGTTTACCGCCTCATCGTGGCTGGCTGGGAGATGTCACTGGATATTGGACTGCTATGTACAACGGGGGGATTCATCCCCTAGCAGGATCTCCCAAGCTGAGAAAGAGTCCGGCGTTTCCATCTGGAAGCTTAGTTAAGAGTAAACCAATACCAGGATCCGCTGTCCTGATATCAAACTAGTCGTATGGTGCTAAATCTTCCTCTGATCCACAAGGGCTGCTGCTGCCTGTGGTGGTGACGACCTGGGGCAGGCTTTGGCCAGGTTGACCTCCGGATTCCAGGGAACCACAATGGCTTAACCAGCAAGTTTCCGAAAAAGTGGAGATTATGCTGGGGCCTTCACAACTAGTGAAGACGGGCTATGCAAGTATCAAGTATCAAGCAGGTAATAAGTCGATAACATGAGGGGAGGCGATGCTCACATGATGTGCTTACTTCTCCACGTCGAAATTTCTTTATTTTAGTATCCCCTGTCTTTTATTTTTTATTTTCACACAGCGCTAAAGTGTAAATGAGAACGATGGGTAGATGTCAGGTCATTGTACTGGCAAAACCCACCCTTATAAGATCTAACAGTAGGTCACCGGAAATTTCAACGGTCAGAAAAACACCTTTGCTTTTTCTCTTAAACGGATGTGAGTGAAATGACAAGAAACCGTAGAACTTATGACCGATGCGCTTGCGTACACAACAGTTATTTCAAAAATTTTTTCCTTTTTTTCCTTTAAGATTATTTATCGATTACTCGACGGCTCTGTAAACCTGTTCTACACATTTCCGTCCGATAAAGTCACTAAATTTCAATCGCCGATCTGCGTATCTATTGTGGAGCTCATCTCTTCCGTGGTTGAAGTGAGATATTTCTAGCGCGTTTGTCTTCTGAAGGGCAGCCCGCTGTTCCATAGGGTCTTCTTCCTCACTTCCTTGGTGTTTTTTTAAGCTGCTTGAGAAGCTGGTTTTTTCCTCCTCATTTGGATCTGGGAGAGCATGTTTTGTTATATTAACATTCGTTTCTAAATAAATATGGATGGATCACTTGTTAAACATCTTCGGAAAATCATTGAGTCGTTAGGTTTGGATCTGGATCTTTCTTGTGGATCCCTTACTTAGGCCTAGGGGGTCGATCCTTCGATGTAAATCAGTGTAATCGACGAGCTTTAATTCTACAATATAAGATCTCGATGTTGCACTCCACATTCACGCTTTTCGTATTCAAGAAATGTTGCGATTTATTGGAAACATCGACTTTAATATTCACCATATCAGGAGTATTTCTTGATCCTTGTATTTTTCGCTCATTGAGGAATTATGAAGTTTTGACTTCGCGTAGTATACCTTCACCTCGTTTTTAATATTTAGGCATAGGTGATGGTGATTTAAACAAAATCATGCCTGTTCTCCGCCACCTCAACGTAAAATGTCCGCTTAGGGTTAGTAATGGTTTTGAGGGACAAGAAAACCGATGTTCTTGAGCAAGTTCGGCGAGAACGTTCTCTCTGGTGTTAACTTTCTCATTGCATGTGCCTACTTAGAAAAAGGTGCTTTTGCAGTAGCATAAAAACGATAGTCAGCATACGATCAGTCTTTTCCGCTTCGATCATTCCAATGACGTTATAATTGAAAGTTGGTGTCGGTGGATTGTGTTTAAGTACACTATTCCACCACAGCCATGCTAGAATTCGGCAAGGTGGTATTGACATAAGATTTCAGTAACCACACCGTAGATCCCTCTTCTAGAATTCCTGTAAATCTGGAATAGTGACCCACAGTGTGATCTTAAGATCGGGAGATTAGTAGGATGATTCTTTTTTTCTATTCTTTCCTGTCTGGACTCTGCTCGCAGATATATTTATTGCTCAGTGCTCACTTCTTACGCGAGGTGTAAGAGAATTTTCGTTCAAGGCTTTTGATTTTTGCTGTCTCTGTCGATGAACCAATCGCAAGTAGGTTGCTAGTTGGACTAAAGATTTTCATGGATAACCTGTCAAAGTAATGTACTGGACCAAATGAGATCTGAGGGTTATCTCTTGAGGAAGATTCTATTGTTCCACTTTCACTTCCCAGCCGTGTGATTCTAAAACCTTAGCTGAGTGCCCGTGTGAGATACGATCTTTACATACCTAAAAATCCCTATTCACATATTCTAATGGTAAAACAGTCGTGGACTACAGATGCTGGAAGTCTATGTCCTGAATCCTCATACGTAGGATGACAGTCACATGTCCAAACAGGAAGGCATTCAACCCATTCATCTTTCTGCCATCTGGGTATGTGCTATGTAACCTCGTGTCTAATCGGCTCATGATCTTTCAGTTGAAAGGTATTCAAGGCTTTAATCACTTTTGCTTTTTATGGAGTGCTTACGACATTTTTTATTATCTTGTTTTCATAGGATGCTTGACTTTTAACCAGCTAAGGAATCGCATTTATACAGAAGCTGCATCAGTACTGCCTCAACAAATGTCCTGAATGTCTGCGCAAATATTGCCTGGAATTTGATCAAAAGCTCCAAGAAATCATCAAAAAAATTAGAGGTGACGTTTTCTTACTTGTTCTTTGACTTACGTTAATCGTGTTGAAAATTTGTTAGAATAAATGGCAACATCTAACTATTTTATTTACTGCTTGTTATAATTTTTTCACGGAAAGCTATGGTGTGAAGTTACACATCGTGATTAATGGCATAGCTTCAACTTGAGTGGATTCAATGCCGATTTATGCTCCCCAGATCATTCCCGTGGGTGGGCGATTCCTGATGGCACCGCACTGTAGATAACACGTAAGCCACCGGAAAGGGTAATCGCGGGTTCGAATCTGGGCTGGGGTCTAAGTTTTGCAAGTATCTCAGCCTCATACTGGTTCTATAATTATTTTTGTAGAAGGCCTACTAAACAGCTAAAGGATTTCTTCGATGAAGTTTTGATTTTTGCCACTAGACATCTAGAAAGTTCCTGCATCGTTTTGCCCACTTTTAACAGAACAAAAAAAATTTTTTTTGGTTTTTGTCAGTATGTTATAAATACAACATTTGTTTAGGACCATGCTTCACCAAAGGAGGTCTGCACGAACCTTGGTCTTTGCGTTGTTTGACGTTCATGGTTTTCGTGTTGTTTGATGTTGTTGAAATAAATCTAGCTCTTAATCTCTATTTCTTTTCATCATCTATCGTCTCGTAACGCAAGGGGTGCTTGTGGCGCAGTGGTTGGAGGCGCCACTGCGACACACACGTGGAATCGATCCCAACGCTCATGGCCCACCAAGCCTTCCATCCCTCCGGAGTCGGCAAATTGGTACCAGACTTGTCTGGGAGGATAGCAGCACTGGCTCGATACATCCATAGGCCACCGCGAGTGGCCAAATATGCATTCAATCACCTCCAACGTTGCTTAATGAAGTCGAATGCATGGCGCATCCCTCAGGATTGATCAACGCTGAGAGCTTTTTATTTATCCATCCATCGCCTTAGGATTTCTCACAGGTTTAGCTCTCACAAGTATTTGAAGAATCTTTTCAAAAAACTATTGATTTGGACATTGTTATTGTTACGTCGTTGTTCTAAAAGCCGACGTGAATCTTGAGAGTACCTACTAAGAAATATACAGACATTTTTTGAATAGTTTAATATCTTCTGGAGAGAAGCTTAACATCATCTACACACTTTCATGGATGAATACTCGTTGCTAAAAGGTTTTGTAATGATTGTCGTATGTTATACTAATTGTAAATGTAGACAATCAAAGTTCAGAAAAGAAGATATCCAAGAAACAGAATAACCTATGCACCATCTTACTAGGAACATTTTCGAGAACTGCTTTTATCCCTGGGAAAACCAGCTACAAAGGCCGACCCATTTCTTCTGAAATCTAACTGTCTGATATGATTCTTGTCTTTGAGAAGTAAAAATCACCTGCGCATCTTCTAGCTACTATTTTCGTCAAGCTGTAGAAGGTGAACCTTACTCATCAGAAAGTTTGCACATCATTTGCCGAAATTGAATTGCACAAAACGCAGGATATTTTGAATATAGGCTTACGGCCACTCAAAAAGTTTTTTTAACGCATCACTTAAGCACTCAAAGTACTGCTGCTTAAAAAAAAGGTTATCTTCTCAGCTCTATGAATGGTGTTAATAGTGTGAATTATAAAAATCTCTTGGGCAGCCTCTTCATTTAATAAAGATATCATTCAAAGATCAGCACTAGGATAAAAGTTAAGGAACGATTTGATCATTGAATCATTGGCGTTGCTTTGGATTTTAGAACAACGTAAGCTAGTTTGTGTTAATGTGATAGCGATGCTCTGTTCACAACAAAGAAACGCCTCCATTTCATCATAAAAGTGGCGCTCGTTCAGAACTCACCAAATGATCCCACAGTACCCAGTAAGGACACTTCGCTTACTGCTGTTAATAATGATTGTCGGCAGCCTGTCGTGCTTATAGAATGAGCAAAAAAGTTTGCCTCAACATTTTTAACATGCTACCGAAGTCAGCAAATTGGTACTGGTCCCGCTTGGGAGAATAAGAGAATTGACTTGATGCATGTGAAGAAGGTCCCGGTAAGATGCTGTGAATAAAATCGAAGGCATTACGCATCCATAAGGGCTGACCAACCCCGAACTCTTAATCCCTTTATCCTTTGAGCTAATCATGAACATGTGGTATTAATCACATATTGTTTACGTCAACCTTGCCTATCTCTCATTGAATACTTTCGACACTTCTCGGCTCGGTGTGGTATCCAATTTCATAGTTCCGTTCAAACTAAATAAACACTCATTCAAATATATACGAAACTACTGCGATTACTACTTGGTTCTCTGTCTGTTGTAGCGTTGTCATCAACTGTCGTTTGTCAAAAGTCTTTTTTTTTCTAATCTGATTGTACTCTTTTTTACCGTGAAGAAGATTGAATCTCTGATAAATTGGAGACGATCTCGGCCGATTTAGAACTTCAGGAAGTTTTTTTCTGTTACCCTTGTTAGTTACTTTTCTGATATTGGCATAAAGTGGAATTTCTAAATAGATAGGATGAGATGTGGTACGGTTCTCGTTGGTGTTCTTTGCATGGCCACCTTCACAAGTGCCTACAAGAAGCCGTTCTGTGAGCTGTGCGAGAATGTTGTGGACAAAGTCGACGAGGTACTGAAGAAGGGCGGTGATATTGAAAAGGTGCTGTATAACACTTGCATATTAACATATAAAGTGCAGTGAAACCTAAAAGAGCCAATACGATGCCGAAGCTACTGTCGTCTTCGATGTTCTGACCATTAAAGTAATAAACAACTTATATGATATTATACTTCTTGTTGAATTTCAATAAAAAGAGGATAAGAAGGATAAATCTTCCGGCATTGACCATTCTCCGAGGGTTGAGCCGTGTATTTGTCTCGTGGCACTGTAATCGTTACCGAATGCATATCTGGCCTAAATAACGACCTGCGAGGGCCTACGGATGAAACAAGCGGACGTTTTTTGCCTTTGCAGACAATTTTTGCACCATTTTGATGACGCTGGAGCGATGAAGAGCGTTGTTGTTCCGGAGAATTTATCTGAATCATCTAATTGCCTTGTAGTCCCCATGCATGCAGTGTGCCAAATAAGTCCATTTCAATAATAATGTTGATAAAACATTCGATTTGGAGATACGAGCATATTGGACTACTAACGAATTCTTTGCCACCTCCGAACGCCTAGAACCCTCAGTCTCCATCACAATGGACCAAATTTCTTAGCGCGGGTAGTGCAGTGGTTAGAGGTTTTTGTAATACACACAGCGTCGGTCGTTGGTTTGATCACGTGCCGTGGGCTCATCAAGCCTTCCATGTCTTCACGTCGGCGATTGGTTCCAAACTTGTCTTTGAGGCTAGCAGTACTGACTTGACACATCAGTAGGCCAAAACAGGTCATCGTCTAAACAAGATGCGCATTCATTCACCTTTGCGGTGATACCAGTGGAGTACAATTCATGCTGCTTCTCATAGGGATTGGTCAACGCCGTAATCTTTATTCTATATCCTTTTAATGGAGGTATCGTTGTATGGGTAATGTCACTGGTAAAATGTTTTTT
This sequence comes from Angiostrongylus vasorum, assembly GCA_018806985.1. Taxonomy (NCBI): domain Eukaryota; kingdom Metazoa; phylum Nematoda; class Chromadorea; order Rhabditida; family Metastrongylidae; genus Angiostrongylus; species Angiostrongylus vasorum. Next base: position 608,630 of record JADANN010000383.1, read on the forward strand.
ATTTGCAAATATGGGCTTCCATTTGCTAGATATGGCTTCCTGACACCAATGATTGAGAATATGAAATCTATTTGCACTCATCATGCAATTTCAAGGCTCCCTGAAGCTCTTACTGATTGTTTTAGGAACGGCGAACACCAGAATAACAAGTATTTACAAGACATGTAGGCATTCTAGATTGCATTGCTAATGTCTAATAGAAAAGCTTTCCATTCAATTTCATATAAAGTTAGTTTCGCGAACGCTTTAGCACAGCTAGGCCCAAACATTAACGGAGAATCGAACTGATCAATGTTCCAGTGGATTCGTAAAGAAGATCAGAAACCCTGAAACATCAGCCGAAACGAAAGGAAAAATCCGAAGGTATTCGTGAATGGATGATTCGAGGAAAGGACTCAAGTGAAAGAAATGCTAGGATCAGCGGTACATGATACGTGATGTCGGCTCACGTATAAAGAAAATCTTATGGTGCAATGTGGTATAAAAAATGGTGTAATATAATACAATATATAATGTATAATATAGTTTTTTTATCTGACCCGATTTCACGCCTACTGTGCGGATCTCAGCATTTCTCACATTCGATTCGTTTCCTCGCATCCATTGTCCTCGAAGATCTTTTAACTTTACGTGTGGCTTCGGTTGCTGGTTGAGGGTTTTCATTTCATCTTGGATGTCATAGAATGCTAGTCGAGCAATTCTCCCTGGAGTCCTGAGATAGCAGGGCTGGAGCGTTCGCAACTGGATTGCAGAGAGTAGTTTTTTCCCAGACAAGTCAGGTACCAATTTCCCTACCCCGGAGGGATGACAGGGCTTGATTAGCCCGGAACGGAATCTAGCTAGGACTATGCACGTAATGACGGGGATCACGACCACTGTGCCATCCACCCCTATAATAACATCACGGAAAATAAGTAAATGCAATTTGAATATACTTGGTCAATCAGCGCTCTTGCAATCAGTAATCGCGCTTTTGATGAATAGTGAAAGGCCGCGCTTCTAATCAATAATATGTGTACTCTAGGCTGTTAGCGAGTTCTGTCGTGATGATGTGCCAGAATTCCTTTCCGATTACTGTGAGAAGATCATCGCCAAAAATCTTAAATACATCATCGAGAAACTGAAGGCTAGTTGATTTTTTTCTACTTAATCTCCAAAGTCTTCTCAAATCTTACAATCCCACTAGTTGCAGTTTCAGGATCACGAGCCAGCCGACAAAATTTGCGCCGACTTATATCTTTGCAACGAATGAGAACAATGCAGTAAATCTGTATTCTGTTGATGTACTGCTGAATTTATTAGTATCTGTTCTGCAAACAATGTAAAACATGTTGTTGGTTGTATCAGAGACGCTTGCAATCTTAAATACGTCAGCAAATCTTCTGAGAAATAAAGTCTAAGGGTGAAGTGTTCAGTGTTGTTTCACTTCTTAGAGATTCGAAATGTATTCGTCTAAATCAACACATTTTCGACGTAGCGAGTCACATGTGATTCGCACACTTCCGGTTAGCTGGCCCAGGTGAATCACTTGTGGCTTAATCTGTTTTTACGCCGTTCATTCTATCGCACGGAGCCCTTCGTTGCACTTTTTATAATCACTTGACAGCTAATCGAAGACAAGTGTTGTGGTGGGTGTTACTCACCAAAGCCTCTACTTTGTCTTCAGAAATACGTAAAAGCCACCTTTTTGAACGAATTTACTGGCCTATAAATTGACTAGTAATTCAGTGTCATTTTATACTAATTACTTTGGTGAATCATGGCTACCTTAGTTAATGGATGGATATTAAAAAATACGGAAATACAGCATAGGCTACAAAATGCTTCTAAATGCTGCCAGCACTGTGGTTGTGTGGTGGAACCATAGTACCATTACGAAATAGTAACACACTCTTGCTTGGATATTTGGATGGTCCGTCTTCACGATTTGTGCGTACCCTAGCACATTTGCCATATCTTTCTCTCGCAGTCGTCGTCCATGGTGGTGGTTTTGTTCGGGCATGGTGATGCGCGCCAGTCTCACACCGTGATCTATAAAATAACTTCAGTTGCAGTGACAGCTGAATAATTTTGTTTACGAACACGTCTGCCCAACGTGTGCGTGGCCGTCCTAGGGGACGTTTGCATTCTCGTGGAGTCCACTCTACAGTTCTTTTTGTCCATCCGTCGTCTGTTCTTCTCATTATGTGACCGGCCCATCTATGTTTCGCTATAGATGCATATTCTCCTGGACCTCGAAGATGTGACAGATTTCGAAGATCAGAGCTTCGCATGCTGGCTAGATATTGAGAGTCTCGGTTATATTTCAGAAGACATCGCTCAAGCACTCTGTGAGTAGTGCGAAGTATTCTTGACTTGGTTGAAGTATCAACCCACATCTCTGCAGCATAACAGAGCGCTGGGAGAATCCTTGAATCGAAAAAGGTAAGCGCGGAGTTTCGGCTCATTCAGTTTGCCAGTGCCTTCTTTAAGAGGCCCAAACGCGTACCAAGCTGCTCTCCTTCTTCTATCTAGTTCCTCCTCCACGTTGTTTTCCATGTTCATCGATCGACCAAGGCATACGTACCAGGTGGTCTCCGCAATAAGGGAGCCAGCCAATTCAATTTTTTCGCCTTTGCACCATGGGTTTTTCATGCACTACGTCTTCTTTCGATTTATGCGCAGTCCGATCTTTTTTCCCCGCTTCGTTGGGCTCGTTGGTCATCATCTCTGCTTCGCTAGTATTTCTTGAAAAGATGACAATGTCGTCGGCAAAACGAAGGTTTGATAGGAATATTCCATCAATACATACGCCTTTTTCATTCCAATCGAGTGACTTCTTTATCCACTGCAGTGCGGCACTGAACAGCTTTGGCGATATTGTGACGCCCTGTCGAACCCATTTTCCTATGGGTATGGTAAGAGGTGGATGGAAAAGCTGTATTATCGTAGTGCAGTTCTGATAACAGTCGGATAGCGTTCTTATATAGCACGGGTCCACTCCTTGGTCGACGAGCGCTGATAGGATTGCATTCGTTTCTACACTGTCAAACGCTTTTTTCGTAGTCGTAGAAAAATGTTACGACTAGAGTCAAGTGGTATTCCCTACAAACTTCGATGATCCTGGACAGAGTTTGGATGTGTCCCATGCTGCAAAAACTTTGTCGAAATCCTGTTTGCTCGACTGGTTGCGCATCATCCACTGTCCTTGATTTGCACGAGAGGAAATCTTCGTGAAGTGCTTGTAGAGCACATACAACAAGCACATCAGACGATAGTTACGAAGATCCTTTCGGTCTCCTTTCTTGGGCAGGATGACCGTGCGCGAAGTCCTCCACTGGTCTGGGAATTTTTCCTTTTGAAGGTAGGCTGTCAGATGTTTTGTGAGAAGCACATATAAATTGTGGCTTCCAGCTCTAAGGAAATCGGCGGTGACATTGTCTGGTCCTGGAGCTGTGTCTCTTTTCATGCTTTCTATCGCAACTCGAACCTCCGACGGAAGAATTCAAGGTGGTGTTTCTCCAGCGGGGATAGTCGGAGTCCGGGACAGGGACTGTGGAACGGAAAAGGTTGTTGTAGAACGTTTCCGTTATCAACTCCATATCATGGCTGGGAGTTTTAACGGTCTCATCTTCGTTCGTCAATGCTGATAGCGGAAGAGTTTAATTAGACAAGTCCCGACGACATTTTTTTCAGACTGCTTCTTTTCCCTGCTGCTACCCGTAGTTTCTTCTGCTTGTACCGTTGTAGCTCTTCCTGCAAAGCTCTTCTGCAGCTGGCATTTATTACTAGCCATGTTAAACGTGTTACAGTAGGATCAAGCCTCAGTTTCTTTCTCTTTTCGAGCAACTCGTTAGTAGTGATGGAGATGCGATCTGATCTTCTTGCTTAAGGAACTGAGGCGAATTCGGCACAGCTTTTCAGTCCTTCGACAAGCAGCTAGTAGTCTTCGGTCGAGTCTTCTTTAATCTGCCAGTCACGTTTGGATAGGACTTCGTTCAAAATGTTGTCGTCCTATACATCTGGACTTTTTTCCCTCGTGGTCGATGAAGAGAGTTCTTTTCCAGCTTGCGGCTGAATCGAATCTTCGGAAGGCGGTGATCGGAACCAGTACAGAATGGCGGGACTACCGATCTGTCAAGTAGGCACCATCTTGTGTTTGTCAGAATGTGGTCGACACATACAAATTAATATCAGCGGTAAAGCAGACATTTATGTCTATGTCTATAATTTAATCATGTTGTCAATCCCATTCTTTTTATCTATGCTATTATTCAAAAAATTGTCGTCTGCTGTCGAAAAACCTGTGAGTCCATCACCTATCACCAGGCGTCCAATTGATGGTAGAGTGACTCCAGCTGGCTCCAGTAATTCATAAATTTTGCCCTCCCGCGTGCGGTAGTAACCCAGTGGGCTCTGCTCACTCCAGGTTCTCGTGAGGTCTTATCTTTTTCTTTTAAGGATTTCATGAAGAACTGTGATCATCGCTTCCGTCGTCTTCGAGCAGAATGTTTGAAATCCTGAAGAATCCAGTGAACAGCTCATGTCCACCGGTTATCGTTCGTGCGCATTATGCACCTAGCCCATAAGAGTGATGTCAGATTACAGATATTCGAAGGGTAAGGATAAAAAAGGATAAAGCTCTCGGCGGTGATCAATCCCTGAGGGATGCGGCATGCATTCGACTTCACTAAGTATCGTTTGGAGGTGATTGAATGCATATCTTGCCTTTACAGTGACTCGCGGTGGCCTACCGATGTATCGAGCCGGTGCTAATATCCTGCCAGACAAGTCTGGTACCAATTTGCAGACCCCGAAGGGATGGAAGGGTTGGTGGATCATGGGTGGGGAGATCGTTCCCATATGTATGTGTTGCAGGGCGCCCCACCACTGCGCAACACGAGTCACATTGTATACTATACAACCAAAATACTTTCGCTGCCTATGTAAGTAAATTTGACCAGGAATTCGCTAAAACTATGCTGAATGAAATGCACAGCTCATTGCTTCGACTAGAATAGACTCAGTGGAACATAATCATCGACTATTACCTTGAATGCTTAATGGTCACAGAGATTTCGTCATCTGACCAATGGTCTTCACCATCAATCTCGACCCGTATGAGTAGACGCTTCCTTAAAGAATTTCTGCCTCTGGAAATAAATGGCGTCCACAAATGGAGCTAAAAGCATAAATGCATTGATAACGGTACTTCTCCAACGTTCATGCCTAGCATAACGTTCAACGTGGTTTTTTGTAGGTGCGCGTAAAGAAACCTTAGTCTGTACATGTACATATGTGTGTATAATATGCACATTTCGGCCCACTCTACTAAATGTGTTTATATAACCACAATGATGCTGAGATATTTGCGAAACTTGGGCCCTAGGCCAGATCACACCGCGATCACCTTTTAGACGGCTCACGTGTTACGCACGGTACCACTGAGACACTCGTTCTGCATTTCTCTTGGCCAGCCTTTTTTACCCTAGCGGTGCTATCAGCAATCACCCGTCGACGAGAATGATCTGAGTAGCACAAGTCGGCATTAACTTAGTGGATAATTTAATTAAAACGTGTGGATAGTTCGACCATATCGTTGAATAAGATATAACGATTATTATAGCTGTCGAGTTTCTGAATTAGTGGGTCAGCCAAGAGGAATGATCAATACAGTATCATTGCAGTTAGCGAATGCTTTATATCTTATGTCAGATGCAGAGTCGTGTGTGTACACTTTACAACTCTAAAAGAACTGTGACTAACAGGCTTTCTTACCGTCAACATTGCCTTCCATTCTATTACACAGCGATATCGTAGACGCTTTGTTACACAAAATTCAAATTGTAAAAAGTTCATACTGCTTTTACAGTCACACTGTAGAAAATTCCCGACGACGATACGGGAACTCTTATTACGGTAACTTGAACATGAAGACGAGTACATTGCACATGTTTTCAACATGCGTGAAATAAGTTTGCCATCGAGTACACCAATATGACGACGTAGATAACTGGTGTGAATATCACTGCCATCCCGAATATGAGTTTGTAGAGCTGCTCCGGCGGTACGGTTACTGCGCCTTCCAGATGAGATAATAGGTGGAAGTGAGTCTATCGACACGAAGGCTTGTCTCGTTTATGTTGAGTATTCAACCCATTCGCCACAGTTTTCTTTTCAGTCAAGTTTAACCCTGTGTCAGTGAATGATTCATCAGTATGATTCGAAACTACAAAATACCCGCCATGTTTTGAAATATCACTAGATATCTACTATGGTTTCGGCTTCTACATCGTCCTTAAGCGGTCGGTTACTTCGGTTACTTATTCATTCCTACTTTCGTTTCTGATTTCTGTTTTAACATCTCTCCAAATCAACTAGTAGGAAGACCGAGCGGAGGATTTGTCGTCGAAAAACACACCTCCCTGAGATCCACATCGTCGTGAAAACCTGAGAACGCCGTTGCAAAGTTAAGTCGGAACTCCAGGGAAAATCAAATTGTTCAACTAGCAATAGGCCAGCCTCAGTGCCCCGCCCACTGGGTGCTCCCGTCTATGACGTCAGGCGGTGAGATGATCGGTGAGAGGCCAGCAAACCTCGGGATACGCAGGACGTCATTGGAACCGGATCTGACGAGCACACCCACGACAGGCCATGGAGATTGTTTCTTATTACGCACGTATAATGCCAAAAACTCTCCACAGACGCCGATTTTCACCCCTTCTTGTAGCCAAAGATCGCATTAAATTTCACGTGATCGCATTACAAGAAACAAAAATCAAGAAGACCGATATACGCCAACTAAACAACAGGACCCCCTGTGATCCGTGGAGAAAAGGTCCCGTCACGAAATGTTGGCGGCGTTGGCTTTGTCGTCCACCCGTCCACTGTACATCTCGTCGACTCATACGAGATCCTTTGCCCCTACATAGCCGTCTTCCGTCTTCAACTATCGCATCATAGGAAGATCACTATCATCAACTGCTACTCACCGACTGACGTAGCTGATGAGTATGAATTAAATGCGTTCTACTATCAGTTGGAGGAATTCATCCGCAATGATAAAGCGTATCATAAATTTGTTGTCGGAGACTTCAGTGCCAGAATACGAAAGGACAACGAAAGCGAATATAGGATCGGAAATTTTGGATTAGGAGAAAGAAATGAGAATGGGAACCGTCTTGCAGGACTCCTGTCAGCAGCACGTCTCTTCCATGGAAACTCGTTTTTCCAGAAGAAAGAGAGCCGCCGCTGGACATGGGAGTCTCCTAACGGCATGACTCATGCGGAGATCGACGACATTCTGACAAAAGAAGATGGCGCCTACTTGACACATCGGTAGTCCCGTCATTCCGTACTGGTTCCGATCACCGCCTTCCGAAGATTTGATTCAACCACAAGCTGGAAAAGAACTCTCTTCATCGACCACGAGGAAAAAGTCTAGCTGTTTACGATGATAACATTCTGAACGAAGTCCTATCCAAACGTGACTGGCATATTAAAGAAGACCCGACCGAAGACTACGAGCTGCTTGTCGAAGGACTGAAAATCTGTGCCGAATTCGCCTTAGTTCCTCAAGCAAGAAGACCGGATCGCACCTCCATCACCACTAAGGAGTTGCTCGAAAAGAGAAGGAAATTGAAGGTTGATCCTACTGTAACACGTTTAAAATGGCTAGTAACAAATGCCAGTTACAGAAGAGCTTTGCAGGAAGGTCTACAACAGTACAAGCAGAAGAAACTACTGGAAGCAGCAGAGAAAAGAAGCAGTCTGAAAAAATGTCGTTGGGACTTGTGTGATTATACTGTTCCGCTGTCGGCCCTGATGAACGAAGATGGGATCAAGCGACTTACAACCACAAGATTGCTGAGATATTTGCAAAACTCCGGACCGCTGGTGTCTGTGGTGCGGAGCGAAAGCGCCATTGCCCTTTCCGTGGAGTAACGGGTTTTCACCACACCATGCGGGTCCTTCGTTTCGCCTATCTCTCAGCTAGTTCTGATCGGTCCGGAGTTTCGCAAATATGTCAGCAATCTTGTCGTTGCATTTCATTTAATACCCTGCCATAAAAAATTTTAGAAGGCAGAGAATAAGAAGTAAAACATTGTGAATTCAACTACAGCCTCAGCTTAACTGGGTTCAATGGCGATGTGGGCTCCCCAGATCAATCCCGTTAACTGGTGATTGCTGACGGCACTGATCGATAGAACCATCTGAGAGAGCCGAAACGAAGAACCCACACGGTGTGGTGGTGAACGCGTTTCTCCCCAGAAACGACAAAAGTGCGCTTGCTCTCCACCGCAGACACCTGCGGTCCGGAGTTTTGCAAATATCTCAGCAATCTTGAAGATGGGATCGTCTAAACTTCCAGCCATGATATAGAATTAATAGCGGAAACGTTCTACACCAACCTTTTCCGTTCCACAATCCCCGCCCCCTACCCTCATATCCCCGCTGGAGAAAAACCACCTTGAATTCTTTCGTCGGAGGTTCGAGTTGCGATAGAAAGCATGAAAAGAGACACAGCTCCAGGACCAGACAATGTCACCGCCGATTTCCTTAGAGCTGGAAGCCACAATTTATATGTACTTCTCACAAAACATATGACAGCCTACCTTCAAAAAGGAAAAATTCCCAGACCAGTGGAGGACGTCGTGCACGGTCATCCTGCCCAAGAAAGGAGACCGAAAGGGATCTTCGTAACTATCGTCTGATGTACTTGTTGTATGTGCTCTACAAGCTCTTCACGAAGATTATCCTCTCACGCATACCAAGGACACTGGATGAGGCGCAACCAGCAGAGCAAGCAGGATTTCGAGAAGGATTTTGCTGCATGGACCACATCCAAACCGTGTCCAGTGTCATCGAAGTTTGTCGGGAATACCACTTGCCTTTAGTCCTAAGCTTTGTCGACTATGAAAAAGCATTTGACAGTGTCGAAACGAATGCAATCCTATCAACGCTCGTCGACCGAGGAGTGGACCCATCCTACATAAGAACTCTGTGCGACTGTTGTCGGAACTGCACTACGAAAATAACGCTTTTCCATCGACCTCTTACCATACCCATAGGAAAAGGGGTCTCGACAGGGCGTCACAATATCGCCAAAGCTGTTCAGTGCCGCACTGCAGTGGATAAAGAAGTCACTCGATTGGAATGAAAAAGGCGTATGTATTGATGGAATATTCCTATCAAACCTTCGTTTTGCCGACGACATCGTCGTTTTCTCAAGAAATACTAGCGAAGCAGAGATGATGACCAACGAGCCCAACGAAGCGGGGAAAAAGATCGGACTGCGCATAAATCGAAAGAAGACGTAGTGCATGGAAAAACCCATGGTGCAAAGGCGAAAAAATTGAATTGGATGGCTCCCTTATTGCGGAGACCACCTGGTACGTATACCTTGGCCGATCGATGAACATGGAAAACAACGTGGAGGAGGAACTAGATAGAAGAAGGAGAGCAGCTTGGTCCGCGTTTGGGCCTCTTAAAGAAGGCACTGGCCAACTGAAGGACCCGAAACTCCGCGCTCACCTTTTCGATTCAACGGTTCTCCCAGCGCTCTGTAATGCTGCAGAGACGAGTGTTGATGGTTCAACCAAGTCAACAATACTTCGCATTGTTCACAGAGCGTTTGAGCGATGTCTTCTGACATATAACCGACACTCTCAATATCTAGCCGGAATGCGAAGCTTTGACCTTCGAAATCTGTCACATCTTCGAGATCCAGGAGAATATACATCGATAGCGAAACATAGATGGGCTGGTCACATAATGAGAACAACAGACTACAGATGCACAAAAGAACAGTAGAGCGCACTCCAAGAGAATGCAAACGTCCCCTAGGACGACCACCTACACGTTGGGCGGACGTTTTTGTAAACAAAGTTAATCAGCTGTACCCGCAACTGCAGTTGTTTTTACAGATCACGGTATGAGACTCGCATGCGCTACCATGCTCGAGCATGACCACTACCACGGACTTCGATTGCGAGAGAAAGGAACGAATGGCATAAGTGCTAGGGACCGCACAGCTCGTAAAGGCGGGCCGTCAAAGTATCCAAGTATCCAAGTATCTACTATTGTATTTTATAAGAACTGAGGATACAATGGTGAGTACTCTACGACGACATACTTTATCTTAGGGACTTTTCTGCGTCGATGACGCATGTCTCATGTAGTAGAAACACGGTTTGAGAATGTTCAAAGATAATCTGGTAAGAACTGTTTCAAAAATATTTAGCCTCTGAGATAATTGCTTCTTTTTTGAGGTTCTGACGAGGCAGTGTGAACCTGTCGAGGAAGAAGGGATTCTTTAATGTGGGCTTATCAGGTCACAAAGATGATACCAATAACGCAGAATATCCACTACTACGATGAAGGCCTGTGTAAAGCCGAGAAAAAATTCATGGATATGTAATGAATGTGGTAATGATGGAACTGGTCCACCTGAGTTGCTCAATGCTTTTGCTCACTAATTTGCGCGTGTTTCACAGCGTACCGTGCCATCCACGGATATCTCTCACAGTAGGATCAGGCCGGCTAGTCACGAGGCAACGTTGAGTGTGCCCAGGCGGCGGATAGGAGTTCAGTGGAAGACCAAAAGCGACATAATACTTCCCTGAGACGCAGATGGATCCTAGGATGGATTCAAAATTTCTGCTGTACCAATTCGACACATACCTCTTCTTTTTTACAAAAACATATTCTTCTCTACCTGCTTTATTGTCGCAAATGCGGTATGCGGTTTGCATTCTATGAGTCGATCCGGCCAAACGCCAACAATCAAGTGAGTAGCAAATACAGAGGAGACCTCAATGAAGCTGAGATATTTGCAAAACTCTGGACCGCAGGTGCCTATGGTGGGGGAACGAACGCGCTGTTGTCCTTTCCGGGGAGTGACGCGTTCACCACCACACCATGCGGGTCCTTCGTTTCGTCTGTCTCTCAGCTAGTTCTATCGAACTTTTTGCCATCAGCGATCACCCGTCAACGGGATTGATCTGGGGAGCCCGAATCGGCATTGAACCCAGTTAAGCTGAGGCTATAGTTATAATCACAATTTTAACCTTTTTTGCTTATTGCCTACTATTTTTGATGGCAGGGTATATTGCAAATATAACTTCAACGAAGCTGAGATATTTGCAAAACTCTGACCGCAGGTGCCTATGGTGGGGAACGAACGCGCTATTGTCCTTTCCGGGGAGTAACGCGTTCACCACCACACCATGCGGGTCCTTCGTTTCGCCTGTCTCTCAGCTAGTTCTATCGATCTTTTGCCATCAGCAATGCCATCAAAAATAGTAGGCAGTAAGCAAAAAAGGTTAAAATTGTGATTATAACTATAGCCTCAGCTTAACTGGGTTCAATGCCGATTCGGGCTCCCCAGATCAATCCCGTTGACGGGTGATTGCTGATGGCAAAAAGATCGATAGAACTAGCTGAGAGACAGGCGAAACGAAGGACCCGCATGGTGTGGTGGTGAACGCGTTACTCCCCGGAAAGGACAATAGCGTTCGTTCCCCACCATAGGCACCTGCGGTCCAGAGTTTTGCAAATATCTCAGCTTCGTTGAAGTTATATTTCGCAATATACCCCTGCCATCAAAAATAGTAGGCAGTAAGCAAAAAGGTTAAAACAGAGGAGACCGTTGGAAGTCACCTCTATCAAATACTGTACCTCTGAGTCACGCTCACTTGCATCCGAGTTGTCGATGGAGGACTTCACAATGCAGGCAAAAAGGTAAGGTAGAACGTTGTAGCTCTGGCTGAGACGTGAAGACGTCACCAATACAATGCCGTCTATGAAACTGTTCCACGGAACATGCGGCGGAAGAGGAGTAGGCGGCGTGGGCGTTCTCGGCAACACGAATTTGGCCATGAACATCGATTCATTCAAACAACGAACAACTCGAATTAGACGTTTACGATTGAAGAGATGTGGATCAATACTGGCTTTGAGAATCTTCGTCGTTTACACGCCGACATCAAACTATGACGAAGAAGAAGTGGAAGCGGTCCAATATAGACTTGGAAAAATTTTACAGAAAAGACCACACATTTTTTCAAAGTCATTATTGGAGATTTTCAAGCTATGATTGGTTCCAGAAGAAAGTCTGGAGATCGTCGCATTGGGACCCACGGATTACAATTGAACGAGCATGGTAAGCGGCTGAGTTTATCATGGCGACTAAGAGAATGATGGTATATTGATGATAAATGATTTCATGGCAAATCGATATTCCAAAACCACTACTCTCAACGCTGGACACGTGGTACTCTCCCAATATATGTAGTAAAGGCTAAAAAGCTTTTAAAAAGCCTAAGAAACCATAACAAAGTGGACGACCATGGTAAATCGAAAGCTTTGCCTAACAGATATGGTTGTTGTCCAAAAATTCTACACGAGATCAGACCATCGCTCCCCTCATGCAAGATTTAATTTCTCGTGGAAAGGACAAAAAGCCTCTAAGTTCAAAAACGGAACCTTCCAGGGGGATGAATCCCCACGACGTATATCGCAGCTCGACACCCATGAAACAGCTCCCATCCACGATGAGGCGGTAAACCGTTGAGAGGTTCTTGATAACATCAATGAATAATGCAATTGGACCATTCAACATCTACGCGATAGAGCGATGAAGACTCTAAGTGCAAAACTCCCCCAAAAAACGCCTGTCTCCAGAAACATTCAAATTGATGTGGTAACGTTGAATCGCACCAGCTACAGGGAAACAGCACATTGACACTCTAAATTGCAAAGCAACACAAAAAAGGCGAGAAAAGAAAATTTTAAAGGCAGAAGAGCGTCGGCCGCCCATTCTACTAGTTCTTCTCATCAGAAATGATACCTGTGATACTCCTACCACAGGTTATTGATGTCAAACAAATAAACTTATCTAGAAAGTGGTTTTTTGTATTAAGCAGCCAACATCTGGCCCAACATCTGTGTTGATTCACTGGTTCTCTGACTCTCATATAAGATATCTTATAAATCCGAAAGCTGCAATAAAACACCCTTTGTGCATCGAAATAGGCGGTCGATTAGTGGTTGAGTCAGATATGACTCATTTCGGTACAAATGTGCTATTATTATATTATGGAGCGATTGGAAAAAATAGTATCTTAACATAATCCATTCAAAATAGTATCTTAACATAATCCATTCATAATCCAATGCCGACGCTAATAGAAAGTCGATCCTGGGTAGTATCTCAACACTTATTTTACACGTCATTGTATCTCTAAGCAGCTCATGAAACAATTCTCTAGCTTCTCAATCAGCGTTCCAAATCTTAGGGGCTGGAAAAATTGTACCAGGCTCGTCTGGGGTCAGCTAGCTCCTCAAGTCCTCAAAAAAACGACAGTGGTTGTCTGTAACAAAGATCTGGCAACACAAACGGCTGCAATTATTCACGAGACGTAAAGCTAAGGATCTACTAGCAAGCGAGCAATGCAACAATTTTTTTCAAAAATTCCGTCGTGGCGAGTTCCACCTTGTATAGTAAAAATTCCACAGAATATTTACGATCTCTTTGTTTCAATACACATTTACGAGTCTAATCCCGTGAAGCGTTTCAGATGAACGACGCTTTAGTACGCAAACTAAAGGACGCGACCATGATGCGAGGAGGAGGTCCCAGCGCGAGGGGCCTGGGGCTTACGGGGTACGCGTAGCCGTCACGACTGCGGCCGACTCGGTACTCATTGGGTCGCCCTCCTAGCTCTCGTGGTAGTGCAGGTAGTTCATGTAACACCGTCCTTTGTTTATCGTTGTCGTTGAGTGATTGCATCGTCGTTGCCTTGTCTCATTATTGTGTATTGCACTCCTTCGTTGTTTAACTGGTCTACGGAGCCTGGTCACTAGCTGCAGTCATCTCCAAGTGCGTTCTGTTTGCAACGCCATCTGTGGCATGTCAACATTGCTACCACAATATACGCCATGCGTTCAAGGTTGCTAGCCAGCCTTCTCGTGCTGTGTAACTGTAATGCCGCTATAATCGGCTTATCGGTTCTCAGTCGCTCTATTCCTGGCTTAAGTTACCTCTTAGATCAATGGTTGCACCAATCGATGCCAAACTTCATGCTGCTGACATAGCGTTATCCCAGATCAGCCGCCTGACTGTGTTCGGCGGATGGTTCATCGATCATGCCATGGGATGTCGCGGCACCATACTAACGGTCTCTAGCTCGGACCAATGCTCAACTCGTCCGCGTCTCTCCGTCTCTTCCTATCTTTCTAGCACTCTGCCTTCTGGGCACTGTACGCGTCATTGGTGCATCATTGTCCTCATCCCAATATCCGATATATTACCGGGCGGCTGTTATTATTGTATTAATGCGGCAATAATATTTTAGTATTATTATGTTTCTAATAGTCTCCCTTTAGTAGTAGATGTAGCATATCATAACTTTGGACTTGCCTTGTTTTTTGTACCGTCATTCTTCTGTCGTTATTAACGTGTTATTAGTGCAGTTGTTATGTATATAATGGTTTAGTCACTCAAGTTTGAGGCTGATTAATCAGTGCATCATCTAAACGACCCGCGTGGCGAACTCATCTGCACAATCCGAACCACTTCTCACGTACCTCTCTCTCTATTACATCTTGGGTTACGATAAAGGGCGCGAACGTGCCTTTGTCATTGACGACCATGATTTGAAGGGTTCGGTGAGAGTAAGTACACAAAGAACCGTTTAAATATTTGCATATGAAGCCAGTGTGGGCATCCCAACTGTTTTTGAAACACAGCGATGCTCCTCTGTAAAAAGCGGTTATCGGCTGATTGATTGTGCTTGGTAATGGCTTGTTTTTCTTTAAACTCTAGGACCCTTTTTTGAAGTGAGCAGGTCTGAAACCCATCTACTGACCTCTGAGAAATGGAGGGCCTCTTCACTCAGTGATATGGAGCCAAGCTGATAACCGTGTGTATTGCAGGGCAACTCTGCGTTGTATACAACCCCATGCTAAGAAAAAAAGAATACTAGTGGTGAATTGACGACATATTGCACATTATCTTTGAGGATAGTGGATAGCCCTCAGCGATTTGCTGTCTCACTGTGGCGTTGAGGGAGTCTCTAATTTCCGAAAACTGCCTTTTAAGGCAGAAGTTCGGTAATTGATAAGAAAGCGGACGTTTTTCACTCGAAATTCCAAGTAAGCCCTGGACGTGTTGGAGCCCGGCGAGTCATTTTTACTCCACCAATAAGAGTAATGAAAATCAAGTACAGCGTACAAAAGTGTTAACACTATTGAAACCGCATACGTTTACATTCGAACAATAACACATACAACACAACCATAGCTGACGTCTCGGCAGAATCGCCTTCTTCAGAGCCTGGAAGGGTACACTAATACGCAACTTACTAGGTCAAACGCTTCAACAGCAGAAACAGGAAGATGAAAATCTGGACGATAATTACAAGATCTACGGCTTCTTGAAAAACCCGTCGCTTTTTTCACCTGTCTTCCACCGAGGAAGAACAGCCGCTCAGAGTGGCACATGGTTGATGATTGCACCACACCACATGAAAAAATCAGTTCTGAGGTACGGGGCCAGATCGCGTGTGATCTCTGGGCTTCCTGGTATTCATTGTAGGGTTCTTGGCATATATCAATCCTCAAGAAGTTTGCGCGTTGGTGTTTTAGGATTCCGTGCGAGGATAGCGACTTTTACATCAAAATCGTCTCCGCTATGCTTGTGTATCCTATGCGTACCTAGTGGGCGTGCCTTGTTTTGATTTTCGTTTGCCATCTAGGTGTTCTTTTATGCAGATACATAAAAGTATGCCCGTTTCGCCTATACATTCGTCTCTGTAAGTATTACAAGAGGTCATATATATCGTACCTGAACTCATGCAATCACCGCCTCTGCCATAAGGACAAATTACGCAATTCATTATTTCACCTAGACGGTCGTATAAGCGTTCACGAACTAATTGACGACGAAGAAGAATACTCGGTGGTATTTCAATTATCTCTACCGATTTCTCTAAACCTGCCCTTCTTAAGCATCGTTTTATGGCTACGCTTACTTCATCGCTAATAAAGGGCAGCATAAACGGGACTTTCTCTTTTTTGGCCAAGTGTTTCGATTGGGCGCGTCGCTGTTCTTCGAAACTTGTCTCGCGGGGTTACTACTTCGTAGCCATTGGGCATGGCTATTTGCCAAGCCAAGTCGCGCGATTCTTCCTTTACTTCCTACTTGTGCACACAGAGGTGGCTGTTCGAAACATGTTTCTCACAAGAACCCTCTTTGTGTGTGAAGGGTGGGAAGAAAGGGAATGAACCAGGATGCTTTTATTCTTGGTTTTCGGTACCACTTTGTCATGTAACCGCTACTTGATAGGTTTATTTGAACGTTTAGGAACGGAAGCCAGTTTTCTTTCGGTTTCTCCCGGGTGAACTTAATGTACTGAGACTGCTCGTTCAATGATTCAAAGCATTCGTCCATCTCCTCCTGCGTAGAGAAGACGACATAACAATAATCTATATATCTGCAATAGAGTAGTGGTCGGAGACCGAGAACGGGGCTTCTACTTTAGACATAAACGCAATGGCAAGGCATTGTGCCAGTCGCTGTCCCATTGCCAACCCCCCTTATTTGCGGAAAAATATTTCCCAGACCATCTGAAATTCGAGCAGTTTAGGCACTCCCTTTAAGAGAGTCATAAGGTGCTGGATGGTCAAGCCATGCATGTTTATCCATCCTTCATGTTAAAAAGAAGTTCGAAGATGGCTTGCAGTCATTCGATGCGTTGGTGTACAACGCGGTGACATCGAAGGACTCCATCACGTACGCGTTATTAGGAGACGCGTTACATAGTCGTTCTAGGAACATATGGGTGTTCGTGAGGTGAGCTGGAATGTGGTTAAGCAACTGGATAAGTATTAGGCTTAAAAAACCAAGTTATTCCTCGGTGGAAGACAGGTGAAACAAGCGGTGGGTTTTTCGAGAAGCCGTAGATCTTGTGATTATTGTTCAGATTTTCATCTTTCTGTTTGTGCTATTGAAGCGTTTGACCTAGTAAGTTGCGTATTAGTGTACCTTTCCAGGCTCTGAAGAAGGCGATTCTGCCGAAACGTCAGCTACCATTGTGTTGTATGTGTGTTATTGTTTTGAAGTAAACTTATGATGTTTAACAACCCCGCGATTGCTGAGAGAAAAAAACGACGAATTCATAATCCAATGCTAAGGTTAATAGAAAGGCGATCCTGGGTGCTACTGGAACAGTTTCGTTGGACCGAGAACTAAATTAAATGCCATTCTTTAAGCCCAGGAATATTAGGTAAAATAACACCTTGTACTGACATGGTACCCTAATAAAATTCACGACATTATGAACGGATATGAGCAAATGTGTCTAATTTTTTAAAATATACGTTACGCAGCCGCAACTGTTACTGCCCCAATCATTCAGTGTTGGAACCGTTTTCTAGATATTTCTATCAAATCACCCCCCTTAACACCGTCTGATCGAAATGTGAGCGGAGATTTGTATAGCGCAATGGTTCATTTGATTTCGATTGGCTGCATAGTATTCCAGAAGCAAAACACAGCTGGGTGCGGGCTGTCCTGTGGGAGAGATGTCCGCTACGCCACAATTTCTGCCCGCGAAATTGCACGATTTGAACTTAATTCGCCGTCTTCGAGAGATTTACATTTGTTTATTTGCCGTTTACTGTGAATACTTTTCTTATTTGTCTCTTTATTGATTTCGCTATGTTGATGTTTTTGGATGGAACTGCTCTTTGAGAAGCATGAAAAATCTAGTTGAGACTTGATTGAGTGAAACATTCAACAAGATGATTTTTACACTGTCGATGCCTTTCTTTCTCATGTTACGACGTAAGATTTCCCATGTCTTTTTGTACAGAAATGTAATGACAGTCAGATACTATGGTTTTTTTGCACACTTTGGTTGTTTGTTGTACTTTATAGGGTGCTGTGTTTTTTGCTGCCACGTATTGAGTTCAGAAGCTACGATTCTACGGATTTTTTGGAAGATGTGCTTTCATACTTCAGTGGAATTGAAGGAATGCAACACATCAAGGTGTGCGTATGATTGTCTACTTCGTTCTTCTTTTTTTTGTTTTCCATCTAGTTCAATACTTTGTATAAAAAGTAAGCGATGAAGCTCTCGGCGTTGCTCAATCCCTGAGGGATGCGTCATGTATTCGACTTCATTGAACATTGTTACAGGCGATTGAATTCGTATCTAGAGTATATATATATATATATATATATATGTATATATATATATATATATATATATATATATTTACAGGAAGAATTCGTTGGTTGTCATACGACCTTCAGGGCAGAGTTCTTGATTTAACTGTTGAAGCATTAGACGATGTTGGGATGACGTCTCTAACTGCCTCACAGCTCAAGCTATCCGCTCATTTCTTCCTGAAAACGTTACTGACGTATTATAATTTCATTGTTTTCTTTCTCAGCAATTGCGAAGCTGCGAAACAGTATACGTTTACTTCCATACGATAACACACATACAAAACAATCGTAGCTGACGTTTCGGCAGTATCGCCTTCTTCAGAGCCGGTTTTACGTGCCTTCCACTAAGGAAGAGCCGCTGATCAGAATCGCATATGTTTGTCAACCAACGATTGTGTTTTATATGTGTTATATGAAACTAAGGGTATGGTGTTTAATAACCTTGCGATTGCTGAGAGAGGAAAGGACGATTTATAATCCAATGCCGAGGTTAATAGAAAGTCGATCCTGGGAACTGTTACAGACGTAGTTACTTATTACTTTGTTCACACGATGTCAATAAAGATGGGAAACAGAGATGCGATATTTGCAATGTCCCTTCAGTTTGTAAGCCATCGTCCATCACCTGTATCACCTGTCCTCCCGTTGATCGTCGAGTGGCTTGATCTAGTGCCAGTAAAGATTGCATTTTTCCCTTTCGCATACCCAATGGGTTCCGCTCGCTGTAGGGACGACTCGTTGAGCATCATAGCTTTTTTTGTAGGCCTTTCGTGAAGAACTGTGATCATCGGGTCGGTGGTCTTCCGGTAATATGTTTGACATCCCTAGTCACTAACAGCTCTTGTCCATCGTTTGTCGTTTAGGCGCATTACGTGTCCGGCTCACCTCATCTTCCACAGTTTGGCGCATAGAACAGATCTTTGAATTTTGATCGTTGACGCAAGTCGGAGCTTTGGATCGCTTCCTTTGCTTGTGTGGCACGTGACACTCCTAGAATTGTCCTTTCGATAGCGCGCTCAATAACGCTGAGTGGTTTTTCATCATGGTTTCGCAGCGACCGGATTTCTGGTGCATGCGTTAACGCAGGAAGTACCGTTGAGTCGAAAAGCTGGACACGGTGTCGGGTGTTTTTTATTCTCTTCACTATATCCTCGATGCTCTTGAAGACTCACCAAGCTGCTCGTTTCCTTATGTTCAACTCTGGAGCTAAGTCGTCCGTCCATCATGTTGATTTCGTGAACTGGGTAGACGCAGTTCGAGCACTCGGAGGTATTCGTCCCGCTAACCGTGAATGGGGCATACGTAACCAATTCGTCCCTCATGAACATCGTTTTTGTGTGATTTAGTCAAAGACTAATTTTCTACAGGCTTTATGAAAGCCAGGCAGGTATTCATTCCGCATGGCTAATGTTTGATATTATAAGAACCATGTCATTAGCAAACCAAAGGCGGTACATTTGCCAATCATCGGTTTTCACTCTCATATGATCCCATTCCAATGTTTGCATGACGTTCTCAAGGGTGACGGTGAATAATTTTGGCGAGATGGTATCGTTTTTACCTAACCACTTTTTTGACGTCAACGTTAACATCGTGAGTGCTGGTATCTTGGCTGAGGAATTTTTATACTGGTCACGAAGATTGTTTATATACTGAGTAGGAATTCTCTGGATTTCCAGGGCTTCCATGACTGCTTCTATCTCAGCTGAATCAAAAGCCCTTTTTAAATCGATGAAAGTGAGAGGGAGCGGTCTTCTGCAGTGTCGCGATACCTCATTGAGTCTTCATATGTGGATATGGTCCATCATACTGAATCCTTTTCGAAATCATGCTTGCTGACATGGCTGTACTTCGTCCAGCGTTGCCGATCTGAGTGAGAAGTTTGTAGACGACAGACAGCAATGAGATTGGGCTGTAGTTGCTGATATTGTGGAGGCCACCGTTGTTGAACAATAACGCAGTCTTGCTGGTCTTCCATTCAGTTGAAACCTTGCATTCTTGCAGGTAACGTCTGAAGACCCGAGCTAGTGTGCTTGTGAGGACTGGTGGAAGATTATTCAGGTTTTCGGATCCTATGCTATCCGAACGTGATGTTGCTTGATTCTTATTCGACGAACTAGCATACCAGATCTCGCAAATGAGAACCAGTGGGGCGACTTATCTATTCGTATTTGTTTCTTTCGTCACTAGAACGCTTCAATTGAAGAGATAAGTAATCGTGAATGATTTTTCTGATCTATTCTACATTCTACTCTATTTTCCGTCGATGATTTCACCTTACAGTATTCTATTTCTATCTACTTGATTTATTCTATTCTATTCTGTTCTATTCTATTCTATTCTATTCTATTCTGTTCTATTCTATACTATTCTATTCTCTTCTCTTGTCTTCTATTCTATTCTATTTCTGTTTCTATTTCTGCTTCTTTTTTCTATTTCTATTTCTCATTCTATTTTTATTCTATTTCTATTTCTAATGATTTCTGTTCTATCCGGAAGATCTTTTTTATATTTTTACCATCCCATCTATTTCTGTTTTCTGTTATTTCTATTTGTCTTCTCATTAAGAATACTGACATATGATCATAACAGAGTTGTTCTCGAATCTGTAGCTGTTTTCTCTACACCTCGGAGTGCAGCCATCTTTGTTTTGTAATTGGCGGTGTTTGGGTGAGCATTGCGAACGCTTTTCCCAGCATCTCTACTGCTTTAAATACGTTCGACATTGATGACGTCAAAAGTCCTTCACATGGTAAAGGCCGTACTGCAATCAGAACATTGAAACCTGCGAAGGATGCGCAAATGCTTGTAGCTCCGATCAATTGTATTTCCGCAGCATTTTTCTTCAGCTTCAACTTCTGTTGTGCTCATTTGCATCAGCAGAGACCACATTTGCATCTCTGTGTAAACTCTGCACTATTTTCTAATGAAAATGATGAAAAACTGTGACATGGAAGCTTTGCGATTCCGAATTTTCATCGCAAATTGCTTGACAGATTACGTCCACATACCAACACATGAAGCTATGAAGGCTTATCTTACGTCTCGGTATTTGAGAGAAGTTACGGATCATAGACATGTTGCAACAGTCACAGAATGCTAGTTTGTGGAATATTCTCGTATCTGTTGTTCATGTGCACGAAGACACGCAAATGTGCTCTCTGCTCCGGACAACAGAAGCTTAAGAATGAAATGACAGTTTATTGGAGCAACAAGCTTTCCCCAGCCTCTGCGGCTGCAATCCGAACTGCTGCCGTTCTCTCTTTAAGATCTTCTGTTATCGCATAGTTGTACTGTTTTGCAAGTTCGGACGTGAGTTGGCGGTTGCCTGGAGCCCATGTGATTCCGCACTGCTGTATCAGTTCGAATGTTTCTGGAGACAGACATCTCTTGGTGGATTTCGAACTCTCAGTTTCCATAACGCTTACATGGAGGTGTTGAATGAGCCGACCGTGTTCCTCGTCTGTTTTGTCAATAATGACATCTTTCCAACATATGATTAATGATCTGAATATATCCCAGTTTATGGTAACTTTTCGGGCGTTGTTTTTTCTGATTAGTGACATTCTCTGCCTTTTGCGACAAGTAAAATCTTGTTGGGACAATAAAGACATCGATTAGGCAAAATCTTCAAGTTGCTATGTTGTGGTGCATTTCGTTAACGTAGTATCCCTTGTTTTGCTATCACGTCTAGCGCTGAGAGTGGTGCTTGTGAAATTTCGAATAATCGTGAAAAGTCTTGCTCGTTGTGACAAGCTCAGAGAGCAGCTCTGCCTGTTCGTTTTCTTGTGATCTGTAAGTCCCAATGTGAGTTTCTTCAAACATTCTCTTGTGTGTAATCTTAGCCTTAAAATCCTCAGTAGTGACCCTTAGGAATCTATGGTCTGCTCTGAAGAATTTCTCTAAATCCGTAGAACAGTGGTTGTATTTAATTTAGTATGGTTTTTATTTTGGTTGTGTAAGACCACTTTCTTTGTAGTCAGATCGGGAGTCCGAATTTATGAGGTGTTAATGTGGAGCTGAAAAAAATCATTTACTACCTGATAGGTGCATTTTCTGCACCTTTCATTTTAGAAATCGAATTTGGAATGGAAGAGAAGGAAAAGATCATAGAATTTCCTTTAGCTCTGAAATGCTATCTTCTCAGCGACATGTGGAGGAAATCATGAGTGATCATGGAAATGTCCTTACAGTTGTAGAATGCTAAATGGTGGGGTGTTCGCGCATCTGTTGTACATATGCACGAGGACACGAAAATGTGCTCTCTGTTCCGGACAACAGAAGCTAAAGAATGTGACGGAAATAGTAGTTCATTGGGCTAACAAGCTTCTTTAACGCTAAAAAGATAGTTTTACAAGTTAGACCCATTTAAGTGTAAATCTAAATAATCCAAACAGAATTTGAAAGGATATAACTTGGAACTAACTTTAGTGCAATTCTTGTAGGAGTTCCAGGGTTAGACAACACATGCAACATTTGTGCCATAAGTCAGATTACGTCCACATAGAAGCACATGAAGCTATGAAGGCTTATCTTCGCAGCGACATGTGGAGAAAATCATGGAGTGATCTTGGAGATGTTGCTACAGTCGTAGAATGCTAAATCGTGGGGTATGCGCGCATCTGTTGTACATTATACACGCAGGCACGCAAATGTGCTGTCTTTTCCGGACAACAGAAACTAAAGAATGTCACGGAAATAGCAGTTTATTGGGCCTACAAGCTTTTCCCTGCCTCTGCGGCTTCGACCATACTCCCTCTTCGCTAGATATTCTTTTACCCATTTCTCGACTTCATAATGAAAACGATCCTGTTAGACCAGTTGACTGTGTCGATTCAGCACCGCGCTCGCGGTGGGCGGTCTCACTACCAGTGCGCTAACCAAACTTTTTAGTACTATTATGTCTTTAAAATAGTCGTAGTCAAGTTTTAAATTCGTATTGCATCGTATTTCCCATAATCTATGGCATTCTTTCAAACATAGCTGCTACAGTACTTACTGTTCTAGGATCGTTTGAATCTCGCTTTCCTCCAGTAGCATGATACTGGTACCAAGCTTATCTGAAGAATCGAATACTGTAGAATCATTTTAATGGGCTGGTGAATGCAGTGCAGAGTATGCACTGCATGCATTTACGCATTTGGGCCTTTTTGAACTGAAAACTTGAAGCCCTATTATTAAGGAATTCTTCAGATGTTGCAGAATTTACTTAAACAGTTGCAAGAATATCTGTCTACTCGATACGCGGAATCTCAAGATACCAGAGGAAGCTTAAAATAGTACTCTCAAGATGTGGTGCATGTATTTATTATTTATTCCATTTATTCATTTTATTTTACTTTATGTGACTCGTCTTCACGTCCGCTGTGCAAATCCCAGCAGTTCTCACATTCGATTCGTATCCCAGCATCCACTGTCCACGAAGATCTTCCAACTTTTACGTGTGGCTTCGGTTGATGCTTGAGGATTTCATCTTGAATGTTGTAGAATGCTGGTCCAACAATTCTTCCTGGAGTCCTGAGATAGCCGGGCCGAAGCGTTCTCAGGTGCGTATATATTTTACTATTTGCATATTATTCCACATATATTTTTTGAAGATATTTTCGTTCTTCCAGCACTTAGGATCACTCTTCTGCATTCTACTTAAGTGAAAAGGATGTCGAAGAAGCTAAGTTGTCGTCTTAAACAAAAATTCTGCTTTTGCAGTCAGTTTTCATTTTCATTTGGAACATATTCAGTTAACATTTCAGTATCAAATAAGACGTGCAGCGTTTCGTTTTTTCCAATTAATTGGAGACGCTTTTGCTGTACTATCAGTTGAGGGTACGTAACTTCCTTTTGTAATAATTCGATCGGTTGGAAAGCAAATCAAATTACTTTCTCGGCGTTAACAGTAGATTACTTTTATAGGAAACATTAAAGTGTTGCTGAATCACTACATCCGGTTAAGGCCATTGCATTCCACCCTCCATGCAGTTCATTTACTGTTGGTGGTGAGTTTCCTTAGATGCTACACATTTCTTTCCTAGATAGATGCTTATCTTTACTTTCAAGCATGCTTTTCCTGTTGTTCATTTCTTCATCTTACCATTGGAACAGTTTGCTTTTTCTATCTTCTCAGAGATTTTATACCCAGGATCGGAGACTGTGGTTAATTTTTGGGATCCATTCAGTCGTCATAGCACTGGTTAACCTTGACAGCTGAGTGTCTTTTCTGGAATCGTCGTTAAGCCCTTGATCTATCATTCTTTTGTGTTATTTATAGGTTCCAAACATTGATCTCTCAGTTTCACTTAATATTGACTGATCACAGTTGACCATTGCATCGTCCTTTATGTATGAGAATGTAAGACAGCAAAGAATCAAATGCCAGAGAACACCGTTACGGTTAGGCCTCTCACTGATGCCGAAAGCAAACCCTTGTAGAACGTAAGAAAGACTGAATTCTTCAATCATTTTTTGATTTCCATATATTTGTGATGTATTCTGATTTGAAAGTACTATTAAATTCATGTTCGACCTATACGCCTCATGTCAATAAATATGGAATTCACAAATGTTTATCTTTGAAATAGACAACATAATTTGAAAGTTAAAATGTGCCCAGTAGTGCTGGCTTTCGACAACTGTAGATAACTTGTCGATTATTAGAACTATTTAACAGTTGAATATTTGGTAGACGGAGGGTGGGACTATGTAAAGATTGTACATGGTTTGTCCAAACTGTCTCAGATTTAAAAAGGATAAAAGCTCTTGGCGTTGATCAATCCCTTAGGGATGCGCCATGCTTTCGACTTCATTAACTATCGTTGAAGGTGATTGAATGCATATCTGGCCTTTACAATGACTTTGCGGTGGCTTTGCCGATGTACTCGGTCAGTGCTACTCTCTTTCCAAACAAGTCTGATACCAATAAACCAGCCTTGTAGGGATGTGAGGAATAGAGTTTTTCCCGAGCGACGCTTGTCACAGTATCTGCGTTGGGCAAGTTACCGAGTGTTGACATCAAGTGCACGGAAGAATTCTGGGCGCCAAGATAATAAACCAGTGAGAAAAAGCATCCCCGTTTGGTTCGTACTGGTCCGTCGGGTAGCTGCATGTGATTGTTTATAATGCACACCAGCTCGTTATGTGTTAAGCTGAACAAACTCCACCTTGTATGTAAAACAGTCGGGCCTGCAGCTGAAAATGCAAGGGACGATTTTTCATTCGTAATGATTCCATTTTTTATTGCACTATTCTCGCTCACTAACTTAAAGATCCAGTTGTGCCTATTCAGATGAGAAGATTAAGAAGGTTAACGTAGTATGAACAGTACCAAATCAGAGGTTTTGAAGGCTTTTGAGGAAACGCTGACAGTTTAGTGGCACTGTTTTTTTAATGAGAAGAAATGCGACTTTCACTTTGTTGGTCCAAAGGAGGTCAGTTGTTGCTCTTTGTGTGAAGTTCGTTCCAAATACGATGTGATGTTAATAATGAAGTATTTCAGCGTTTGCTTCCCAAATAGTCATATAAGTAACAATTATTAAATAAAATCAGAGGCTTGAGTAATACTCTACGATGTATCAACACAGCTATCGTTCAGTTTCGGATAGATATCATCGTATGGATACCGACAACATTCGGTTTTGATGTTGTATGATTCGGCAGACAGCGTTTCGTTCACTCGTAAATAACAACAACCGCGTCCGGCTCCTTTTGGAACGGCACCATTACAACAGAAATGCGTTCGTGATAGATATTCGACGCTTGTGCCATTGTTGTAAGCACAACATGAATCCGCTTGACTTCTATCGAACACCGAAAATAAGTCAGAGGAGTTCATCAATAACAAACCCACTCTGACCACCTTCTAGAAAGCGCTAAATCCCTCTTCACTTCTCGTTTCACCTTTTCCCCACTCTTTCAGTGCAACTCTCCAGCCTAATACTTGTCCTCATCTTTCATTGGTTTTTTCTCTCTTCCTCTCTTTCTCTTTCTCAGTTCGTCCACTAATCATTTCCTATGTATTGAGTGCATCTACTACTTTCTTTCCACTCCTATTTCCTAGCTACTTCTTCTACCCTGGGAACGACACATCTATTTCTGCCAACGTCACATTCGGTGCTACCTTCTCTTTCATTCGCTTCTGTTCTCACTCATTCAGTGTACCTTTTCGATAATATTACTCTCTTCCTTCGTTGCCTCATTTTTTCTCCATCTCAAGCTCTTATTACCATCTATTCATCCCTTTTTCTCGTGCTGAATACCCGCACTCTGCTTGCCTTCAGTTTTCTGCTCACTATTTTCATATTTCAGCTATTCCTTTTGTTCCAGCACGATTTCTAGGAAACAAAAAAAAACTACGGAGTAGAGGACTGTTTGCATCACCTTATTATCACAACAAATCTGTTGGCGACCTCCATCGAATGCAGACGGTCCGCAGCATACGTCTGTTGGTGAAACGGCCCCTGATAAAGGGAAAATAACACGAAAAACCCGTACAACGAGAACTGCACAAAATAGAAGGAAATAAAGAAGGGAAAATATGAATAATATACCATATAACTGATAAAAGTGACGCTACGAATTCAAAGAATGATTGTCTGTTACAACATAACAGGAAAAGAAACGGTGATGTCTCCATCACAAAAAAGTTCAGGAAAGTTGAACCCACCGTGTGAGATTTTCATCACAACATAAAAACAAGGATTCTGCTCTTTGAATACACCGCACTGCCACAACAGTCTCCGTTCATAACGTTATGAACCTGAAATTGATCATTAGAAAAGAAATCTTAAGGTGGTTAAAAATGCAAAAATGTGACATTCAATAATCGGCGGTAATTCTGAGCATCAATAAGCATATGAAAAATTGAACGAAGTCAATGATTCATTGTGTTTATCAATTATACGCCATCGGAATCGCTCATGCCCAGAAGGAGCCCCCTTGATGTTCTCATTAGGAGACTTGCCGAGGGTACATTTGTGCCATAACATTAATGCGTGAGTGTCTCGTTATATTTTTTTCCAACAATAAGAGGTCTTCACATTAGTAACACAATACTCGCTTTTTTCTAAGATTCCTGAGTTTTCTAAAATAAGACAAAACTTGTCATGATTGTCTTACAAACGGTTTTAGTCTCTGTAATCAGCTAGTTAAAGAAAGAGGGGAATTTTACGTAAAATGGACGATTTTCCAGGAACTGAAAGAAAGCGAAATCGGTGGGCATTTCAGCTTTTGAAGAATGAGTCCTGCTAATGCAGTGCTTTATATCTGCTTTACATCGCTTAGTGAATAAACGGTTAAGAGCAAAAATAAAATTGCTAAGGACCACTAACAGTTCCATTGCAACATGTCTGATCGTATTTTAGCACATCGTTTCCACAACAAAGATCCGCAAACGATGAACCGCCTTGATTTCGTTCTCTAAACATTAAACAACTTCACCGTTAACATCTGAACAATATGATTTTGAAACGACCTGCTAAAAGCTGTAAGTTGGTGATGCTACTGCCGGCGGAGTTGGGCCCACAATTATGCTTTCCTCTGGTTCACGTGTTACCCACTGCACCACTGAGAGAGAACCTTACTTTGCCTTTTCTCCCAGTCAGTTTTTTACGCTAACAGTGTCATTACTAATCACCCGTCAAAGGGAACGATCTGTGGAATGACTACAACCTCATCTTAAAACTGGCATAGAGAAAGGTGAAACGAAGGGCATAGTGGTGCGGGTGTAATGGGTGAGCCTCCGGAAAGGGAAATTGCGGGTTTGAATCTGGCCTGTGATCCAAAGTCTCTAAATATATCTCCGCATTATTGTGGTTACGGAAGAGAGTGTGTTCTACCTAACTAATAGTATTTTTAGAACTACTGCATCATTTTTGAAGCTGTTCAGAGTTAAAGACTCCAACAGAAATGAAAATGAAGTTCAGATGTTTAAAATTCGCTCTATCGCTTTTAATTTTCCATCTATCTGACAAGCACGAGCTTCCACCTTCAATACGTACTCTTCCAGTATACAGATTTTGGCTTCTAGTGCTTTGAGAGACTAGCCTTGCTCTTTGTGTGGTAGTCATCGCTAAAAGGAATGTATCTATGAAAGATTGACATGTCTTTCACTAAGAAATGTGTTGAAGTTGACGAACGAATCAAAGCAATCAAAGTACGAGAAGCTTTCTTAAGAATCGAAACGAGAGCCCGTTAGCCAGGAAAATCAGCAATACATTCGGAGATATCGTCTGGGCTAATGGACAAAATATGGCTTGTTCAACTGCTTTTATTTGCGATTTAGGAACCTCGGCAAAAAAAAATGACAATAGCAGAATTCCAGAGGCGCATAAAGTCAGCATGTCATCTTGGTTTAACGAGATGTCATGATTGTTATTCAAGAAATTTTGTAGATTCCAAAAGATTTTATTTAAACTAGGTTTACTTTGAAATGAGACATGTCTTCTTAACTTTTATTCACTATCTACTCTTTTTCCATGGCAGGGTGCTGTGTAAAATACAACCAGAGTGACGCTCACAAATGATCAAAATTTACGAATTCAATTTGGGTTCGAATCCCTGATTACCGTTACCGGTATCTCAGGTGCTTTCCAACCGAGACCCTTGACTTCCGTTTCTCTCAAACAGCTTTTTTTTCTCCTTTACAGAATCGATAGACTAAAAACATTGCTGAGAGCAAGGCAACGCAACGGCCTCGGTTGGTGTTGTGAACAGCACATCCGCTAACGCCAAGGGTTTTACTACTCGTGGATTCGAAGTCCAACTGAGGTTCGGAATTTTGCTCATTTCTCATTTTCCTTGTGGTTGAGATATATTGGTTTAAGATCCAAAGCAACGGTCATTTACGTCTCGTGTGAGTGGAAATGAACCCTTGTCGGTCCATAATGTCAATGAGAATTGACACATGGAGCATCTGTCGTGGAATTATCAACGTTGAACGCTTCGTTCTTTTCATACTGCATTCTTCGGACTTTGTCTATTTTGTCATAAACTTCCTCATCATGTCCTGATGGCCTAATGCAGTCGTCATCTCTATGTAAAAATTCATGGCTGAATTAAAACCACCGCGCCGATCTGCATAGTGGAATAAAAATTGCATCTACAATTTAATCTCTTCTCTTCAGTGAATGCAAAAAACGGAACCATCATTGTCGCTATTACTAAAAAGTTCTGGAAACCAGTCCAAACAGAAGAATGGTTGTATTGTCAATATTATTATAACATGACATCATCGTGTTTTTTTGTTCGAAAAATTGAACATTCTGGAGTGTTAGTGTTCACTGCGGTGATCCTTAAATGAAAGAAAGATTAATGTTAGACAATTCATCACTCCACCAAAGTAAAATTTCAACTGCCCTTAAGTACATGAGGTTTACCTTAACTTAACTTGCTTCGATCGTTCACGTTAAAAGGTAAAAGCAGAAAGGAAAAAATGTTCAGCGTTGACCAATCCCCTTAGGGATTCATTCGATACCACTCACAGTGTCGTAAAAAATCATTGAAAGCACGTTCGCCGAATACAATGACTTTCGGAAGCGCGCTAATATGTCAGCTCAGTATTTTTTATTCTTCTAAGCATGTGTGGTACCATTTCGCCGGCTCCGAAGGGATGAAAGGTTTGGTTTGTTTTGGGTACGAATTCGAACCAACGACCAAAGGTGCATTGGAGGGTATTCCTAACCTCTGCACTAGAAACACCCTTTTTTGCATTATCGTACCGAATTACACCTTCACAACATATTTGCGTGAAAGTATTATATGGATGAAGTGCACAACACGCAATTCCGAACAACTCGTCCACTTTCTCGAACGTTCGACATGTGCCCGCATCACCACCGCAGCAAGCCTTCACCTCTAAAATTCAACAGATAATTTTGCTACACGATTTCTTTTTTCGTAAATGCTACACTGCTTTCTGGGATTACTCATAGCTACAGCAGTAATCCTTCTGGTGGATATGAAAACTATGTGAAGACAAATACCTTTCAGCAATTCGTTTTATGGAAAAAGAATTGCACGAGAACACTGGAATACAAAACAAGAAAGGTTTTATTGACTTTCCTCCGAATGGATCTCGTGCAGATTTCGGAGTTCGGTAACCCTAGTTCTTTCTGTTTGATAGACGGGCCTATAGCGATAAAGTCCACAATGTTTTTTTTCAATCATTCATTTTTGCTTCAAAGAAAGGAAGTTCTATGACCTAAGGACTGGTCCCTACGCATAGCCAGTCTAGGTGAACAGAGCCCTGTCAGTGGTTCCTATTATGTCGACAATACGAAGAAAATTCTCATAATATAGAAAGCGCAGTGGGACGGCTGTTTGTTCCTCTACTTCTACCTATCCAAACAAAAGCACTTTACGGAAATTGTTGAAAGCACAAAACACACACTTATTTGGGAAAAGCATTTGAAAAGCAAAACGACACATACCAAGTTGACCAGAGGTACGCAGAAAAGAGTATAACGGTAAAAATCAGAATGGTCAGCATGATGTGAACCACGGTAACCATTATCCCATTCGAGCACCACCATGTTTGATTATCGAACCGGCTGTGAAAACAATGATGAAATCGTAGTGAACGACTGGGATTCAGCATTATGGTATTAGTAACACTTTTATACTCTTGCTTGACCTTATCTTATTTTATATCCCTATCTTTAATTATCTGTAGGGAAGCGCTTAGCGCAGTGGTTGATGTTATCATATGTTAATATATCATACTACAATACACATATGGTAATTAGTTCAATCCCAGCCACCGTGCAATCTTCGCTCTCAGTCTCTACTGGCTCAGCAAATCTGCGCTGCACTTGTTTGTGAGAGCAAAGGCACCAAGTCGTTCAAATTGGTCAATAAGATATGACATCGGCACAATAGCAACGAAGCATGGCAATTCTTGACGACAATTTGCAGTTATAAAGATACTATTTTATGTCATTCATTTACTCTTAATTGGGTTTTTCTTACGGAGATATTGTGCCCGTTGTCAGCTCAGATAACATTACTAGAAGATGAACCTCTCACTGGACGCCGAAGGTGCACATGCAGAAACACCCTTAAACCATAAGAAATACTTAATCACTGAATGCCACATAGTGGACCGTAGACGATGAGTTGCTCGGCTTCAAATGGATGTGTTATGCCTTAATATCCAATCAGAATTGTAGAAGTAACTGAATGCGTACCTAATCCGTATAATAAATTAAAGGTCCCATCGATGTTTCAAGTCTTTTCACTGTACGAGATTAGTCTGGCAGCACTTTGATGATACTAGAGGGATGCAAGGCTTTGTGAACTATTTTATTGGGATCGGACCAGTGACTATATGTGTATTACACCAACGACAACTAAGCCACATAAACATAGTACCATGCTTAGTAAGAGTTTTTCTTACAGTTGACTGGAAATTCACAGACATGGTCAACCAAGTTATTGCTGCTTCCTATCGCTCTTACAGCGACTTCATTTAAACGATTTTGACCAAAGAAGTGATTGAGTGGAAGAAAATTGTTGAACCATTTTCTTTTTTGAACTAAGGTACCACTTTTTAGGCCTAAAGACAACCATAGTAGCGACTTTCAGTAAAGCCTTCGAAAATGATATGAAAGTAAGTACCTTTCAGTAACTCATTTTATGAAGAAGAATTGCGCGAGATCAATGAACTAGAAAGAAGAAGAATTCTTTTATTGACTTTGAATACATATGTATTAGAAGATCAGCGAACACCTTTAATGGTCAATCTTGTATACATCTGACGATTTACAGATTGCGGTTATCATAGGCTCTTATGTGCAACGAAGGAATGTAAGGAAAAGTACAAATTGAAGAAGATGAAGATGAAGATGAAGATGAAGAACAATAATAGTAATAACAGGAACAAAAAAAAAACAAGGACAAGACAAGAAAGTATAAGAACTTCAAAAAGAAAATGAAGAAAGTAATGATTTTAATGGTAACGATAAGAATGATGATGTTGCTCACGATGAGCATGAAAGGAACGAAGGACACTTTTTTCTATCGTGATGATACTACTTAGGTGAAAAACTACTACGGAAAAATCAATAGTCGCTAAGAAATAAGCTCATCGGTCATCAATTGGGAAAAATTGCTCCATCATCGAAAACACAACAAGAACTACGATCAAGGTATTACATTTAAACGAATCGACTAACAGAATCTGATCTCAGTTCAAATTTACAATTAACATGACGACATCGCTGCTTTTCATTTATTCAATTTTTACTAGATCTCATTTCAAAGAAAAAGGTCTGAAGTACTATGAGTGTTGGATCCACACCATCTATATTTCTCCTTTATAGGAGAAAATATTCTTCGGTGTTTCTTCTACGGTCACCTTATAAAGAACTTTTGGCGTTTTCATTTGTACACGTAATTTCTCCCATAAATAGATGGCGACATTTTCTGTAGTGCTTACGTTATGTTGAAATCAAAAATCAATATCAGTGATATGCCGAATATATTGCAAAAAATTGGGTATTAAAACTAAATAGACGTTCCAAAAAAGTTTCCATAGAGGTTTTTGGTTGAACCATAAAGGAATTTCGACAATTCCAATGTCTACTTTTTATTTGCTGCCTAAGACAATTTTTTCACGGTAAGGTATTAAGCGAAATACAACCACAACGCTACTGAGATATTTGCAAACTCCGGAGCGCTTACGATGGGGGAACGAACGAGCTATTATCACCTTTTCCGGGGGCTAACACGTTCACCGCCACACTATGTGGGTTCTTCGCCCTCGCGTGTCTCTCAGCTAGTTTTCTATCGATCAGTGCCACCAGCAATCACCCATCAACGACACTGGTCTTAGCAGCCCGCATCGGCATTGAACGTATTTAAGCTGAGGATGCAGTTGAAATCACAATGTTTGCTTTTTATTTGCTGCGTACCACAATTTTTTCACGGAAGGGCATTAGGCGAAATACAACCACAGCGTTAGCCCCAGGAAAGCACGTCGAAATACAACCACAGCGTTAGCCCCAGGAAAGCACGTTCGATCTCCACTGCATACACATGTGGTCCGTAGTTTTGCAAATATCTCAGCATCATTGTGGTTGTGTTTTGATAATTCCGTTTGCAAGGAACCATTCTTTCGTTGATTTCAGTGCTAAGCTTTCATAGAAATCAGTTTGGATGAGTTTTTGCAAAGATAATTATTTCATTACTACTCATTTTAATGACTTTGATGATTCTCTTCCTTTTTTCATTCGTTCTTGTTTTATAACTTTGTTTCACCCATTAACACTAAAAGACATCGTTGACTTCGAAGCTCACTTAAATAATAGCCGGCCAATTGCTTTTCTGCAAACTTCATTGTGAAAATTTAGGAAATGCAGGGACCACTTTCAAGGAGGTCATGCAGGCCTTTTTTGGGATTGCTCACGAAATCGAAATAACGGATCGTTTTGGCCTTTTGCGATCACGGTTAAATTCCCGAATCCGGCAATTTGCAAACTCTATGTCGGAATTGCATGCTTTATACGATTGTAGATAAGGATTAAGAAGTACAGATTGTCTATATGAATGAAGTACAAAGTGTTGATTGCATGTAGTATTACAAATTTATACAAAAAAGGTAAACCATTGACCAATGCTGGTTGTTGATATTATTGACTGCTAAATAAATATTCTCCTCCCAACAGTTTACCGCCTCATCGTGGCTGGGAGGTGTTCTTAGGTGTCCGACTGCGATGTATAGCGGGGGGACTCGTCCCTCTGCCAGGGTCTCCTAAGCTGAGAAGGAGTCCGACGTTCCCATCAGGAAACCCAGCTAAGAGCAACCCAATACCAAGATCCGTCACCGTCCTGGTACCAAAAGAGTCCTATGGTGGCCAAGACAAAAATCTCCGTAAAAAATTTTCACCAGAAGTTGTGTATTGCCAAATAAACGTTTGAAAGTTCAACATTTACAAAATGGGCG
The DNA here is from genome assembly GCA_018806985.1 of Angiostrongylus vasorum. NCBI lineage: Eukaryota > Metazoa > Nematoda > Chromadorea > Rhabditida > Metastrongylidae > Angiostrongylus > Angiostrongylus vasorum. The sequence continues at coordinate 642,775 of JADANN010000383.1, forward strand.
GTAAGAATGTTTACTAAGAGTTGGAAATATATTCTTTTGCCAAGGCTATAGCTCACACATTGATAAATGCGCACTTTGAGGACAAATACGCCTTCTGCATATCAAAAACACGACTATAGAAGTTTCAGGCGATATCCCATCTTCTAGTTACAACAATTGTTTAAAAAACTCTAAAATTTCCCGCGAAAATAATAGCAGACCCGCGGCAGAATTCAAGCGGACGAAGTAACTCGTCCGAAACCGGTTTTTCATTAGTATAGTACATTGAGAACATTTATCTTCGGCTTAGCACCTGTACAAAATTTGTGACCGGAACGCTACAGACTGAGTCTGCCAAAAATGCTCTACACTGCAAAATAAACCAGCAAAAACCATGCTAATTGAGATCAATATGTACGGTCTGTTGAGTCCACCTACGCACATATCGAAATCAATGCGCATAGTCATGAAAGCGATAATAAGCAAAGTTAGTGCTCCAGTACTGTTATGAAAAGACGATAAGGTGCCACTATTCTACGAACATCCTCCAAATGCACTAGTCAATTTTCTATTGTGTTATCTTAGAAAGTTCCAACTTTCCCTCTACTGATCGATTACACTGGTACGACAATTGCCAAGATTTCTACAAAAACCAATTTAATAATCGACATTAATACTAAGTAACATTGACTAGAATGGCTTTGTTTGGAGTTATAGCCATTGTAAAAGGAAGTTGACAGTAAAAATGGAAATTATGGGAAATGAGCTACCGTTTGGCAGCGCAGGGTTTCCAAATCATTGAACTGTCCGATTTTCCAAATTTTAAGATTTACGGTGTGTTAAATTCAAATAATTCAATCCTTTGGTCAACGTCGAAGTTGTTTCGGTTTTAGCTCAAAAGTTCGAGAATCAGAGCAACTCCCTAGGACCGACATTCTATTGATCTTGAAATTGTTCAATACGTCAGGGTTTTAATCTCGAACAGATAAAACGTTGTCACCAACAAGGTTTACAAGGTTTATTAGGTAGTGAGTGGTGTTTCGACCATTTCGGCCTCTTCAGACCCAAAGAACTGAAAAAATTACGATAAATAAACCAATGAGTGTTTAAGAAAAGCTATTTACTACTTTAGTGATATTTTCTGGAATAACTTTTATCTGCTGAGGTTATGAAAGTGTTTGTGGAGTGGATTTTATATAAATTTGACTCTTCCAGGCCTTGAACCAGGATGAATCGTCAGAACTTCAGTCAGTATTGAGTAAGTCCTATTATTAACAACCTTAGGGCCTTACAGAAGAATAAAACACTGACTTATTTAACCACAGGAACTATATCTACTATGAAACAAAAGACCCGAATTAAAGACATCTTGTACTTCCCCTATTACTACATTAGTATCAATCTATTTCACTACCTCTCCTAACAATTTTTGTTTTACTTTGTACACTGGTACACGTTTTGTACGTATTTTGTAAACTCGATAACCTAAGCTTATTTTAATTTCACTTATAAGAAGATATTTCAATCCCTTCTTCAAATGGCTAACCGCCTGAAGTCGTTGTATATAATAGTCGAGTATTCGAATATTCGATTATTCAACACTAATTTCACAGTGAAGCACTAAAACTTACTCACTTGAAACCATTCGACGTCCTTGTCGAGATTTTTGTGATCGACGGTATCGAGAACAGCCTTCATACTCTTTTTCAGTTCACTTAGATCGTATACCATTCCCGTAACAGGATCAGGAATTCCTCGAAGTTTCACCTGAACGTTCCTAGTTATTGAATATAGCTTTTTCTAAGAATAACACTAATAATACATCTATTTATTAAATATTCAGGGGCGAATAACAAAATGGTAGTGATGCCGATTACCACGAGCACGGCACTGTTTCGATTCCATCCCAGGCTCACCAAGCGTTTTATCCCTTCGGAGTCGGGAACTTGGTACCGGACTTGTATAGAAAAAAAACCACTCTCTGTAATCCATTTGGGAACGTCCCAGTCCGGCTATCTCAGGACTCCAAGGAGAAGCGACTCGAACAGCATTCTAGGACATTCAAAATGAAACTCAAATCCTGGAGCAGCAGCCCGAAGCCACACGTAAAAGTTGGAGGACCTTCGTGGATAATGGATGTGAAGAAACGAGTCTAATGTGAAAAGCGCTAGGTTCTGCACATATTTAATATTCTCCTGGGTCATAAAGCTGATACAAGGCTGATATCAAAAAAAATTTATCCGGTTAACATTTCGAAGTCTTCTTCTTCTTCGTAGCTCAGTCGATTGCCCACAGCGATGTGGAGGGTTTGTTGCTGCATCGAGTCGAATGCAATGGATTGGAGCAGTGCATATATTCTTATTTATTTATTTTACACGATTTAACACTAGATTTTCCGCAGATCCCACCCCCTCTTGCATTCGGCTCGTTGTCTTGTATCCGCCATCGATGCAGCTGGTAGTACGTGTTCGATTGCCATTTGAGCATTTTACTTTTTTACGTTGAATGATAGTCACTGGACCCGTCATAGAAACTTGGGATAGACTGCATGAACGTTTCCGGCTTTTCATGACTGGTAAACAACAGCTTTCTGAACCGGATAGGGTCCTTCTGAGAAAAGTCTGGTACTAGTTTGTCGAATCCGGAAGGGCGATAGGCTTGATTTGCTCCCGTGAGCAGAGACAAACAAGCGATTATGCATGTATTGCTCGGCTCTCTAACCATTGCTTTCTAGCCACCTTCATGCAAGTACTAAACGAAATCAACTTTTGTACAAATGCTGCATTAATCTTAGCTATTTGTTTAGTGATCAAGCACGGAGGGACGGGAAGGCTTGGATTGCTTGAGAGTAGGAATTGAACCACTGACCACGAATGCAGCAAATCCCAGGACCGACTTTCGATTAAACTCAGAATTGACCAATAATTCACTACTTTTCCAACAAATAGATACGTTGTTGTTATAAGATCATTTGTTCATTCACAACAGTCGACATTCCGGCGGTTTCGCCTTCTTCAAAGCCTTCTTGTTCTTTACAAGGTTTCAGTTTTTGTTGGAGACCAGCCGCCTAGTGTTACGCGGGTGACTCCAAAATTTGTAAAGAACAAAACAGCTCCAAAAAAGGCTAAACAACCGAAACGTCAACTATTCTCGATAAATAAATAGTGTAATAACAGCCTGAAGAGGCGCGTGTGGCAGTGGTTGGAGGCTCCTGCAATACTCACGGACCGATCCCCCGGGCTCCAGGCTCACGAAGTCTTCCATCCCCTCCGGGGTTGGCAAATTGGTACCAGGCTTGTCTCGGAAGACAGCAGCGCTGGCTTGGTACATCGGAGGCCACCGAGAATCAGTGTTTGGGCCAGATATGCATTCAGTCACTTCTAACGATGCTTAATGAAGTTGAATGCATGGCGCTGGCACACCCCTCAAAGATTGATCAACACCGAGTGCTTTATCCCTTTTTTTTGAATAAAAATCTCCTCTCTACTTATCAAGAAAACAGTGAATTATTGACTACGACTGTATTGCGGATTACCGGAGATCTGTACAACATAAAAAAAGACTGGTCATCCATTTAATTCAAATGATCCAACGATTTTGTTGCTGTTATTCCATAAAATTTTCGCCGTTTCTTTGGTATTACATTTGGTACCATTGAAGTAATTGATCACGTTTATTACGAGGACGGCGCAACCTATTCAGTTGCTGGGATCGATGTTGTTCCGTGCCAACCATGGCTCTCATCTCTCCGGGATCGGGAAAGTGGCATTTCGTCTGGGAAAAACTGACCCACTAAAATCCATGTGGAAACTCCCCAGGACGACCATATCATGAATCTAGGAGTATTGATTCGACCAGCATTCAACGACATTCATGACAAAGATGAAAAAATTCAAGCAGCTGAATCCATGCAAAAAGTTCGAAGGCCTTCGTGAATTGTGGATGCGAGAAAACGAATCGAATGCGAGAAGTCCTGTGGTTCGCACAGAGTGATGCGTAGTGTTGGGTCATGGTAGTAAACAAGACAAAGCAGTTGATAACAACTAACTTAAGGTTATACAATATGATAAAATAAGTAAATGAACAAATATAAAAGCGGGAATTCAAATGCATTTAAAAAATGGCTCCCATACCCTCCATACGTAATTATGTCCGTGTCCATTCGGATTATTGCACTTTCCGTAGATGTTCTTATTTTCTTCGGCACTCAACTGGCTGGAATGAAGCCGATGAGCTGCCGAGAACGTCTCGATGCGTTCCATCGTCACCACACCGCGAACCATTTGTCTAGGAAAAACTTAACACTACAGTAAAGAAGTTGAAGTCCATGTAAATATTTGTCTGTAACCATGCCACAAACAGAATATAGTGACTAATGTGAAAAGAGGTGATTTCAAAGCGGGACTACAAAAAGTAGGATTGTGTAGAACAAAAACCGATTACTCTCATTTTATGAATGTTGATATACGTGTAAAAATTAGGGACCTTAGTTGGGCTACAAACCTACGATTATCCTTACCGCCGTCCATGAGCTATCCAACACACCAACCAAGGCTTGTTATTTTTTACTTCATTTTTATTGTCTTCAATCGGTTGGTGGTTAACAAATCGTAGGAATCGAAGCCGTAACAAGAATAGCAGCCATAGTAGAAGAACTCAGCTAGTAATTCTCTGTCCAATATACAAAGGGATGGCAAGTAACTGCTAGGAGGAAAAGGGGATGTTCTGATATGACCGACTAACTCGGAAATCTACGGAAAGTCGTCCATCGTAAAACAGCAATCGACATTTCAGCAAAGAAAGAACACTAGGACACATCAAGTTGCAGGCGAACTCACACAAGAAACCAATCACCTCCATGATTAACCCTTGCAAGGCAATGAAATGGTCTCAAATATTACTAGGTCAGGCACCACGTATGTAAAAAGTAAACGAGAAATGTGTTCCTATGAAGATTTCTATTCTCAGACGCATCTTATACAAATGATCTCGGAGGATTCAGATATGCTTGAATGTATGAGGATTGTTTTCCGCACCATGATTCTCTCAACAGCCCGGAATCAAGGAGTTAGAGAAATAAATGGGATCGATTTCGAAATCGTCTCTGACAAAGAAACCTAATATCTATTCTAAAGAAAGCCCACAATTCAAAACTAGGACATGTGACATTTTATAAGACAGAACATTATTGTGTGGATTTCATATTTACTTGTGTGAAGTGAAATCAGTAGCAACACAAAACACAGAGTTCATTGCTACAGTTCAATCACTTATATCATCCGCAATCCTACGATTCATCGAGTGTATCGCGCGATCATCAGTAAAGTGTTCATTTCTCCCGGTAGTATAGTTCTTAAGTTCTCAAGAAGCTTCCATACCATAGATATGGAGAGTTTCACACATTCTGTATGAAGCCCTTTATTCTTAATTCTTCTTGCGAAAGTGCACCCGTAGGTCTCCAACGGCTTAGAAAGTTCATTGCACGGAACTTGATAGTGGACTTTCGCCGAACCGACATCAGAGCACAATCTACATAAATGCAAACAAAATCCTTACGATTACATATATACGGGAAAGGGCGCGTGTAGCGCATTTGTTAGAAGTGCCTCTCGTGCCGGGCTCACAATCCCTCCATTCCTACTGAGTCGGCAAATTGGTACGCGACTTGTTTGCGATGATAGAAACACTGGTTTTACACATTATTGAACCACCGCAAGTTATTGCCTATCGGTAATTCACTTAGACACCTCTATGATGCCTGATGATGTCTAGTGGACAGCGTATCTCGCAACGATTGATTAGCGTTGCAAGCTTTATCCTTTATCCCATATATACGGAAGATAGATTCACCCTTTTGAAATTGTCCTCGAGCCGTCCGCCGGACTCAGAAAATCGATGTCATCTTGAAGGAATTCAAATAACTAAACATCAAATTTCGTTCAGATCCACAATGATTAGTTGCTAACTGCTAGGAGAGACACTGAGAATGCCTTATCAGGAAGTTACAGCAGGAATCACGCTCGACAAACATTTAGCACATCAGCGAGGACAGAAGACACAAAATCCTCAAGTTGCGGTAGAATCTATTCTGAACCTCCCATCGCCAATAGATAACAGTTGAAGATAACGAAATGAACGGAAGAAATAGCAGCACCTCGCAGGGCATTTGAAGGTGAGCACTATTTGAGTGTCTATAAGTTGATACTGGTTACAAGTTAGTTATCTGTGTAAACGCAACGATAGGGAATAATACTCAGGTAGAAAAACAATCCCGGAAACATTTGGCTCCACAAAAACGCATCGAGACCACTTACGCTCTGACGCACAATGTCAGAATGGCGAAGTAGTATTCGAAAAATGGGAAAAAATAACAAAACAAGGAAGTATAGCGTGCTCCACAGTATAAGGAGATGTTTCAAATACAACGAGGAGATTCTACTCTCCGTAATTTTACGACTACGATAATTTCGGTAGAGGTGTGTTCACAGTTAACGATAGGATTTTTGGTGAAGTCATGCGATAAGAACCAAATATTAAAACCTGTAAAAAGTGAAGTTAATGAGACATTAAGGGAGGAAGAGGTTTATTACTGAGGACGAATGGACGGATATTATGAAATGACAACTACATGGCACTTCCAGAACCAGAATAACTCGCAGAGTGAATGAACCGCGTTTCATTTTTAAGGGTTTTCAGAAGGTCAAACGACTAAATTTGAACAATATGCCTCATGACAGTAAAATCAGTAAGCTAATGAAGAATTGCACCTAAATGAGCTAATCGTTTTGAACCAGAACAACGACTAAATCTCGTACGACGAGTGTGGAGAGTGGCGTTAACCGCTTTAGTGTTGTTACATGCTGGGTTGGCCGGTCGATACACTCCGCCCTCTTACCCTTATTAACATCATCTCATATAATCCCCGTCAAGAGCCCTCACGATTATTGAGCTCTTGTCGTGAAATATTTATAATCTCTGAATGTTAGATGATGTGCGTCGTGAATCATCACCATTATCATCCATCGGTCGTTATCATCACCACGGATACCGCGTCTTCGTTAACACACGGCGCTCATCCGTCTTATCCGATTTATTAATGGGCATAAATAGCAATTATTTTAACGATACAAGTATAAAGGATAAAGCTTTCGCTGTCCATCAATCTAATTTAGGAATGGGCTTTGCATTCGATTACATCTGTAGCACCGTCGAGCTTATTGAAGAATGCATATTTAACCTATACGACGATTTGTGGGAATGGGCTATCAGTACAATAAATCAGTGCCTTTGTTCTCCTGGACAAGTCTACAACTAATCAGCCTTCTCCGTAAGTAGAGAGAGCTTGACTCAAAAGGAATGCGGAGTCGAACTAAGGTTCACGTACGCACTACATGTCACCTCTAATCACTTCTCCACACGACTCTCCGCTTTAACGACAAGAGTAAGAACTAATCACAGTGATGACTATTTCCCGTAGGTCAATAGCACGGCTGAGAACAAGGCGGAACGATGGACCCGCATGGTGCGGTGGTGAACGCGTTAGCCCTTGGAAAGGTTAATAGCATGTTTATCCTGCGGACACCAGGGGTCCGGAGTACGCAAATATCTCAGCGTCGTTATGGTTACATTTTACATAATACCCTGCCATTAAAGAAAAGCAAGCAATAAATAAAAAAGTGGTGATATTTACCGTAGAGTTTTATGAGTTCCGAAGTGATGTGGCTATGTGTCTATGGAGGTTCTTCTGTGATTGTTGACTGCGTTGTAATGTGGTCATTGGGTGGAGAACACCTTTAGCGCAGCCACTGTTGTGGTAACGACAATTTTTCACTTTAAATTTCCCTAACCTGAGTGTTTTTCTTGAACGCTGCATTTCTACGGGTTAACAACTGATGCACCAACATGGGAAAAAGAACGCGGCAAGAGAAAAAGTGTGGACATAATACAATACAGTATGCAATGATCGTGCACGTAATTCTCTAATCGAGCAACACCTTAGGCAAATCAGTCAAAATTTTCGTCAGTTTATAAAAGTTATGAATAAATTTATGTAATAGGATTATAGAGCGGGTGTTACCTACTGTTTAGGGATGCCTGCTACTGATACTGCATTTGGTTCGATCACGTGCCCAGTGCAAACCAGTCCTACGGGCCTAAAAAAGTGCTGCCGTAGCTGTGCGGGAGGATAGGCGCACTGATTTAATATGTAATTAAGCCCGTAAGAAATTTAATAGGTCATCTATTCATACACACCTCTCAAATTGAAACAAATCTGTTGAGGTATTGCCATTCAATCTGGTAGTGCTTAAGTCGTTCTCAGTCGGGAATCGAGTCATAGGTAAACGTCAATTCTAAAATTCTCTAGCCTTCTAAAAGATTGCTAATTGTAAAGTGACAAATCTCGAATTCAGTTAACACGAAATGAAGATGAACTAGGCCATGATACGATTATTTCAGCTCATCTGAGATGTCTTTCTTTCATCAGTATTAAGAGAAATGCATATCTGCATTCAATCACCGGTAACGATATTTAATGAAGTCGAATAAATAGCGTATCCACTAAGATTGATCAACCGAGAGCTCTATCCTTTATCCTTCTCCATTGAGGGGAAAGTGGCTTTAGGACTGCAGGGAGTTTTCGTGAAAGTGAGTTAATCTAATAATATAAGCCAGTAGGCAAGCTAGTGACGGCAAAATGTTTGAGCACTATTTGTATGCATTATCTGTTGCTGGAGTTTGTCCTATCGAAGAAAGGAAGTCCAAGTGGTTTCTCTATGTGTTAACAACTTTACTGAAGGGAGATTTTGTCACCCCATGAAGGGGAGTTACTAGGACCGTCATAGCCGGTGTCGTCGAATTATCATGAAGTCACTGAAGCAGATTAAAATAACTTATACATAACAAATATTCATTAGTAAAAACACATTTGTGAGAAATGTTCTAGTGAAAGCTTCATCTTCAGCTGTTTTTTAACACGATTTCCATCAAGACCTTAGTTATTCATGTTATGCAATTTCCAGTTCACCCATGAATAAAGGATAAAAAAGCTCTCGGCGTTGATCAATCCCTGAAGGACGCGCCACGCATCCGACTTCATTAAGCATCGTTTGGAGGTGATTCAGTGTATATCTGGCCTTTACAATGACTCGCGGTGGCCTACTGATGCATCGAGCCAGTGCTGCTGTCCTTCCAGACAGGTCTGCTACCAATTTGACGGCTCCGGAGGGGTGGAAGGCTTGGTAGGTCATGGGGGCGGGGGATCGATCCCATGTGTACGCTGCACGGCGCCTCCGACCACTGCGCCATACGAGGTGAAATTTTTTTGCTGAATACATTTATAAAAGTGCTTTTGTTTTACCATATATTTGGCCTTGCCATGCAATGGATAGCGCGTCAATAGTAAAGTATTTCAACAGAAAGAAATCGGAACAAGGAACACAAGTACTCAACCGGTGAATTGGAAAACGAACACTTCACTCTCACAAAGTAACAATGTGAAGCCATTTTATTAATAACTTTACAAGTAGAACATTTCAATCGCGATGGTAACATTAACAACCAGATCCAGGTATTCTTCAAGGGGTAACGCATTCAGTACTGCAACGAAACAGATTAATAGCCATTAAGTTTAGAAACTGGAAAAAGAACTGCTATTGGTTTTCTTTCATGAAAAAATTTATTTCCATTGGATGGGATTCGCTTAGAAAGACGACGTTTTATATGACCTCCATGGATTGGCTAACCTTTTCGAAGAGGCTCTTTGTCACATCAGAGCATACATTAGCGCCAGCATTGGATGAGATCAATCGGAGAACCACAATGAGATCACCGTCGACGCTTTCCTCGAATTTGTCGAATTTCTAAACACTGGAATAGAATAATATTCTGTTTAATGTGCTCATTTGATACCCTTTCAGATGAATGTTTCGAATTTCACTTCTTTATTCACTGCTTCCTCCCAACGGTTTACCGCCTCATCGTGGCTGGGAGGTGTTCCTGGGTGTCGGACTGCGATGCACGGCGGGGAGATTCGTCCCCCCGGCATGGGTCTCCCAAGCTGAGGAGTCCGGCGTTTCCATTAGGAAACTCCATTAGCTAAGAGTAAACCAATACCCAGGATCCACCACCGTCTTGGTATCAAAGTCGCGTGGTGGTAAATCTCCTCTGATCCACAAATGCTGCGACTGCCTATCGTGGTGACGAGCTGGAGCAGACTTTGGCCAGGCTGTCCTCGGGATTCCAGGGAACCATAATTGGTTAACCACCAAATCTCCGATAAAGGGTGATTATGCTAGGGCCCGCACAACTAGTGATGACGGGTCGTTCAAGTATCAAGTAAGTATTCAGTGCTTTGGGCTAATATAGCGTACTGTCCTGAAATGCCGTGTAGTAGATACATCGTCTCTAGTTCTATCATGCATTTCGAGCCAAGCAAAATTTTCACAGTCGGGGTCCATAGTTTGTTACAAAACTCCTCTGGGAGGCTATAATCACTGACCCCATCCATTCATGAGCCACCGTAACTCGTAATATATTCCAAATATGCATATGTGGTCTATCCTACGATGCCATGTATGAAAGTGAATGCATGGGACAACCCCAAGAAGTTGTTGATCAAAGCCGAACGCTTTTTACTTTCCGTCGCGAAAATGTTGGATGCGCTAATTTTATTTTTCATCCACTTATTAAACACAAAGCCATGACCGAAGATAAATGGAGGACTTCAATTTGCTCGAAGAGAGAGCCCGAATATTAAAGAAGCTCCAGCTAGAAGTCGTAGGTGCTCCCCCAGCGTACCTCATTCCTTATGCAAGAAGTTATGCAGGAAATCAGACAGCAGTAGGACGAATTTTAATACACTTCAGTGATCATAAGTCTTATCAATGACGATAGTTATTTAATGTCAATGCCATTACTTTGAGTTACTCTACGACAGGAAACTAGGAGTGTCATTGCTAAAAAACGATTATCAGGTAGGAAGTAAGTTCTTATACAGATATAAAAAAAGTTCGAAGTGTGTGATAGTCCAAAATGTCGTCCACCTTATAGGTATTGATTGAATTGTCAATCTCTCCGCTAAGAAGTTTCTTCTCGGATTCGTCCTGGAATAAAAAACACTTCATTAGTGTTTTGAATATTTTGATTACAATCATTTTGACGTTAAGCTAATCATCTAGCTTGATTCTACTTAGGAAAACAGCTAATGTTTTTAGTTCCATCCTAACCAATTAGTCAATAAATCAATCAATAATACCTTAATGAAGATCTGTTTTTGTGTTTGAATACCAGAGCTTTCCAACATTCGTCTTACAAAATTCAATCGATCGATGGGCGAGTAGAGTTTTTTTAACCATAAGATGAAATTCACTACAGTGACCTAAATCATTTTTCTCTTGTCACTTGGCACCTAGACGCAAAAAGCACGAAAATTAATCGCGTTCTCTTAGTTACGAAGTTGATTTCAATTCTCATCTGCCTAAGAGAAAAAAGTTAAGAGGCGGAACGTTCAGCATTGATCAGCAGTTCCGTAGGGATGCGCCCTTTGATTTCTCTCGTAGTATCGGCAGTATGTAAAGCTTTAACGCACATTTGGGTTATTCTCTGCCTTCTAAACAGATGTTGATGCATCGAGTCACTGTTTTCTGTCCTCGCAGACAAGTTTGGTAGCAAACCTCGGTTGATTGTGGAGCTTGGTTAGCCGGCTATGCGGCATCCCACTAAGGACCGTATACATTTAGTGCGCCTATCCCTTACCAGCTTTATAACGAGTGAGATCAACTACCAAAAAAACCCCTAAACATTAAGCAGATTAAAAATTGTATGATAAGATAATGGTCTTACTTACGATGAAGAGGAAAATCAGCCAGTAAAGAAGAACGAGGAAAATTTTCTCATTGAACATATTCAGTGATAGTACACACTGGACTGAATATCGTTGAAGGTTTCCTTTGTTTCGAACCTGAACTCTCGTCATTTAAATTTTAAGTCGTAAAAAACACAAGCTCCTGTAAATATTGTAAAAATAAACGCTAGTATTACAATCTTGTGGTATGCCGTTTAAAATGTCCATAGTCACCTCAAAATCACACATCGTTGACCTTGGAAACAAACCGGTCGATTTCCAATCAGTATTGAATCCGAGTTTCAAGTCTGTAAGAATAGAAAAGGTAAAATCGATCACATTACAGTGATTGAACCAGTGTGCAGTAATGTGGTTGTTTGTACTTTGTCAGTTTCCGATGTCGCATAGGAGACATTGACACACCGTCGTCACCAGGCATTCAAATTCAGTACTGTACAATAAAATTTAAGTGGTTACGATCCAGCTTGTGAGAAACTAGTGTAATGCGGTGGTTAGTGGTACCCTGAAATGCACTTGTGGTCCATGTTTCAATCCGGCAGCTTGCGCTTACTAAGCGTTCCACCTCTACAAGGTCGGCAAATTAGTGTCAGACTTGTCTTCGAGGAAAAAACTGACTTGATGCATTGCTTGACTCACCTTAAATGATTGCATAGGTCCAATGTGCACAAAATCATCTTTGCGACCGCTTCTGGTATCCAGTTTGCTGTTTTACATCCATAGCCAGCCCAGGGCGCGTGTAACGCAGTGGTCGGAGGCGCCTTACAATAAATATGGGGTCGATTCCTACGCCCTAAGACCAAGCCCCTCATTCCTTCGTGGTCGGCAAATTGGTGTCAGACTTATCTGGAAGGCCTCGTTGTTTCACCGTTTAAGGTGAAAAACTTTGCCTGAATATCTGATTACTTGAATAGCTAGTGTTCATGGATGACGGAGAATGTGTGATCCCAGACCAAACTCGTTATCGGCGTGGGAAACTATGTTGAAAGATGGTCCTCCTCGCTTTTCTGCACATCATACTTCGATATTCAGAAACGCCCACCATCCATCATAAGAGGGTACACCACTGGAAAAACTGTGGAGAAGTTTTTACAACACTTAATTTAAGATTTTGGTCAAACACCAGTTCACGATTCGCTAGAAGAGCTCTGTCCCGAACAATTTTCATTAACCTTTTGTTCTGGCTAATTAATGGCATACTGGCAAATGTATGAAGTTGGTAAATGCTATAAATACTCCTTTGTGTAAATATGAGGTTGATAAGGTTAGGACTCACTGAAAAGATCTCCCCAGTTGAATCCAAGAAAAATATGTAAGATCACAATCTGCAGGGCGATATTGACGATGAACATGAGCTTCATGATGATATAGTTGTTTGATAACCAGCCTCCTCTCATCAGATTGCTAGAAAAAACTGTTTGCTTTTTGATACTTTTCACTAAAACTGCCGACGTTTTACTACTAAACAAAAAAGCTGAAAAATTTTTAACTTACTGGAAAAATGTTGCCGACATTCTTATTGTTACGTTGAGTGGTTCGATAAACGTGACTGGCAATCTTTTCAATTGCTGCTTCTCGTTTCTAAAGAACTCGACCGCTTCATATTCCTTACCTTTCTTCGAAAGCAAAGTAAAAAAGAAGAGAACTGAAATCAAGGCCGGCTTTCGAAGGAAAAAGAAGCCGTAATTGTCTAGAAGTTTTAGAACCTGTTCTATTGTGCTTTTTTGAAGCTCCACCTATCCACTATGCCATCATGCTAGTGTGGTGTTCCTAATAGGCGGTGATGCCTGCTGCTGTAGGATCGCTGAGCTCTTCCCAAGACCGACCTCTTAACCTCGGCATTGATCAAGTCAACTACTGAGAAGCACCCATTTCCTTTCCGTTCAAAAGGAAACAACCCAGTTAAGAGCAAGCTTATGACATGGTAAAACTTGTCAAACTACCCACGGCTATCTTCTCTCTAATGAAAGAACAATAAAAAAGTGCTTTATGCTAAAATAGCATAAGGTACTCTTTATTTCTATTCAAGCCTTTAAAATCCGTTGAGCGGGTCTGATACGTAGAAGAAACGGTGGAAAATTTAATAGTGTCATCTCGAGCTGATGTTTGACGGAACTACGCGTTAATAAAGGCCATAATATGACTTATTTTATTCGATAAGAAATAAAACGTGTTTCTTTCTATAAAAAAAGCTCTGGGCGTTGATCAGACCCTGAGGGTTGCGCCGTGCATTCGGCTTCATTAAGCATCGTTTGGAGGTGATTGAATGCATATCTGGCCTTTACAATGACTCTCGGTGGCCTGCCGATGTATCGAACCAGTGCTGCTATCCTCGCAGACAAGTCTGGTAGCAATATGCCGACCTCGGAGGGATTAAGGGCATGGTGAGCCACTGGAGCGAGATTCGATCCCGTGTGTGTGTTGCAGGGCGCCTCTGCGACACACATGCCTTATAGTTTCTATAGTTTGTGAATACTGTAACAACACATGTGATCTACTTAGTTTGAGTCACACGTCACCAAATGTAATTTTCAGGAAATAAAAAATGATTAAATTAAGAGAAAAGGTTCGATTTATGTTACCATGACGTTCTCCTTGGGAAGTTCACAACAAGCTTTCACAATGGCCCTTAATTGAATACCTAAATTTTAGAAATGAGAGAAAAAAAAGTCAAAAAACAGTTGACTAATCGATTGCTATACTTTGAATGTATTATTTCTTTCAAGTTATAGGAACTGTTGGGCTAACATCCTATTCTTAACTAAAATTAGAAACCTATTAATGGTGCTTAGAAAAGGACTCACCTGACCACCAGTTAATAGATCGCCAATAGATATGCGGTAGATAGAAACAGAATGCTAACAACACAAGGACGAATTGTACCCACTGAATACGAAAATTGGAATATTTGCTGTCTTTAAATGATCTACGTGCTCGTTCTTGCAGACCTGGTAATACGGCAACTCTTGCTGTTCTCTGTGCGTAATATGTGGTAGATTTGGATCATTCATTGGCACATAGTAAGTGTTTTCAATCAGACAATAATCTCTCGTATACTCCACCCATCCTAAAAAGTGGAATTGTTAGAAATATTCCAACTACTGGACGTAGAAAGCATTTTGGTTACCGATGCCATGCTATGTAAACAAGGTTCGATCCCATACCGGCCAACCACGCTCTCCATTCCTAGGGAGCGGATAAATTGTTACCACAACTGTTTGAGATCAACTCGGTCTACGGAATCCAGAAAAGCTGGCGACTGCTTATGATAACGCCGCAGAACGACTGTCTTAGAATTACAGTGATAATCCACTCAATCAGCTCTGAACGAGATTCATGAAGAACCCGAAACACTCAAGCTTGACATGAAATCCCAGGGAATTTGTGGACGATGGATGCGAAGAAACAAAAAGGAAGGAATTGTAGGATCCGCACCATCTGTGACGTCAAGTTGTGTAAAAAAAAAGTTTTTTTTTATTGTAGATACATTACATGACTCGACGTCACATATATCACACGTTGCAGAACTCAGCATTATTTGCAGTGTAGCCATTTCCTCGCACTAAGATCCGCAAAGGTCTTCGAACTTTTCTGTGCGTGATCTCGGCTGCTGGTTGAGGGATTTTTTGCTTTCGTTACGAATGTCATTGAACACTGATTGAGTTCATTTTTCCTTCACTCCCGATATAGCCGTGCTCGGGCGTTCCAACGCGGAGTGGAGGGGAGTTAGCCTGCCCTAGACAATTCTCTTTCCAATTTCCTGTCTTCAGAAAAATGAGAAGCTTGGTACTGTAGCGTCGAAACAGGGCCTAGGTAAGTTGGGCTGTCCGCCTAATAAACAGGATCTCTACCATTGAGTTATCTGCTCATTTGTGTAAAACAGGGAAAACAAATCTTTAAAAAACTTTTAAGTAATCATAATAAGTCTGATGCATACGAACCTCCTCTGAACTCGGCCGGTGTCCAGCAAACGATTGGTGTGCCCATGTATAGCTGAAGAAGTAGTTCAAGAAGTGAATGAAATATTTCATGCTTTCATAAGAAATTTGCATAAGTATAGTGCATGTTATATTAATATGTTCGATGGCGTGATGTTATCTAGTAGGCGCGGATGGCAGAGTGCTAGCAGTGACGTTTATCGCAATCACGGTGATGGTTCGACTCCCACCCACATGCTCTCTCCCATCCCTCCGGGATTTCGAAATTGATACAAGACGTGATCAGCTCATTCGCTCTTTTCCACGTTGGAGCGCAACAGCATGGCTACCCCAGGACTCCAGCAAGAATGGTCGCGATTAGTCCCCAACGACTTACAATGAGGGAATTACTGAAGAAGCAGTCGAAGCCAGGTGGAATAGAAGTTCGAAGATCTTCCGAGATGATGGATTCGAGGAAACGAACTTTTTATTAGGAATGCGAGGATCACCACGGTAGAATCAAAGACGAGTCATATGGAATCAAGTAAAAATGAATGGATATTACCTGGTAAGACAACAATGATGATGAAATATTTACAAAACTACAGGCAGTATGAGTCGGTGGCTAACGCGTTCACCACCCCACCATGCGGGCCCTTCACTTCTGTTTTCCCTCAGCAGTGTTCAAACCTATAGGTGCTATAAACAATCTCCCGTCAACAGGATTGATCTGCAGAATACAAGTCGGAATTGAACCCAGTTAAGCTGAAGCTGTACATCATCAGCATCACCAGTAGTCCCTTTGATCGTCGAGTGACTTGAGCGAGCGCTAGCAAAATATCCGTTCTCCCCTGTAGCGTGCAAGAGTGGCTCAGTGGTACAGTATGCTCTAAGGGCTCGTTGAGCATCATACCTTCCTTCTAGAGTTTTCGTGAAGAACTCTGACCATTGGCTCAATGGTCTTCCTGCAAAGTTTGACACCCCGAGAAACCCAGTCACTAACGGCTCATGTCCATCGATTGCCGTTCACATGCATTACGTCTCTGGCTCACTTTCCACAATTTGCCGTATAGAACGGCATCTTTAATCACTGATCGTTGACGCAGGTCGAAGCTTCGGGTCCCTTACCTCACTCGTGTGACCGGATACTCCTAGCATCGTCCTTTCGACTGCACGTTAGATAACGCTGAGTAATCTTTCATCTTGCTTACACAGCGACCAAGTTTCTGAAGCATATTTTAAGGCAGGAAAGATGGTGAAGTTGAAAAGGTGGGCACGGAGTCGGACGTTCTTTGTCCTCTTCACTACATCCTCGATGCTGTTGAAAGCTCCTCAAGCCGCTCGCTTCCTTCTGCTCAACTCTGGAGCTAAGTCGTTCAACATGTTGATTTCCCGACCTAGATAGACATAATTAGAGCATTCGGAGATATTCGTTCCGTTGAGCGTGAATGGGGCGTATGTAACTAATCCGTTCCTCGTGAACATCGTTTTTGCAAGATTTATACGATGGCCAATTTTTCCACAGCAGTTGTCAAAATCGTGAAGCATTCGTTCCTTCTGGCCAATGTTTGGTGTTATAAGATCGATGTCATCAGCAAAGCCAAGATGGTGTAATTGCCGACCATCGACTTTCACACCCACCTTATCCCATTCCAGTGTTCGCATGACGTTCTCGAGGGTGGCGATAAATAATTTTGGCGATGATGGTATCGCCTTGCCTAACCGCTGTTTTGACGTCGACGTTTTGACGTTAATATAGTTGTAGAATGCTGTTAGTTGTGCAATTTTTATACAGCTGACGAAGAATCTTTATGTAAAGAGCAGGGACTCCCTGACTGTTCAGGGTTTACGTGATTGCTTCTTTCTCAACTAAGCTTTCTTTAGATCAATGAAAGTGAAGCGGAGTGGTCTTTTGTACCCTCACGATACTTCAAAGAGCTTTCTTACCGTGTACATGTGGTCCATCGTATTGAATCCTTTTCGAAACCCCGCTTGCTGACATGTCTGTCCTTCGCCCAGTGTTCTATTAATTCCGTTTAGGATGACTAAAGCGAAAAGTTTGTAAAAAGTTTGTAAACGACAGACACCAAGCAGATTTGGCGATAGTTGCAGATATCGTGGAGGTCAGCCTTCTTGAGCAATAGCACGGTCTTGCTGTTCTTCCACTGAATAGTGACCTTGCATCCAGACAGGTAACGCATGAAGAGCGGAGCCAGTGCGTTTACGAAGACTGGTGGAACGTTCTTCAGGTGTTCAGATCTTTTCTTGTCCGGGTTTGACGATGTTCGACTTTTCACTGACGAAACAGCAAATTTGATTTCGGAAGGGAGAACGGACGGTGCGACATATCCAGACTCCTTTGTTTAATATGATAGCAGAAAGGCGTGGCTATTGAAGAGATCTAAGTTGTAATCGTGAACGATTCTCTACATTGCATTCGTGGACGCCGAAACTGTTCCATCTGGGCGTAGGAGCGCAATCATCTTAGGGCTGCGATTGCCGAAGCTACGGTGGGCTTTAGGAACGCTTTTCCCAGCCTCTGCTACTTTGACCATAACTGCTATTTTTCTCTCTTTAAGATCTTCTTTCATCATCTGTCTGCATTGTCTTGCCTGTTCGAGCATGAGTTGGCGGTTCCTTGCAGCTTCGTGCGATTCCACGCTGGCATCAATAAGCTCGACTGCTTCTGAAAACAGACGTCTCTTGGTGATTTTCGAACTCTCAGCTTTCATAGCGCTAACGTGAAGGTGTTGAATGAGCCGGTCGTATTTCTTATCAATGTTATTGAGGACGACGTCTTTCCAGCAGTTGACTAATGAACTGAATAAATCCCAGTTTGTAGCGGTTTTGAGACCTCGCTTTTTTTTTAATTTAGCGGCTTTTTCTCCTTTCCACTGGAAATCGGATCTTGCTCGAAGGAGGAGATGATCTGGTTCGTGTAGAATTTTGAGGTAACAACGAAATCAGTTAGGCACAACTATCGATTTACTTATGATGTGGTGACATCGCTATGGTACTCTCCATTCGGAGACCCCACATGCAGCGTTGAGGGTGGGGCTTCTCGATTTCCGAAATGCTATGGATGGTTTCGGTCGCCATGACAAACTCAGACAACGGCTCACTAGCTCGTTTAATTCTAATACGCTGGTCCAAATGTGACGTTTTTCAGACGTTGTTTTTATGTTGTGCCTTAGCTTTAAAATCTCTCGTGATGACCTTGAAGAATGCATGGTCTTCTCTACAGATTTTCCCCCATGCCCATAGAGAACGCTTCGACTTTTTCTTTGTCATAGTTTAATGTCGGCGCGTAAACGGCGAAGATTGTCAAAGCCAGTATTGATCTACGTCTCTCCAATCCTGAACTTCCGATTCGGGTTATTAGCTGCACGAATGAATCGATGTTCATGGACAAACTCGTGTTGACGAGAACGCCGGAGCCGCCGACACCTCCATTGTTCGCATGTTCCAAGGAACAGTTCTTCTCCACTGCCATAGACGGCGTTGAATGGGTGGCGTGGTCTCGTCTCGGCTAGGCCGATGACGTCGTACTTTATCCTTCTTGCTTGCTTGAGCAAGTCTTCTATCGAGGACTCGGATGCAAGTGAACGTGCATTGTAGGTACAGATCGTCACCTTAGTCCTTTGCGATTGAAGCAACTTAGGATGGCCCTGAAATGTAAGCAACCTATCCGTACTCGTCTTACCCAATGCTGCCGAATCAGGGTTTCTTTTGGGATCACGCCCACATCTAATTTGCTAAGCTTTGAACTTGGGGACTGGTCTTACCCACTGGCAGCTTGTCACACTCTTCCCGAGTAGGCGTGAAGCTTTGAAGGTGTACTATAAATCACACCCATAATCACATTGCCTAGTATTTTTGTTGTCGGTCAAAAGAACTTGTAAAATATTATAAAGTATTAGCTTCTATTTACGAGAAACCATATCAACTTGCATTTACGAGAAAAGTGAGCTTAGTGACTCAAATAGATAATAAACAATGAACAAATAGGCTATGGCTCTAATTATGCAGGCATTTTTGATTCAATATTTATTAAAATAAAAAATAAGCGCTTGGAGTAGTCACTTTACAAAAAGCGGAAAGCACTGGCCACAACTCAACGCCCACCCAAAAAGGCAGGTCACACTAGATGACACAACAAACACCCACATTGCGTCAACGAAGAGCTGTGGACCATAAACTCCAAACAATAGGACCTGAGGAAGTCAAGAACGGCGAAACTTTGGTCGGATAAATCTTTTTACCAAAGTCGTATTAGAATAATAATCCAAAGAAAAACAAAGATTATTCAAATTTCATTTTCTTCACGACAGGGCATTGCGTAATAGGTAGCCACATGGGTGCTGAGATATAAGCAAAACTCGTGAATCTCACTTCGGCTTTGAACTTCCGCCATTACCCTTTTCGGGGGACTCACGTGCCATCTACCACACCAACCGAGACCCTCGCTTTGCCTTTCTCTTGAGCAGTTCTTTACTCTAACGATACTAACAAAAATCACTCGTTAAGGTTTTGATTTCTATCATAGCTTCTGCTTAACTGAGCTCAGTGCCGATATGTGTTTCCTCACATTATTCCCGTCGGCGGATGATTGCTGACGGCACCGTTAGGGTAAAAGAAAACCGGTTGAGAGAAAAGCAAAGCAAAGCAAAGCAAAGGTTTCTATTGGCGTGGTGGATATCACGGAAGCAAACAATAGTTTTCCATAATTAGAGAACTTGAGTGATTTTAATAGGATTGTGGAAGAGACTTTGCTCTACTGTTCTCTGAATATGAGAGAGCCTCCAAAAGGTTTAGTGCACCATCGTTGCTGCGAGGTGGCCCAGCTAAGAGTAAACCAATACCAGGATCCACCACCGTCTTGGTATTAAACTAGTCGCATGCTGGCTTCTTTCTGATCAACGGGGACGACTACTGACTGGGTGGTGACGACCTGAAGAAGGCTTTGGCTATGCTGATCTCCAAAATTCCAAGAAACCGTGATGGCTAAATCAGTATGCTGGGGCCCATACCCACTTAAGACGGGCTATTCAAGTATCTAAGTAAGTAACTATGAGTGATTCGTTTGCTACTATTTGCTAGTATCACCACGGTCCATCATGAACATAGCTGACATCATTTGGAAGGGTTTTGTAGCTTATCTGAGTCTACTTCGCTATTTTTCTTACGTGCACGTCCCAAACAATAACCATGATTTATCAGGTCTATTTATACGCATTATTTCATAGCCAGTGGATGCTAAAATTACCGGTACATGCACTCTTCCAAAAAAAATTTTTTTGGAAATCATTAAATGTGAAAGGTTGCTTTTCATGTCTGATCCACTCCTATGCTGGTCTGCTTTTCGAATCGCTATCGGATGAATAAAAGTGGTGTGCAAACAGCTCTCTAAACTTAGCCGAAAATGGACACTACACGTCCAAATTGTCAAGAATTTGTTCACCGACAGTGAGCATTCTTTACCGGATTGGAAACAGTCACCACATACTCTTTTGCTTTTTCATGTTTTTCTTGTTAAGAAAGCTCAGACTAGCAGGACGAAATCATCTCACTGAAACGAGGAACACCTAACCCTAAGAAGGACCTTTTTATGGATCTCTATTACATGTATCGTTTGAAGATCTCCGTGTTTTTAAATACTATATGGTTCCTATAATCACTGCTTTTTTAGGCAGACACGAGGTTATCAAGGCACTACCTACAATAACTGACGTTTCGGCATTCCACCTTCTTCAGGGCCTGAGAAGGTCAAATTGGTACACAATCCATTTAATTCAAACACTTTCACAACGCAGCAGATAAAGCTTAATACATGAATTTTCTTTAGAGCCAGCAGTTTTTAAAGCATTCACCATTTTATTTTTATAGGTATCCTTCTCATTTCACGGAAATCAGCCGCAAAGTCTTATATGGGTGAGGAATGGGCTCGGCTCTAGGTTAAAATATCAGCCTCAGATATGGTGCAAAAGCTAGAAGTGACTACAAGGCACTCCCTAAAGGTATATTTTCGAAATTCTGGAATTTATCGAAAACGCTTCAAGACTTTTTGCGCTTAGAAGCTTCAGATTTCTCTGCAAAGATGGTCACTTCTTCTTTAAGACCTTCTCCATTATTTCTGTGTGTCTTACGCCAACTTAGCGAAGTATTTTCTTTTAACATTACACTTACTGTTTAGATATTCTTTCACACCAACACAGAGTGGTTTGCCCGTTTAACCAATGTATTCTGCCCACTAGGGGAGGGTGTGGCGCGGTGGTTCGAGGCGCCACTGCGACACACGCGTGGAGTCGGTCTCCGCGTCCATCGCCCACCAAGCGTTCGATCCATTCGGAGTCGGAAAATTGGCACCAGTCTAGGAGGATAGCAGCACTGGCTCGATACATCGGTAGGCCACTGCGCGTCATTGTAAAGGCCAGATATGCATCCAGTCACCTCCAACGATACTTAATGAAGTCGAATGCATAGCGCACCTCTCAGGGATTGGTCAACGCCGAGTGCTTTATTCTTTATCCTTTTATTCTGCTCTATTAGGTTTAGAAGAAGCCAGGCACACCGTCCCGGAACTCATAACTTCGCCATCTCTGCTCTCAGGACAAACTATGCAATTTTGTCTTTCACACAGACTGTCAAACAGCAGTTACGAATAGGTTGTTCTTTTAGAGAGTCTGCTCAAGAAGAAAACACTGACTGATTTAAGAAGACTGAGGTTAGAGTAAAATTGGTTAACGATTTTGAGGTAATTTATGTTATGGCGATTACCTTCGATGTAATAATAATACTACCAAAGGCGAACAGGTATGCTGTGAATTGATAATTCACTCGATCAAGAAAATCTTCTTCGAATCTCCTTGTGTGGATGTTGGAGACGACCCGGAGCAGCGTGTCCATATTGGAATCTACAGAAATGAACAGCAGTAAGTTTAAAATCTGTTTCAATTTGAAATTCACGATTCGCATTCGAGCTGGGCAATAAATATTCAACAGTATGGGTTTTTGGCTTGGCAGAAAGGCTGCTAAACGTTCAGTCAAAACTCTGATAGGAAAGTAAATTCAGGAGGTAGGATCTCAAACTCTTCCATAATAGATTCACTTACCATTTCATTATACACGAATTGACTTTAATAACATATAAATATAGTAACTGTTTCCCAAAACAGTTACTTTTTCATTTATTTCAGTAGACACGAGGCTAATTCCATCAAGTGTTTCAGATGATCGGCGCTTTAGCTTCGCGAACTAAAGTGCTGACCAACGATGCTAAAGGAGTCCCAATCGCGCCAGTCTGATTTTCAGGGGCCTACAATATACGCATCGCAACGGCGATTGCGGTTGACTTGCAAGGGGCTTTCCATCATCCTCTCTCCCTCGCTCGGTATCACTTTTATCACCTATCGTCCCGTTGATCGTCGTTTGGCTCCACCGGGCGCCAGTAAATCTTCCATTTTTTCCTGTCGCTTGCAAGAGTACCCAGTGGGTTTTTGCTCGCAAAGAGAACTCATTGAGCATCACATCTTTCTTCTAGGATTTTCGCAAAAAACTGTTACCATTGGCTCGGTGGTCTTCTTTCAACGTTTGACATTCCGAGGAATCCAGTTACTAACGGCTCTTGTCCATCGGTTGTCATTCATACGCGTTACGTCTCCGGCCCACCTTCGACGGTTTGGCGTGTAGAACGGCACCTTTAATCATTGATCGTTGACGGAGGTCGGACCTTCGGATCCTTTTCCTTACTTGTGTGAAACGGGATACTCCTAGCATCGTCCTTTCGACTGCGCGTTCGATAACGCTGAGTGACCTTTCATCATGCTTACGCAGCGACCAAGTTTATGACGCATACATTAGGGCAGGAAGTACCGTTGAGTCGAAAAAGGTGGGCACGGAGTCGGGTGTTCTTTTGTTCTCTTCACCACATCCTCGGTGCTCTTGAAAGCTCCCCAAGCCAGCTGCGCAACTCTGGAACTGTCGTTCATCATGCTGGTTTCCCGACCTAGATAGATGCAAATGGAGCATCCCGAAAAATTCGTTCCGTTGAGCGTGAATGAGGCATGCGTAATCAATCGGTTGCTCATGAACGTCGTTTTTGTGAGATTTAGTCGAAGACCAATTTTTTCACAAGAGTTATCAAAGTCGGCAAGCATTCGTTCCTCCTGGCCAGTGTTTGGTGTTATAAGAACGATGTCATCAGCAAAGCGAAGATGGTATAATTGCCGGCCATGGATTTTCACTCCCATGTTATCCCATTCCAGTGTTCTCATGATGTTCTCGGGCGTGGCGCTATATAATTTTGACGAGACGGTATCGCCTTACCCTAGCCCTTCCTTGATATAGACGTTAATGTAGTTGTAGAGTGGTGTTGGTTGTGCGATTATTATACAGCTCACGGAGAATCCTTATATACTAAGCAGGGACTCCCTGACTATCCATGACTTACGTGATTGCTTCTATCTCAACTTAGTTTTCTTTAGATTGATGAAAGTGAGGCAGAGTAGTCTTTTGAACGCTCGCGATACTTCATTGAGTCTTCCTGTCGTGTACATGTGGTTCGTCGTACTGAATCCTTTTCGAAACTCTGCTTGCTCACATGGCTGTCCTTCGAGCGGTGTTCTACCAATACTGTTTAGGGTGACTCGAGTGAAAAGTTTGCAGACGACGAACAGCAAGGAGATTGAGCGATAGTTGCAGATATCATGGAGGTCATTCTTCTTGAACAAAAGCGCGGTCTTGGTGGTCTTCCACTGAGTAGGGAGCTTGTATTCAGACAGGTATCGTGTGAAGAGCCGAGCCAGTGTGTTATGAGGACTGATGGAACGTTCTTCAGATGTTCAGATCTCAAACAAACTATGAACGGTGTTATAAAAACGGGGTTACCCGCACCAACGCTCTGAAAAGAGATGATGATGCAATGCTCCGCAAGTTGATCGCGATCTCAGCTGCGACGCAGATACCGTAGCCCCTCGAGCATGGAATAGTAACCATTTTGGGGGAATGGTTACTATAAGAAATGTGAACGCTCAAAAATTTGAACCAGACAAATGGTGTATATGTTCGAATTCTGGCGCAGAGGTTCAGATTCTACATGAAAAGGTAAGTTCCACGCCTATCTTACAAGAATCCAATAATTTACTTGACAGCAAACCTTCAGAAGTCAGACAAATCGGCCATATCATCAGCCAGAGCAGTAAGAATGATAGACTTCGTGCTAGAAAGGTCATGCTTTTCGTTTCCTACGGATGGGCGCTGTCTCATTGATTAAGCCTAGGAGAAAGTAGATCCCACCTACAGATGTTTACTTGGATGCCCTATGATTTATGGGTTATTGGTTTGTTAACAGTACAAATGTAAATACAAATTAGTTATAGAGCGACTGATCAGCTGATATTGATGGCTTTAATAATCAGAGAAGCGACCTAAACTACTTCACATGTAAATAATCTCTAACGTATTCATTAGTAACAGGGACGAGAGACGAGGGAAGAACACAATTTATTGTTGCATACAAAAAACTTAAGACCATTTTTAATGTTCTCTTAGTTACACCTCTATCAGAAAAGACCGCATACATGATAGAGCTAGAATTCTAGGACGACTTAAATCATGAGATAGCTGTGGAATTCCTCAATGATACGTGGTCGGTGCTTAAGTGAATCAATGTGAGCTAATCAACAATTGAAACAACACATAACTGAACAGGATTTATCTTTTACAGATCGAAGAAGGGGTTTTAATGTCAGCGTCTAGTTATCGCAATCGAATCGTTCGTAAAGTGGTTTTTCGAAAGAAAGCATAGCTCTGCTACATCAAAAAAGAAACACCTCATCTGTTCGATAGGTGTAGATGTTTTTAGTGAGGTCGGAAAATCAGCGTCAAATGCCAGACTTTGCTTAACGAAGACGAAAACATGGATGCCGAGCGGAATCGAAAGAAGCTATTTTCATCGCACAATGGAAGGAAAAATGACACAAGAACAATTGATTGGCGATCAATCGATCGGTAAAAATCCGTGAATGATATTCTTGTCAAAATCGAACAGAATCGAATCGACTAGTTGAGGTCAAAATGTCAGAGTGTGAAAGTGTCAAAATTTCACTGTGACCTTATTCACAGATACGCAACATCCAGTGCTCTGTCCGTATTTCTACATTTCAGCCAACACGAAAGGCTAACAACTACTAGTTAGAGGCTTATCGGCTCATATCGAGAAGGACCTAACGAATTTCTGTAAACTGGTTCCGCTGGTAGTCTTTATGGGAAGTGGAAGAGGGACCTGGTTGGCCTTCAACAAGTAAGTTCACGTTTAATTTGGAAGGACCTCACTTGTTGTTTTGTTACCGTTTACTAAAAGCTGTGGAAATGAAAAGCCTGTTACTAAAGGAGTTGTGCTTTTTATTTCTTGGGAGAGCAAAGCCTATTGGAAGACTATGTCACCCTACAGTGATGAACGAGGACTGAAGAGGTAATGGTTCGAGTCATATCATTCATTAGACGATTCTAAGTGGTAGAGACGGCTCTCATTCCAATTATTCGGTATTCATTGAGCTTGTTTCAAAAGCACAAACAAGAAAAAGCCAGTTCCTACTGGTGTAACTGAAAAGAAATTCGGAAGGAAAAGAACTTTTGTCCTAGACCGCCAGATATTCAAATGGCGCAGCAGTTGCTGAATTATTCTCCTTCATTATTTCAATGTATTTCGTATGTTGCTATCTGCCGAGCGATAATGCATCCATCTATTCATCAGTACAAAACATTTTCTACATTAAACAATCTCAGTCCGAAGTATTTCTAGATAGATTTCTTGCCTCAAGTTGTCATCATCCTATGTGACGACTCTAATGAAAAGTAAGCATATTCATTGTCAAGAATGACAACGATGGTGATGAAGATTCTCCGACGTGTGATGCGGATGTAACTGTCAGAATAAGTAGCCATGATGAATACATTACGAGATGCAAACGTGACGCGACGACGCGGCTGTAGTAATGCAGTAAGCAACAGTGATTATGATTCTGTAGAATGTAACACGACTAAAGCTACTACGATGAGTAGCCATGATGGAGGTTTCATGGGAAGTGACGCGATGATGCAGTTGTAGTAGTTCATTGAGAAGTTATGATAACCACTGTGCAGAATGTGATGCGGCTGTAACTGCTACAATAAGCACTCCTGATGAAGACATTGTGGAATGTAAACGTGACGCGATGATGCGGCTGTAGTAATGCAATAAGCAGCTATGATAACGGTTAGGTAGAATATGACCTGGCTGTAACTGATACAAGGACAGTCAGGGACAGTAGTGGAGATATTGGAATGTGACTCGATGATGACAAAGCCTCGCTACTACAATAAGCCGGCAGCCGACATTAACTGTTACAAGCGCTTGTGTCGACCAGTAGGTCGGTCGCTCGGTTGTTCGCTTATCGCCGACGTTCTGTCCAGTGATTTGAGTGATTCTATTGCAAGTCACAAACACTGATAAAGTAGAGGACGCTCCAATTTACTCAATAACTAGCAACTACAGATCGACTACAGTCTGACTGCTGTCTTCACAGAGAAAAAGCTGACGAAGAAAAAAGCTTCTGCGACTACAGGTTTTCATGGACACTAATTCATCGACACCGTGAAATCACTTATTTGCTTCGTACAGCTGTCTGCTCAACCACTTGAGTCGCTACTTCTTCTGCTTTAGTTTTTGGAATTCATAATCAGTTGTTTATCGATTTATTTGCAACTATTCGCTAAAGAAATCCCCTTATCGATTCTGCTTTTAGTCATCGATATCATTTTAAAAAGTTTCATAATTTCCTTCAAAGATCGTTGCTCTATAAATAAACCGCTGAGCAAAATTACTTCTTTTAGCTTAATGGTTTAAACTTAAGCTTTTCTGTGATGGTAGTAGTTGTTTCTTGAACCTCTAAGAGTACACTGTAACTTCTATACTGAGAGAAATCGATAAATGCATTTGCGATACAACCACTATGACGCTGAGATATTTGCAATGTTCCGGATCGCAAGTGTGTGCGGTGGGGAGCGAACGCGCTATTGCTCTTTCCGAGGGCTACCGCTTTCACCACGACACCATGCCGGTCCTTCGTTTCGCCTATCTCTCAGCTGTGTCTAAATGCATTTGCATTGGAAAGCATTGGCTTACTCTCAATTTTGTTATTTTGGGAAAAAAAAGCACAGTATGAGTAAGTAAGAGCTTATCAGACATTCCAGGTTTTAACATTAGTCATCCTCTTGCGCACATTTTGATTTCGTTTTTCTCCACTGCTGTTTAATTCTCCTACTTTCATTCTGGTTCTATTCTCTCTTCTTCATTCTTACGCTACAAATACTCCTTGTAGTCTTTCATAACCATCGAGTTCTTGCTCTATTCACCTTATCAAAGTCCGGTTGATCATTCTGCATATTCAACTGCTTTTTAGTGGAAACGATGTTGTCGAATATCAATAACTATATTCGCCAAGTGAAATCCACTCATGACGACGATTCCATAGATAGACTGAATTATGTGAGATTTCTGCCTCTCCTCGATAAATTTTTCTTGTACAGATTCACCCGTCAAACAATAAATATTATAATGTAAGGAATAAAGTCGTGAAAGCGTAGAAGGTACCCTGACTAAATTTGACATGGGGAGAGATCCGATTGATCGCTCAACGCCAGTCTCAGATCAACCATTCCTCACTGCTATCAAGTCGGCAAACTGGCATCGAGCTTTCTGAGAAAACTTTCTTATAATTCACGAAGGTCACCTATTGCCTATTGCCAATACCTGGTAACTCTCCAATACACCTATCTCAAGACAGCAAGGAGAATCGAGTTGACCAGCATTCAACGTCATACATGGAAAAGACCAGGAACTTCATGTAGCACCCGAACCCACACACAAAAAAGTTCCGAGACCCTCATGGGTGATTGTTGAAAGGTAACGAATTGAATTTAAGGACTAGTAGGATCCGAAGGACAACTAGTGGCGAACCATATAGATACATTCGAGAAAAACTTAAACCAGTCTAATGTATTCGGCAATATATTATTAAGTGACTAATCAGTAGGAAAAAAGGGAAAACATTACTTTGTAACAAGTCACTTTCTACACATTGAACGAAATCCGTTTCGTATTGAATAACTTCGAGTGGCTAAGTCTTTTCTTCGAGTATTCGAATGAACGAACAAAAACACTAAACGATGATGTTGATGAATCGGGACTTGATTCAAATACCAATCGGCTGATACTGTACTTCTAAGATGGTAAGACCTGTAGAAATAATAACTACAAATTTTGTGTCTGAGTGAAAAGTAAACAGTTGTCTACACAACTCAGCTCTTAATCCCTTCCCTGTCATGTAAAGAGATGGATTACATTACCTTTGCCTTTCATCATTTCCTGTTAACTCCGAAGGAGATAAGGCTCAAGACATCTGGCACTGTTTAATACCCAAGAGGTGTGCCATGCATTCGATTCCATTCTTATTATTGGAGAGGTTATGAATGCATAATTTTGCCAATACTTATGCTTATGGGGTCCGGCCTATGTATAGAATCAGTGCTGCTGTTTATATTCCAAAACAACCCTGGCGACAATTTGCCGGACACCGAGAGAAAGGAAGGCTTGGTGAGTTCTGGGTGGGGGATCGAACCAAGAACCTCGTATGCATTGCAACGTACCTCTAGCTTTTGGGGTAAATAACGTTAACTCTTCATTATAATGAGCTGTTTTCAAGTTCTATTTTGAGATTTGTTTCACGACTTCTTCTCTGTCTAACCTTACTTCGTTTGACTTTAGGTGACGACAATCTACATGCTTCTCGGCATTGCGTTAACCCTTTTTGCCAAGAATTACGTTGGCGAACCAATGCAGTGTTGGGTTCCTAATCAGTGGACGGTCAGAAACACTGATAATGCTTACTATGTTTTGGGAAAATCCCATAAAGTGAAAATCGGAGCATTCCAGGCGGTTTGGGAAGTGTTCTCAGAGTCGTATTGTTTTGTCGAGAACACCTATTTTGTGCCAATGAACGACAGTAATATGCCGGCTGTACATACCCGAGAAGGCAGAGAAATGATCTACTACCAGGTTTGTTTTCATCGTTTTGATCTGCTCGCTTTGATCTACTACCCTTAGCGTTTTGCTGTTTGAAGGAAGTAACTAGTTCTCACAATTAGTATTAGTGTTAACATTTGCTAATTCAGTAAGTGTGACAAATGTGATCATATCTTTTCGGAAACTAAACGCCAACAACAAAACTCAATTTTCTTTCTTTTTAGAACATTGTTATAGTACTTGATACTTGAACGGCCCGTCATCACTAGTTGTGGGGGCCCCAGCACAATCACCATTCTTCGGAGATTTGCTGGTTAAGCCATTGTGGTTCCCTGGAATCCCGAGAACAGCCTGGCCAAAAGTCTGCTCCAGCTCGTCACCACGACAGGCAGTCGCAGCCTTTGTGGTTCAGAGGGAGAACTGCCACCATGCGACTTTGATACCAGGACGGTGGTGGATCCTGGTATTGGTTTACTCTTAGCTAAGTTTCCTAATGGAAACGCCGGACTCCTCAGTTTGGGAGACCCTGCCAGGGAGACGATTCCCCCCGCTGTACATCGCAGTCCGACACCCATGAAATAGTTCCCATCCACGATGAGGCGGTAAACCGTTGGGAGGACATTGTTATAGTAATAAGCTAAGCTGGAATAATTAATGAAGAAAAGTTTTAACATGAGTAGTTTTATCTTCATACTATGCAACTTTCCGTAAGCTGTCAAATATTTGAAGGAAAAGCTATATGAGATTGGGCGCAACCATTTTTTTCTTACGCAGAAGACACAAGAGGGTGAAATTTTCAGAAAAAAAATGATAAAAAAAAACTAAAAAAAAGAAGGAAAAGAAAAGAAATGAGTGAAAAAAATATTAAGGTTTTTGTTACACTTATTTACAATAATTCATCAGCAATAAAAAATTTTCAACGTAGTTTAAAAATTGGACATTAAAACAAACCACTGGCCTTGTGATTTTTTCATAACTGCTTCAATAAAAAAGATATTATTACTATCAGCGCTAAATTATAGGTACTGTAGATCTTTTGCTGCCAACTATGATTGCTATCATAATTATTTTCAGTGGGTTCCATTTATTCTTTCACTGATGGCATTTTGTTTTTATATCCCTCGTGGAATCTGGAAAATCTTCTCACCCTACAGTGGTTCGTTGTCGTCATTGTTTTATTGAGTACTTGAAAAATTTCTATGAACCAGAAATTAACGAGTAAATAAAAATACCTCCATAAAGACGACTAGAGGCGCTTTTTTTTACAACTTTACAAGACTTTTTTTATTGAAGGTCTTACTTTTATTGCACTTACCAATAATGATTTTTCTCTGTCGTCGTCTTTTTTTTTACTCTGTTACCATTTCATTATCTGTCTTTTTTCTTCCTCTTCATTAAAATTTGTTGCACTTCTCCACTTTCTACAAGCATCCATT
Organism: Angiostrongylus vasorum; assembly: GCA_018806985.1. Classification (NCBI taxonomy): domain Eukaryota; kingdom Metazoa; phylum Nematoda; class Chromadorea; order Rhabditida; family Metastrongylidae; genus Angiostrongylus; species Angiostrongylus vasorum. The sequence continues at coordinate 674,029 of JADANN010000383.1, forward strand.
CTTCGTAGGTGAAAATAAGTCCTTACGTCCTTATCGGACTTCTCCTTGCATTTCTTTAAGGCCTTGCTCTTGCCGACTTAATGACAGCTGCAAGGCGATCGGCAAAGACTGGTGAAGAAGATAAAATGATTTAGTTAGTTAGTCAAATTTTTTTGTGAACTTTAACTGACATACAACTGTGTTTGTGAATAGAACAAGTCATTTCAGAGTAATTGTATTCCACCAGAATGAAGAAATAAAGCAAAAGAAAAAGAACGGAGAAAAGAGATTGGAACAAAAATCGTTTCTGAAAACAAATATTTATAGTTAACAGAGGATAAATATCTTTCAAGAGCTTAACTTTATCCGACAACTTTCAGTTCGATGGCGACAACACTGCGGAAAGTACACACGTCAAAAGTTGTGCGATATGGTTCCAGCCTCTTTAATCTCTACATAATAATGAAGGTAAGAATTTTTAATTAAGTCACCTCCTTTTGCAAAACTCCGGAGCGCAGGTGTCTTCGGTGGGGAACGAACGCACTATTGTCCTTTCAGGGGAGTAACGCGCTCACCACCGCACCATGCGTGTCCTTCGTTTCGCCTGTCTCTCAGCTAGTTCTATCGATCACTGCCATCAGCAATAAGTCACGTCTTTTGAAACCAACCTTCACTAAACCTCGGTAATAAAATGATTAACATGTGTTTATATTGATGAGCTTACACGAGGTTGTTAGAGATGTTTATTCGGCCAACGTTTCGACGTCTTCGTCTTCATCAAAGGCGACGATCCTTGTCGATGGTCCACAGTTGTTCCTCTTCTCGATGTGACGTCTTCGCATCGAACCGGATCTTCCTCAGTTGGGCATCTCGGATGAGCTGAATACACTCGCGACGCGTGTCTGCGGTGGGGAACGAATGCGCTATTGTCCTTTCCGGGGAGTAACGCGTTCACCACCACACCATGTGGGTACCTCACCTGCGGTCCGGAGTTTTGCAAATATCTCAGCACCGTTAAAAGTTATATATCGCTAACAAACTCGTGTTAGTTCAACTATATAAACACTTAGGTCACGTCTGATCTAATTTATAAAATAGTTAAAGTCTACTATAAAATTTATTAGAATCACTTCTATCATCTGCCTTCTCTGTGGTCGTAGAGTCAGTCTTCGAGCGCATACCAATGAAGTCGTCTCCTTTTGTCCTTCCTGTGTACCAACGAAAACCAGTTGGTTTCAATGACTATAAGTACACGAGGAATGCCATGGCTTTCTTTCAAGATCTTCATAGAGAAACTAGACTATCGGTTCAGATGTTGGTTTACCTACACTGGGATTAACAACATTCCATAGTACACAATGGCCCAAGTCTGTTGTCCAGCGGTTGTCGTTAAGGCGCCTAAGTTTCCTGAATTATCTGATATTCCATGTCTTGAACCATAAGATAGCGCCAATAAACTTCGACCGATGGTATATGTCTCGGCATCCACAGAACACCTACGATCTTTCTGTGATAGCAAATTTTATTATTACGTCATATATAAAAAAACTTTATCACCAAAAGAATAGCGGGCTTCAATTCCCCATAATGATTAACCAAACCGGGAAAGACCGCGACAATCCCATCCAAAAGGGTAAGTGCTGCAATGCAAGAGCCTCACAAGCTACCATCGTCCATGTTGTCACGAAAAAAAGCGTTTAAAAAAGGGCGTCGTACCAAAGGTGTGATGTTGTTTGTATCCCTTGGGAGACGAGTTTACTGGTGTCGGCTGGAGATAATAGACGATGAATGAAATCACAAATAGTTTTGTGAAGCATTGGATTTTTTTGGATTCAAACTTCTTTAAGGTGTTCCCGCAAAAGCTAGAAACCAGATTATGACTATAGATATTCTCCGCTCTTTCTTTGCACCACCTAAGTACAAAGGTGCCGCCCACAAGTGAAAAATACTTTTATGTGTGAAATGACAAGTTTTAAAACCGAATAAAGATTACGAGGGAAACCACTGTGGGTCAAAGTGACGAAATTGCTCAATAGAGAAAGGACGAGCATAATTATGAAGAAAAAAACACGGAAAAAAAATGTATGATGATTTTTAGGTGTTGATTTTCGTCAATCTCTTGCTACAGTTCTTTCTTCTCAATCATTTTCTTGGAACAGCATACACTTTTTGGGGTGCTGGCATCCTATTCGATATGATTCGCGGTCGACAATGGCAAAACAGTGGACATTTCCCAAGGGTAACACACTACCGCATTCATTATCGATTGATTTCAAGATCAAACAGGAGTTTTATTTATTTCGTTTTCGCTTTTTGCCACACTAGGATCGTTTAATATAACATGAAAAAGCGTGTGGCGCACTGGTCGGAGGTGCCGTGCAACACACACGCGGGGGTCTATCACCGCGTCCATGGCTCGCCAAGCCTTCCATACTTTCGGAGTTGGCAAATTGGTACCTGACTTGCCTGGGACGATAGCAGCACTGGCTCGATATATCCACAGCGAGTCATTGTAAAGGACACATATGGCTTCAATCACCTCCAACAGCGCTTAGTGAAGTCAAGTGCATGGCGCATCCCTCAGGGGATTGATCAACATTGAAGGCTTCTTTAGCTTTTTTATGTCCATATCTTATGTTCATATTTCTCTTTCTCACTTTTTTATTTTCATTTCTTCACTTGCTTTTTATGCCTTGACCTTTGCTTTTCACTTTTCTCGTTTATGCCGTCTAAACTTGTTCTCTTTTTTGATGCTTCTGTCCATTTTTTTTCTCATTTTTCGTCTTGTCTGCCAATTTATTTTCCATTTAGGTGGCCTTCTGTGATCTTACTGTACGCGAAATGGGCAACGTTAACAATTGGACAGTACAGTGTGTTCTAATGGTGAGAGTACTTAAAAAAAACCAATGAAAACTTCAAGTTTTTTGTTTCCTCAACATAATGCCTCTTATATAATACTGTTATTAGCCTATTTCTGTATGTTACAACGCTGCTATACAATGTGAGCTCGTGCGGTGCAATGGTTAGAGGCCTTCTTCAAACAAAAGGCGACCATGGTTCGAACCCGTACCATCCTTAAGCGATTCATCAGCTCCGAACGCTTTATCCTTTGTCTTTTCTTACATAATGAAATGTATTTCATAGAATAGAAGTATTAGTTTTGCACAATATACGTGGTAAAAGGTCATGGATCTAATAGCTTAGGTGAACATGTTTAACGAGAAGATCTTCATCTTTCTATGGTTTTGGTTCGCTTTTCTACTTTTCTGCACCGTCATCAACTTATTCATTTGGATTCATCGTCGCATCAGCAGAGCCGCTCGCATGACCTTTCTCTGCGACGTCCTGGTTAGTTTATTGTGAATATTGGGAAATATAGTCATTGAATTTTAAATAGTGATTGAGTTTTAAATTTTACTTGCTACTAGCTTTTTGAGAACACTGGAAATCCATTTAATCCAACATATGTTACATACGCGACATGGTATGCGCAGTGGTTAGAGGTGCCATGCAAATACACGCAAAGTCCCCGGTTTTATCCCGCACTAAGGCAACTTAGTTATCAATTTCTGCTGGGTTAGGGGCGGATTAGTACCAGACTTTCTAAGAAATATTGTGTTTCTTGTGATCCTCAAAAAAAAGGCTTTCCATGCTTAAGACCTGGAAACCTTCTAGTATCTCCTACCAAGGTTTCAAGGAATATCAACTCGATAAGCTTTCAATGGCATCTATAAAGAAAGAGAAACCCTCAAGTGGCAGCCAAACTTACATACAAATCCGAAAACCTTTGTGGAATACAGAACTAAAGCAATGGACCAAAAAAATGACTACTAGGATCCGCACAACATATGAAGTCTGATGAAGTATAAAAGTAAGAAAAAATATGGTGTATGTATGTTGAACACTTCAAATATACGTCTTTATAGAGAATCACAAAAGTTCTAGCACTACAATTTGTCCAAACAGCCTTATATTTTGCTAGCTGGGGAAAGATTTTCTTAAGGTTTTTGGTGAAGTCCGTTCTACAGGGAATAAGTAATCTGCTCACTTATTTTCGGCGCACCTGTTGATGGGAGTGATATATACCGCTTCGCGAATAGGATTATTTACAAAGACCAGAGATTACTGGAATAAAGCTGCTCTTAGCTGGGTGTCCGTAGACGTTATCATCTTGATTGATTCCAATTTGTGATAAACTCTTGCCGAATATCACAACAGGTCAACACCCAACAAAACACCAGTCGCGGTGGATCGGCAAAAATATGAATTGACCAAATTGAGCCCCAAGCATTTCGATCAGAACTCATTTCGGTCTTCCAAAACTTATGAAACAATGTCCTTATTAAAATGAATAAAATAAATAAAAAATAAGAAAAGGAAATCTGAAAGAAAGGATGACAAGTAATGAAACCAAGGATAAGCTTAAAACAACGGCAGTCTTTTTGGAACAAAGGATAAAATGTTCAGCGTCGATCGTTCCCTGAAGGATTCGCTATGCACTCGACTCCATTCGTAGTATCGTGGAACGACTGAATGCATATTAGCCATACAATATGTTTTTTTGCAGTAGCTTATCTATGCATCGAGTCCCTACTTTTATCCTCGCAAACAAGTCTGGTACCAATTTGCCAAGATCAGTGGCATAAATACTTGGTTTGCTTCGACAAGCATCGAACCAAAAACCATGTTCGCATTAGAGGGCATCTCTAACCAGTTTGCTATATGTTTGCACAAAATTCAACACATAATCTATCTGCAATACAAGAATAGGTGCAAATTTTAGACCGACAGTGGTCTTGATACCACTGTGAACGACAGAGAAGAGTTCTACGAAGATGTGGTCAAAGATGACGGCATACTGGTGCTGCTGTTGCTCGATGCCAATGGTGGTCGTCTTCAGTCCGGCGAGCTTGCCAATCAACTTTGGTCATCGAAATTTCCTCAAAATAGTGAGTTCCACGAACTTAAGAATTGCAGAATATCACGAAACAGAAAGTTTTGAAGACGTTTAGCTTGATTTGGAACAAGAATAGAAATTGAAGTCTGGGTTAAATTTGTGGCAAATTTAATGACGTGATACAAAAACACATACGTTACCCATAATATATATTTTGCACATAATATAGAATTGAAATAGATTATTATCATACCGGCATTATTCTACGTTTTAAGTGGATAGCTCTAGTTGAATATTGTTGGTAGCGTGATTCAGGTGAAAAAACGACCTCTACTGTAGCCGAAGACGAACCGCATCTGAACGATCAGTTATGGAACGAAAACTATCCAAGTACATAGAGAAATGTTCTCTTAGAATGAAAAGCAAGTGGAGAATCCTAATCAGAAAAACAATTCGGGAAAGAGAAAATGGGACAGAAGGGAGAGAGAGAGAGAGAGAGAGAGAGAGTTTGACAAATTACGATGACCAAGACAGTAAATCAGGTGAAGAGTGGTGTAGAATTTTAGCGAAGCAAAGATGAAGAGAAAAAACTGGAGCTGAGAAACAGTTCATGAAGTGAGTGAAAAAATTAAGTTGTTTGAGGAATTTAGGAAGGAAGAGTGACAAAATAAACACGAATATAAGGAAGAGAGATGGGCGAGGAAGGGAGAACGGAGTAGATTCGAGGTGGGGTCGGTTATAGCGCAGTGGTTAGTGATCCAGTCTATCAGGAAGCACGGTGCAAGTTCGACTCGCTACCAGAACAGTACAGTCCAAGTGCTGACGGTTTTCCTATGCTATGTTTAACATTACAACGAGTATCAACTCCGCCAGCATTCGACGACATTCATAGAAATAAAAGCAAATCGTCAAGCAGCAGCTGAAAGAACAGGCGTAATATCCCAACTCCATTCTGCACGATAAAGGCAGGCAAAACGAATCGAATGTGAGAAGTGCCGGAATCTGCAAGTGATGATGGGTTATGTAAACATAAGGAAAAAGGAGAAAGAATGTAATGCAGACCTATAGTTGAGTTGTATATGTGAGATTTTTAATGCTTTAGAAAGGAGGAGATAAATTCGAGGGAAAGAATTTGAAGGTTTGAATTATGCCAGCCGCGAAGAAAAAGGATAGAGGGTTAGTCTAAGAAGATCTATGCATCGTTTATGGTTAAAAAGATTTAAAAAAACCATGAAATATACCGCGAACTTATCTCTTTTGTTTTTCAATAAGTTAACATTTAAGAGCGACGTTACTTTTTTTTTGACACATCTGGAAGACAGAAGAAACGAAGGACCCGCATGGTGTGGTGGTTAACGCATTACTCCCTGGAAAGGACAATAGCTCGTTCGTTCCCCACCGCTGACACCTGCGGTCCGGAGTTTTGCAAATGTCTCAGCATCATTGTGGTTGTATTTTGCATTATACCTTGCCGTGAAGATTTATGGTAGGCAGCGAATAAAAAGTCAGCACTAATTTTTTTGTTTTTGAACGATTTTTGGTTGCTTAAGAAATTCAACTTTATGAAGTCGAATATCATTGCCAATGAGAAAACACAACTTATAGATGCGCCGTCTGCCATTGATGAAGCCAGCTGATTTGAAGCGATCCTTAACGAAGTCATCTACACCTTGTATTAATAAAAGTTATTGATTAGTTTTGTGATTATTCAGAGGGTCGAGAGGATAATGGCCCTTCGATTTTTATTGCTTGTTGATTTTACTGAAGCATTTTTGCAGCACTGTATTTTTCTCTTCCTCTAGAATGTCATTTTTTGCTGTAGCGAGGAATGTGATAGGCAATCTTGACACCACTTACGATGTCGACTCTTTGGACCGGTGAGTATTTAAACCAATGCTAGCTCATAAGGGCAAGGACTTCAGGCACAGGGTTCTGGCTTTAGTGTTAAGTTTGGCGGATAAGTCTAGATCTTTACGGAGCCTAATCTTGCCCATTTACTTGGAACTGAACGCAAAGAAGTCAGTGTTTAGAGATCTCGTGCAAAGCACACAATGGCGTTGGTTTGACCTCATACCCCTAGCTACGCAACCCTTCTATCTTGTCAAGTTAAGAAAATCGGTAGGAGATCTGTCCGGAGAGATGAAAACACTGACTACATACATCAGTATGCATACGTAAGTCATTGTAAAGGCCAAATATGTACTGGATCGCCCATACGTGCTATGAATTGGGTCCAATGTATGGCATATGTCTCAAAGATTGATCAGTGCCGAAAGTCTTACCCTTTATCCTTCGCGTGCTTCCAATACCGTGTAATACAATATCGTGTAGAGAGAATTAGTGGCAGTAACCTGCTTATCTTGATGGATTGCTATATTACATTTGTAGAGTGAAATACGTCTACACACCATGGATTCTTTGTGGAACAGCATTTCTTGTTTTCGCGAAAGAGTATGTAGGTACGGCGATTCAGTGCTGGGTACCCAGACAGTGGTCGGTAAGATTTCAGAAATTACAGTGTTCCAAGTTTTCTAATCTATTTCTTATCTGTGCTTCGTCTTATAACAATTATAAGTTGTAAATTAGTGAGAATCTTGACAAATTTAGTCAGATTAATTATGAAATGTTAAAAAACCTAGGATTGGCTCAGTGCAATAATAGGAACCGTCTTATACTGGCATCTTCTAGCTCACCAAGATTACACATTGCTGAGCAGGCCCTGTTCCTCAAGGAGACCATGCAACAGAAAGATTAACGTTACTCAATTAGCTCTTCAAAAAACTCAAGAACGCTTTATAAGACGGTTCCTAATAGTCCTGCTGGGAACCCGCTTGTCAAAACGCCTAAGAAAAACGGTCATCCATTCCTACTGAATAGTGTTTGAATCAAAACGAGATATGCATCTACGGTAGCACCGTTTTGGTAGGCCTTAATGTTTCCATCATGAATGTGTTCTCTCCTATTCTCATTTTTTTGTATCTGATGCCTTATAGATGAAAATCATTGAGTTGCCGATTATTCCATGTCAAACAGGGACTTCTTATGGAACTACGCACAGTTCTCAGCGATCTTTTGGTTCGCCTTTTCGTATGTTAATTGCGACAAAAAACTAGCTTCGTAGTCAATGGTTCTAGGGAAAATGTGTTGTTGCCAAGAAGTGAATTTTTACGACATCGACGGTTATTTTCCAATTTCCTACTAGCATCTCGTCTACATGAAGAGTTGGGCGGGTCATCCCTAACCAAGTGAGAGAAACGCACTCAGAAGAAGGTCATGTGAGCGTACTGGGTTCAGAAAAGCGTTCAGGACTTCAAAGCACATTGCATTTCTTGCGGTGCTATGCTACCCACGATTACAGTCGGCGTAGCTGAAAAGCTCACATCTGACACCGAAGTGGACACTATTACTGCTCTAAAAGTGCCGCAGCATTAGCAACAATTAGGTTTGTAAACAGTTTTTTATTAGCTTATCAATACAGCAGGATAACCATTATCCATAAAATCAACATAGTAGTAATATCAACAACAAATCAATAGGATAACCAATAAACCCTGATGTTTACGAATCTCGTTGAGAGATGACGTGTGTACAAGATGAGTTTACATCCGAAATTCATCAACTTCAATAATATCTCCGACTTCATTAAGATCAAACTAAGATCCCGCATCAGAATCCTAGAACTAAGATGAACGTAAGGACTTTATCGAAGCTATGATACGAGGAGTATTTCATATAACGTTGATGATAACAAAAATTGACAGTTAGAATAAGTGTATAGGATTAGAGAAAATTAAATGAGGATACTGTTCTTTCACAGGGTGGATGGGAACAGTACGCAGAGCAGTACTGCCTGATCGAGAACACATATTTTGTCCGAATGAACGACTCACATATGCCGCCTGTTGAACAAAGGGAATATCGAAAAATACGGTATTACCAGGTAGTTTCCATAATCGCTTGTCTTACTGATATTTTATTAAGAAAGTCTCTATTTTCAAAAAATTTTTTCCCATTACTTTTTGATAAGTAGCACTTTTTTCTGCCTATTTATACTGTATTTTGTTAAAAATTTTACTAGTAAGAGTAAAGTAGACAGCTGATGATTTCATCGTGATCATTAAATTTACAACTCCACATTTTTTCTTCTGATTAACAATATGTTTTCAACCGTCAATGAGTTGCAAATGTCAACTGTTTACTTGGACACTTGGATGGCCTGTCCTCACCAATTGTGCGGGCCCCAGCATTATCTTCATTTTTTTCGGAGTTTTGCTGGAATAACCATTGCGGCTCCCTGGAGTCCCAAGGTCAGCCAGGCCAAAGTCTGCTCCAGGTCGTCACCACCACAGAAAGACGCAGCCCGCCTTTGTGCATCCGAGCGAGATTTGCCACCATGCGACTAGTTTAATACCATGCCGGTGGCGGATCTTGGTACTGATTTACTCTTAGGTGGGTTTCCTGATGGAAACGCCGGACCCCCTTTCAAGCTTGGATGATCCTGCCAGAGGGTGAATCCCCCCGCTTTACATCGCGGCCCGACAACCAGGAACACCTCCCAGCCACTATGAGGCATAAACCGTTGGAAGGAATGATAAATATTTAAATAGAATGATACAACATTAGTCGAAAAGTTTTCTATATGAGCCTTTTTTTAATATAAAACGAGATGATTTCAGTGGGTACCCTTCGTTCTTCTGCTACAAGCGCTATTTCTATACGTTCCACGATTTGTTTGGAAACAATTGCGGACTTTGACAAAAGTCGACCTACCAAGTGTGACGGTTGCCTTAAGGAAACATGCGAAGACCATTAGAGATCCACTAGATGTGGATATGATTCTGAAACCTGTTCGTAGAGGTTGGAAGATCTCTTGTTTCCATATCGTTCAGCTATCTCTAATTTGCTTGTGCTTATTTAAATAGTTTAACCAAGGTTTACTAATCCATGGTGCAATCAATTGCTTGAATCTTATAAATGATAGAAGTTGAGAATGTTCGTTGTGCAGTGGCTACTGTGGGCTACAACATTCGCGTGATTATCGGTTCTGTTCCGCTCCTCAAGCTTCAATCTCTTCCATTATATTGTGTGATTAGATGAAGTGTTTCCTTTAACGTTGAACAAAGAAAGGTGCTAGCAACCTTAGTTTTCCAACTTTAAGTGAAATTCTGGGTTTAGAACCGGTAGCTGGTGGTCCGACCAACTGAAGTGGTCCAATAAATAAATTCATCTTAATTTGTAATCATCATAATGGAAGCCTAAGCAACTCGTATTTTATGAGCAGCAACACTTTTTTTTCCTTCTGAATTTAAAGACGATGGATGCACAAATTGCCACATTTGCGAACTGATAACGAATGTGCTGAATCACTTCACCCGAACCCTCACTATGTCTCTGTTGTAATACTAGTTTTTTGTCGGTTAATCTTGTAGAAACTTCATGTGATTCTAGGAAATGAAAGCGATGAGAATGTGGAGAAAAATTTTTGGCGACTTCATGAGAATTCAGTAGTACAATTGTTAAAGGCGCCCTGCAGTGCACACCTGGTCAATGGTTCGATTCTGGGCCAGCAAATTAATGCCACACCTTTCTGAGAGAAGTAAAGAAGGTTGACTTGGGAGAATGGTAGGCTCCCGCAAGTTACCGTACACGACAAATATCTATTTAACCATCCATAAAGCCGCGAATGGATTCGAATGCGAAGCGCACTCTTAATAAATTGGCCAATGACGATCACTTTCTGTTCCTTATTCTTTCAAGCTTTTCTTAGGTGCCTGGGGATATAAGCTCACTTTGTCGCTGTTATTTTCAAAACTGCTGTCAATCGCGGTGGTGATCGGGCAGATTTACTTCATCGGATGGTTTATGGGTGCTGGACATTTTCACGGTCTTCGGGTGGTCGTCGACGCTCTGAACGGTCAACAATGGGAGCAGAGTGGCAATTTTCCTAGGGTAAGTCCTTTTTCATTACGTACGCTATGCCTAATACGTATATCTACGTCACCTTTCTAATGCCCAAAGCTAAATTTCCTTATCCATTTTTCAAGACACTGATAACTCTAAGCACCAATCGGCACTGAATATATATCTATTTATCATAGAATATATGTATATCCGCGCAGGAGGTGAAGCGTAGTGTCCAAAGGTGCCCTGAAATATAGGTGTGGTCAATGGTTCGATCATGTGCCTCAAGGTCAACAAACCCCTCTCCCTCCGGAGTCGGAAAATTAGTACCCGACTTATCTGGGAGGATAGCATCACTGATCTGATATATCGGTAGCTCATCGCAAGCCTTTCTATAGGCCACATATGCATTCACTCACCTATAACGATGCTTGTGAATTCGAGTGCATGGCATATCCATCAGGGATTGGTTAACCTTTATCCTTTACCCCGTATTTATATGTTGTGTATATTATATAAGATGCACACTGCATGTCATTTTTTATTAAATGTGTATTATATTATATATTCGCATGCATTTGTATACTTCATACAGATTTATATACTTTCCACTTCCCCGTCTTTCAAATGTTTATTCAATAATTTTTGGACTTATAGTAGCAGTATGTCTGAATGGCTCACACTTACCTGTACGAATAGGGCTTCACCTACTATACAGACACAGTAGAGAAATTTATACTCGTCTTCCTCATTAAAGGGCTGCATGTGGCACATACAAGTGCAGCACAGTTCACAAAGATTCTTTGGTTCGATATCGTCCTGAGAAACTTGTGCCCTACTCCTCCGTCGTCAACAAATTGCTATCAGTCTTATCTGGTAAAAGTTATTACCCCTCAATGAAGTCCACTTTCTAAAAAGTTATGAAGGAATTTCATGGAGAATCAACATGACCTGCTGCACTCAACGATGCCAGAGACTAAGCCAAAATCCTCAGTTGTAAGCAAAATCGCGTGCAAATTCAAAGACCCTCGTTGGGTTATAAAGCAACGATCCAACAGAAAGAAATGCTCAAATTAACATAATATATGCAGATTTCATATAAATGAGATAAAATTCTTAGAAACACTACTCATTTTAATGATGCTGAGATATTTGCAAAACTCTGGACCGCAGGTGCCTATGGTGGGGAACGAACGCGCTATTTTCCTTTCCGGGGAGTAGCGCGCTCACCACCACACCATGCCGGTCCTTCGTTTCGCCTGTCTCTCAGCTAGTTCTATTGATCTACTCCCCGGAAAGGAAAATAGCGCGTTCGTTCCCCACCATAGGCACCTGCGGTCCAGAGTTTTGCAAATATCTCAGCATCATTAAAGTTATATTTTGCAACGCATACCCTGCCGCTAAAAAGAGTAGGCAGTAAATAATAAGTCAAAATTGTGATTATAACTGCAGCCTCAGCTTAACTGGGTTCGTTGCCGATTTGGGCTCCCCAGATCAATCCCGCTCACGGGTGATTGCTGATGGCAAAAGATCAATAGAACTAGCTGAGAGACAGGCGAAACGAAGGACCCGCATGGTGTGGTGGTGAGCGCGCTACTCCCCGGAAAGGAAAATAGCGCGTTCGTTCCCCACCATAGGCACCTGCGGTCCAGAGTTCTGCAAATATCTCAGCATCATTAAAGTTATATTTCGCAACGCATACCCTGCCGCTAAAAGAGTAGGCAGTAAATAATAAGTCAAAACTACTCATTTTGTTAACTTTTTTATTTACTGCTTCTTACAATTTTTCGCGACAGCGTATTATGTGAGATACAACCACAATGATGCTGGGATATTTGCAAAACTCTGGATCTCAAGTGTCTGCGGTGGGGGAATGAACGCACTATTACCCTTTCTGGGGGCTAACGCGTTCACCACCACTCCATGCGGGTCCTTCGTTTCGGCTGTCTCTCAGCCAGTTACATGTTTTTGTTTAAGGTCACCTTTTGCGATATCGAAATTCGTCAACTCGGTGGTGTTGTTCACAGATGGTCACTACAGTGCGTTCTAATGGTATATTGATAGTACTAGTTGCTAAGTAAATTTTTATGCTGTCCTCCATCTAGTAGAAGTTATCAGTAATAAGTGCATACTATTGCAGATTAACATGTTCAACGAGAAGATCTTCGTGTTTTTATGGTGGTGGTTTTATGTGCTGCTTTTCCTCTCGTTACTAAATTTCATTCGATGGATTATTCGACTATCATTCGACTCGCAACGAATGTTTATCACCGCCGTGCTGGTACTATACAGAACTTTTTTGCAAGAACACTCAAACATGGCAACGTTGTACTTATTGCTGATCTGATTATCTAACTGGAAACCAACCAAGAAGTGCGGCGAGTTCGCAATTGTTACTCTATTACGTTGCATAATACTCTTTATACGAGCAGAAGGCGTGTTTAGCGCCGTGGTCAGAGGTGCGCTGCAATACACACATGGTCATTAGTTCGACATCGGGATCCGGAAATAACAACCCTTCTCTCTCCCCGTGCTCTGTAAATTGGTACCACACTTATCAATAGCAAGGCTAGAGTGATGGGTTTTGCCATTCCTAAAGCCATTTGCTGGCCCTCCTGTGTTAATAAACCGTCGTTCGACATCACCGCAAGGCAACACAACACCTAGGAACATCGCTAGGTATGATGAAACGGTAAAGTCACTATGGAAGTACTAAATCATAGTCCAAATTCTGCATTTTCGCTTTCTCCCATGGTTACCAATAAATCGATAGGCTGGTTTTCTACGAGGAAAAGCTTTTATCATTAAGGAATCGAGTGTGAGTGATGATGTTGACTGCAGGGATGTTAGTGAATTTTGTAAATCAGCTTTACGGACCGACGGAATTACAATTGTTCGTCTTCTTGAAGAGAATGCCACCATCTATGAGGTAAAGTCATAGTCTAAAATAACTGAAAAGTCCTAAAACTCTATTTTCTTCTCTTTCCCTTTTTCGTTTTCTTCTTTTTCCCTTCCCTTTTTAATTCTTTCTTTTTAAAAACTAAAATTGATCAATTTTTCCTTCACTTATTTTGTAATTTAGGCAGCAGATTTTGTTCTCCCGCTGTGGAAAGAGTTCGGTGACTACAAATCGAAGACAGAATGATCTCATGAAACAAAATGAAAAGATAGAATAAAGAAAGAAACATAGAGAAATTTTATGGAAAATTTTTAAGTGTTTTCAAGTTTTTTCTCGACTGCTTTTAACATCGAGAAGCCGGAAAGACGGTGAAATCAACTAAATGATGCTTGCTTTCACTGCATATGCTGTAAACCAGGAAGGAATTGCACTTAAAGATTTTCGTAGAACAAATCTCGAAAATAAACTTGTAAAAGTGAACTTGTAAAGGTAGTAAAATTGTACTTATTGATCTGTGGAGTATGAAATCGTGGTCAAGTTCTGCTCAAATGTGAGGTTTTTAACCTTATCGGCCCTTTGAAAATCATGATGATTCCACGTCATGTTTATTTGGGCGACAAATATAACAGAAAGAAACTCGACGAAGTCGTTTGTCGCATTCCTCCTCGACCACAAAAAAAACTGCGTAAGTCGGCTCTACACTGTTCATACCTGAGTAATATGTTGAAAACGACAACAATGGGAGTAAATATAAAGAGTAAAAGGGATAAAACATTTGGGGTTTGGCAACCCTTGAGGTAAAAAGAAGGATAAAGCTCTTGGCGTTGATCAATCCCTGAGGGATGCGTCATGCATTCGACTTCGTAAGCATCGTTGGAAGTTATTCAATGCGTGTCTGGCCTTTACAACGACTCGCGATGGTCTACCGATGTATCGAGGCAGTGCTGCTATCCTCTCAGACAAGTCTGGTGGTAACAATTTTCCGAACACGGAGAGATGAAAGGCTTAGGCACACCTTGGGAGCGGGGGATCGATCCCGTGTTTATTACAGGACGCCTTCGACCCCATTGCTCTACACTTCCCCCATATTCTTTAGGTATGCGCTATGAATTCAACTCTATTCATAGCATTGTAAAGATGATTTAATGCACATATGGCCCATACAATACGTTTTACGAAAGTTTCCTGATACAATAAGTTTTTTTTAAAGCTATCGATGCTTAAAACCACGAGAATGAATGGCAGTGGAGAATGGTGTGGAATTATTAGGACCTGAGGAAGGTGAAGGCGCCGAAACATTAGTCACAACAAAGCTTTGAAAACAATCTCATGCAAGCCCAACGATTTAGGGAACTATAAATAAGTTAAAATTTCATTCTCTTAGACAAGTTTGGCACCAATTTGCAGACCAGTGAGGGATGGAGAGCTTAGTGAAGAGCTAATGCGCGATCGTAGCGCCGAGCACGTATGTATTACACGGCGCTTCTATCCACTGCTCTGTACGTACCCCCCCAGATATTCTACAGAATATAAAAATTCAGCAATATTTGGAATCCATCGTCAAATCATAGGGATTACAGCAGACCACATACGATTGGAAAGAGGGATAGCGGAGTGGTTAGTGATGCAGTCAGTAGGGAAGCAAGGTGCTAATTCTATCCGTTCCCCAACGCTCTCCTCCAATCCATGTGAGAAGTGCTTTGCTCGGCTATCTTGGCAAGGAGAAGAGATTCGGTCAGCATCTACGACAACCGTAAAGAAGACGAAATCCTCAGTGAGCAGCCAGAACAACAAATAAATATTGAAAGACCATTGAAAGAACGAATTGAATCCAAGAAGTGATAGGATCTGCACAGTAGATGTGACAGCGATTCCGGTAAATAAAATAAAAACAAATAGTAGTAAAGTTCCCGTCATGCAAATGTTTTAAAGTGTAAGGCGCCTGTTCACTTGAGGCTGAGGTGACAACGATCTCAAGGTTACGGACTGCTAACCGATAGAGGTCGCCAGGTTGAATGAATCATCATTTGTCGTTTGTCTAAGTGGCCACTTACCGACGACGGTGGTGGTACTTGGGGGCGAATTGACGTGCGGAAGGAACTTGAGGCCAAACATTTCACCGTGGCTCAGCACATATCTTTCAGACCATCTGGCAATGCAACGATGAAGGTGATCATATCGGCGTATGATGACATGACGATAAAGTTCAGAATCATCCACTCCATACTTATTCATTCATTCAAATGATTATGGCATGTGCAGAGCAGTGGTTAAAGGTGCCCTGCAAGGCAAACATAGTCGTTAGTTAGATCTCTCGTTCCTGGTTCACCAACTCTTCCTTTCCTGCGAGTTCGGCTAAATGCTCCCAGATTTATCTGGGAGGATAGTGGTACTGATTTGATATATCCATAGGCCTTTGTAAGCCCTTGTTTAGGCCAAATATGTGTTCATTCACCTTCAAAGTGCATAACGAAGTTCAATCCATTGCACTTCCTCAGCGATTGATTAACTCCGAACCCTTTATACCTTATTCTCTTATTAATATGATCAAACTTCAGATATCATTTGAAAGTCAGCGCTCAACGCAGTTTGTTGTGCCGCATACAAAATCTACGAAGGTCTGCGCTGACTCTGTGTGTGGGCGTCGCTGCATGCGAAGATTTTGTCTTCTTCGAAAACGTAACAGACAAATGATTATGCTGATTTTCCCTGATATTCGGTACAGCTCTACCAAAGCGTTCTCTGGTTCTTCATCAGATGTAATCAACAGCTTTTGTGCACCGAGATAGTTCCCCTGTCCACCCTACCCCCACCCCCCCCACCCCCCGCCTCTCATGCATAAAGGGAAAAAAAAAGTCTGGCACCAGTTTGTCGTCCTAGGAGGCGTAAGGTTGGATGTCTCAGTTCGGGATTGAACCAACGACTATGCATGATTACATGGTCACTACTCGTTCTACACTTCAACTGACTGATATCGAAGCTATAAATCTTAACTTCAATCACTTTAGTCACTTATAAAGCAACTTATAAAGCAGTTTATATCACTTAGTAGCAAGTCAGTTACCGATTAAGTCTCTGTTCGTCTTTATCTACGCCCCACAGCTTCCATGTGTGTCCTGTTTGCTTGACGTACACAATGGGCTTGGCATTTTTCATACGAGGTGCTTGATTTTACTGGCTTTTTTTCGAAGGAGGTGTACCCACACACGCTGCCATAGATCGCTGTTCGATTCTAATTTAACCATTTATCACTTATGAAGTCTTGCTCGTAACCAGCTGATATCCCTTCATAGGAGGTAGAGTTCAAATATTGATAACACGCGTTGACAGCTGGTTGCACTAGAGATAAATAGGGTCACTCTAGTAGAATAGCTGTTCGAGTATTCGGAGGTAACAAGCATTTCATTTAAGAAGGAAGAGGAAAATCCTCAAGCCTTAGCCGAGCTCACACACACCAGCAAACACATACACACACGGACGCAGACATACACACGCATACACAGACACACAGACACATAGACACACACACACACACACCTACAAACACACACACACACATACACACACAGAGCAGACCTCCATATACGTACATGTGGACATGTAGAGAATACACATGGATCTGACTATCGTTATTCGTGAAAATTGCATGGCAGCTAAATGAATGAATGAAGGAACTCTTATATCAGTTAAGAATATTGTATACATTCGATTCATCTTACTATATAAAACCATTAGCTACTACTCATTAAAAATTACCCGCTCAAAAAAGCCAACCATAGGGGAAGCCCTAACAGTCTGACCTCCTGTGATCTACGAACGAGAATGCCGACCCGATCCATCTCGGTATGATTCGTATCGATGGCGTACATCCTCTTCATTTTATCGATCTCTATTTTTCTGGTGCTATCGTAATAAGGCGATAATGATAGTGACACAGCTCCTACCAATAATAAATACAGTAATGTTAATAATGCCAATGTGTGTTCACTACCGATTCCATTTCTTCCTCTTGTTTTCCTATCGACGATTCTTGTGCTCGTTATAGTGACGGATATGGCATGGCTTCGAGAAGAAAAAATTTGGGATAAGGTTGTTATGGATCGATATATTGATTAGCGTAGCGCTGTGGCACAGTGCTGTACCAATACATTGCCCAAGATATTGATGGACTTCTTGTCTCCATACAGTTTTTCGAAAAATCAACACCATCAAAATAACATCGTTTGTGTCGGATTGGGTGAGATGCTGTTCATTAAAATTGTTATAGTTTGAATTTCATTAAAGGAACACTTCTTTAAGAAAGGTTATCATCCGAAAGATACACATGCGCGTGTGTATACGCACATACATATGTACATACACAAAGCCATACATACACACACACCGACACACAGCACACATACATGCATGTATACACACACTGCACATACATACACGTGGCCGTGGATACATGCACGCTTACATGCATATATACGTTCATACAAAACGCCACACACACACACACGCACGCACGTACGCACATATATATATATATATATATATATATATATATATATATATATAGATATATACATGCACGCATGCTATATATGCACACTAAACGGTTGACATAGATATGTAGAGAGCCTGCTGCTCTACACAACGACACAACAAAAAGGTTTCCGTGCTCAGTTACGTCCATCGCCAACGATCTGTTTAGGAGAACAATATGGGGTTAACGGCGCCGGTCCACATGAAGCGCTAGCGACTCCAATCAATAGATTGATCAATGCAATACTGTTATGGGCCAGTAGAGAACCAACTGATCTACGCAATGCCATTAATCGCTAACGATCTGTTCCACGAACAACAAATGTGTGGCACTGGTTGTTCGTCATTGCAGTGAAAATGGGAATTGCAGTGCTCGATCCTGGAACTTTGCTGTTCATTGGATGTTCTCCAGACTTGAAGTGCTTCAAGTTTTCGTCAGCGATATGTCTTTTTTTCAATCACGGGCCAGTTTTGCTTGTAACATAGTCTTATGTCTTCTTATTTTTCTCTTTAACAGGCTCTATATCAGTTTTGATTCAACTTTGTCACAAACATAGATTTTTACATAGTTATTCTCTTCTCTGATTCCAGCACTAGTTGTCAAAGTTCCTTTGACGCTATCATCACCACACTAGTTTATCTCTGATGTGTTTGTCACTTGCTCTGCTAGCGACCAAGATGGGCTTCTCGGAACACATACCATCTTTTCAACTTATTAGTTCCTTTTGTGGTTTTTTCACTGAATGTCTGTTGTTTTGAGCTTAGGCATTGTTCTCGCAACTTCCAACTTCTACTATATATCTATGCATCACTTAAAATGATGAAGGGTGAGGCGCTCGGCGTTAATCATTATCTTAAGAATGAGCCACGCATTCGATTCCATTCATAAGATCGTAGAGGTAAGCGAGTGTTTATCTGGCCTCCTCCACAATGACTTTCAGCGGCCTGAAAATCTATCAAGCCAGTGTTTTAATCCTCCGAAATAATGCACAGATCAGAGAGTGATGGTGAAGAGGATAGTGAGCTTACTTAATCTTGGGTGTGGGATCGAACTAAGGACACCGAGTATATTACAGAGTATCTCTAACTATTCTATTAACAGTTCCTATGGATCTTATAGTTCCACTTCTCTTTTTTGTTTCCTTGCAGAAATCATAGCGACCTTGTGTAAGTCGTTCTTTTCTACCATTTTCCAGCGAGCATGTTAAACCGGATGACTATCTGAACATTTTCATCTGTGCCGTAACCATAAAACGACCAACACCTGCATTCATAAGGAATGGAAGGTTGGACGATTACAACATACGCTTTGCTTTTAAGAACTAATTTCCTTATGATTCAATATAAAATTACCACGACTTCGTCTACGCTCACACGGTTTTGGTGTTGAAATTCTTGCTTTGCTCTGGAAATAGTGCTTACTTTTCATCCACACTATCGATGAGCTTCCTGCTATGATACTGAAGTTAAGCAATTGCTCATATTTCATTTTTTCTCGTCCCAACATTTGCTTTTGATAGTTATTCTCACGTTCCTGATAATCGAATCCTATCTTCCCTTCATAGAGCAAAGTAGAAGGTTAACTGTTCTTAACTGTTTCGCATGATGTGTTTTACCATTGGAAACTATTAAAGATCATTACAGATCACTGGTGATCGGTCATGGTTACATATATTCTGGCCTTCCGACTGTGGTTTTGACATACTCTTACACTAGCGCGAGAAGCGCCTTGGCTAGAGTTACTGTGCAATACAAATACTATCGTTGCTTCGACCCTACCTCGAGCTAACCAGAACCTTCGTCATAACGCGACATTCAAATTATTACCAGATCTGCTTATCTACTTTGGAAAAGCTGCTAGCGATCTACAAAATCCGACGACTGATTCTGGTGAAACACGAAAACGCTCTAGTAGGGCTGTTCCGAAATTTGAGGACATTCGGAATGAAGGCCTTAATTGAGAGCAAACCCAAAAGCTAGCCCAAAGATCTTCGTAGACTTCGGATTCAAGAAAAACAAAATGAGATAAGTACTGTGAGTGGGAAGACGTCTGAAGCCGGATAGTCCATTCACAAAGAGAACCCATTTTTACTGTTTAATTAAGGAAACATTTGAGTAGTATGGGTTTTCTAGTCCATGTTTTTGATAACTCTTGTGTCAAATCTTCCAGAATGTTTTTTCTTCTTCTTCTACTAGTGAGTTTCAAAGATCGTTCTCGAGACCGGTCATAGGCCTAAACCTTTACAAAGGTCGACGACTTTAATGTGACACTCGTCTTCATCATTTTAGCGGAATTTCTTCGTCGCATTTGATGTTGCTATGAAAATGTTTCTGAGGTGTAACAGAATAAGACTAGAATGAGGTTGAACTGGAAGATTATTATCACATAACTTTTTGGTCTGGGATAACTTGTATCTCTATTTCATCTTTTTTCAAGTGCTCATAATAGATCACTGAGCGTTAGTTCCTCGTATTGCACTAACATTAAGACATTCGATTTCAATACCTGGATAACAACATTCTTCAGAAAGACGGATTTGTTCGCTTTGGTTGAAATGCAGCGAGCAGGCATCGAACTAGACATCATGTTAGCAAGAGTCGCACCCAATCGCACTACACCACTTATTCGATAACCATGGTTATCGTAACACAGACTGCCCTCAACAACGTTATAAGCGGTTTTATTTAATGGATACCATAAGATATATCCCTATAGGTTCAATTTTTTGGCATTCGTCTTTCGTTTTTGATTTTCTACCCCTTGCTCATAACTCTTCCATTCACTTTTTTTCTCATTTATTTCATTACTTTCTTGCTGTGTTTTCATCTCACATTTATTCTCTATCGTTTAACTTCAGAATGAAATAGAATGACCAACATTCTTCTCTTAAACTTATATTTGGCATTGTGTAATCTAATGGTTGCAATTCTCTCGTAGTTGTCTAATCTATTTCCTTACTTGGATACTTGGATGTCTTCACTGCTTGTTGTGCGGGCCCCAGCATAATCTCCATTTTTCGGAGCTTTGCTGGCTTACTCTACTTACTCTTAGCTGGGCTTCCTGATGGATACGCCGGACTCCTCAGCTCGGGACACTGCCGGAGGGGCGAATCTCCCCGCTGTACATCCGAGCCCGTCGCCCTGGAACACCTTCCAGGCACGATTAGGTGGTAAGCCGCCAGGATGAATCTATTTCTTTACTTCTTTATATTTCCCTATCAAATTCTACTCATGGATTCATTTCTATTTATATTCTAACTATTCATATTTAGCCCTTGTTAGTGGCATTACAGTTGTAGACTTGCGGGCGTTATTTACCTTTCCCTTTCTAAGGCCTTCCTTCTTTCTTGCTTTCCTTATTGATTATTTGATAGCTAGCTCTTTTCTATGTCTGATTGATTGAAGTTCTTATCAGTAAAGTTGCTTTATATATAGATTTAAACAAATATCTTTCATGGTTTGATAACAAGGAAGTCGGTAGCTTGCGGCAGTTTTTTAAAACCTTGTAAGTCCAAGGAAAAAAATACTGTAGTTCATCTTCCGCTGATCTTCTTTACTGGGGTCCTATGTCCTGCAGTAGTCTAAGTGGTTTTTTTGTTGTGGAAAAATGGTCTTGATACTGTGCTACAAAGATTTTCAGAGGAATAGTGAAATTGAAGTATATTTCATAATGTCCTCGATCTATAGTTAAGTGACTATTAGGAATCTAGCCATGGCATCATGCTGGTTATAGTGTGAATGGTATGAAATAGATGAAGACATCTATGTGATGATCACCTACGTCATATTGAAAAAGAATGAAGAGCAGGGAGGAACGGAAAGAATATTGTCGAACTTCTTGCTTGAAGTATGAGATGATTGTTGAAGTTGGAGTGCAGGAAAACAAATTACATGGTTTTCTTCTAAGCATTTCCGAACATGTTAACGTTTTATTTTCTGTCTACTATAGTTTTTCACGCCAGTGTATGATGTGAGATACGGCCACAACGATGCTGAGGTATTCGCAAAACTAGGACCCCGGACCAGAGTGAACCACGATTCCCTCTTTCCGGGGTTGGCGCAGTACACGTTGCGCCATGGACCCCCTTTGCTCTGCGTCTCTCTCAGCTAATTTTCTACCTAACACTGCCATCAGCAATCACCCGTCAGCAGGATTGATCTGAGGAGCACAAATCCGCATTGAACCCAGTTGAGCCGAGAGCAACGCAGCCAGGGCCTCCATGGCGCAGTGTGTAATGCGCGAACCCCCGAAAGCGGGAACCCTAGTTCGAATTCGATCACGGGCCCCCGAATGGCTCAGCATCGTTGTAGTTGTATCTCATTTCCTAACAGTTTTCCTCCTCTTGTTTTTTCGATTTTGAAGTTTCAACTTGAAAATTTTCACTTTTTTTCCCCTATTCCCTTTATTGCAGCTGCAATTAAGGAGTCTGTAATTCTGAAATGTTAACGGTTGATCCCCCTAATGGCTTTTAAACGTTTTGATTCCGCCGTCCTCATCGCTCCAATCTTTTTTTTAGAGGTATAGTTATTTTGCTTTCCGTTGTGAATTCTCTGGTTTTGCATTTTCAGATTTTTGTCAATTCTTCAATGATTTGTTTAATTTTTAGTTAGGTTCTGTATTCCAAAGCTCGTTTTTAAACAACAGTGCCTCCCCAAGCATCTACCGGCCGGCGGCTGAACCCTCGCGCATAGTCCTGCGAACTTTATGGGTAGGGGGGAGGGGGGGAGCCAGTCAACAAATCGACTGATAGCGGTCTGGGATCTGAGCGACAATGTGATGATGGATCATTTAAATATTTTTTTGTATGTGCTGCCTGCATGGTGCTGATGGCAGCACTTCTTCCACTTGGTTCCTTGTCTCACATCCGTTATCAAAGAAGATATTTGGATTTGCGTGTGAATTCGGTTGCTTCTTGAGGGTGCAGTCTTTCTTCGTGAATGACATTGAATGCTGGTCAAGTTGAATTTCTTTTGAAACGGATAGCGCTAGTAAAGCTTTCCGTTATCTTCACCTAAGGCTGTCGCTGTTAGCCTATGTGGATCAGAGGATGTTTTTCCTTGAGAAGTCTGGTGCAAATTTATTGAAGGCGGACGTTGGTGCCAGGTCGGACTAGCAACCATGGGTATATTATATAACACCTCTAACCACTCTACTGCCTATACTTTCTTTTTACAAATAAGTAGATAGAACTGTTAATGTTGCCTGTGCATACTGAAGTGCCTCAATCACTATTCCACACGCGAAATTGGTGTCGTTGTCGTTAATCCAGCAGAATTCGCCCAAAGGTTGTATTGACGTTGCAGTCGACACGGTTGTTTACCGTATCGTACAACCGAGTATTATTTGTATAGTACACACAATCATAGTCGGGCATGATTGCTGTAGCCGGTGAAATGTCGGTCGTATTTAAGTGCGTCGCGCCAGTGCATGTGTGAAAACTCCGAAAGAGAACGCTGGTTGTCCAGTAGTCTTCAAGAGATTTCCATACCTTTATTCAAATTTGTTCCACTTGAAAACTGCGCAAAAGCCTTTGGCCGATCATTTGTTGAGTGATGCGACATGTATTCAATCCCATTCGTTGCATCGTAGAGGTGATTCCGTGTAAAATGCTCTATACATTTACTTGCGGCGGCCTACCCATGTATTCTCGTAGTGTTTTTATCCTGCTGGATAAACCTGTTGTTAATTTGCCAGATGGGAGCCATGGGATAAGATCGAACTAACGATTAGGTGCATTGCGGAACACATCCAACCATTGCGCTACATGAGTGCTTTATGCTTGAAAGGACAAAAGGAGACAAACAACATAGACAAAAGACTGTGGTTAGGTTAAAATACTTAGATACTTGGAAGGCCCTTAATAACCGTTGTGCGTGCCCCAGCATCATCCCGTTTTTTCGAGTATTGCTGGTTTAGCCATCGTATTTCCTTGAAGTCCCGAGGTCAGCCTAGCCAAAGTCTGCCCCAGGTTGTCGCCACCACAGGTAGTCGCCATCGTGTGGATCACAGGGAAATTTGCCACCATGCCACTAGTATGGTACCAGGACGGTGGTGGATCCTGGTATTGGTTTACTCTTAGCTGGGTTTCCTGATGGAAATGCCATACTTCTTTTCAGCCTGGGACATCCTGCTGAGTGGATGAATCCCCCCGCTGTACTCGCAGCACGACACCCAGTAACACCAACCAGCCACGATGAGGCGGTGAACCGTTGGGAGAGGTTAGGTTAAGACAGCAACGTTATAGCGTTTTTTACGGCTTTGCTGTCGATTTCCATGAAATACGGCATATAGCCTTTTAAATTGCTTTTTAGAAGAAATTATGGAAATTCTTCTTCATTAGCGTTGAGTGTTCTGTTAGAGATCATTTCTCAGGTATTGTACTAAAACAGTGTGGGACTCACCAATGAGGATTTCCTCCGTTCTTCTCGTAGGGAATCTATTGCTAATCGGCATGAAGGCCTAAAATCTTTTAGAGGTTTTTCAATGGGAAATTGCCCTAAGAGAATCACCGAGTCACCAACGTTTTATGGGAGCTCCTCCGCATAGACTTCGAATTTTCTCTGCAGAACTGTTGATGGAACTTTTTTACGAACACTATGGATTATTCAGATATTACGAATGACGATTTTTCATGAAGATTTGCTACTTCCAATTAAGTGGGCGTTGAAGGTTTTCCAGTAGGTCTATTTGAGGTCGCGCAAAAAGCATGAATAAGTTTGCAAAAAAAATTCTCATTTTTTCTAAAAGAGAAATGCGAAACAAATGACCCGTATGGTGCGGTGGTGAGCACGTTAACCCTCGGAAAGGGTATTAGCGAGTTCGATCCTCACCTTAAACACCTTCTGTCCGGAGTTTAGCAAATATCTCACCATTATTGTAGTTATATTTCACATCATATGCTGCCAAGAAAAAAATAGGCAGTAAATAAAAAATGGCTACTTCTTTTCTTCACCAGAATCTACTACTTGCACGTAAACGTCGTTTCTCTTCAAAAGACTTTTTAGTCAGAAATGGCACTGGGGGAATGGCCGAGTCATCAAAGAAGATTTATTATTACTAATTTTTTTCTTCGAAAACGAAGAGACCATATCGAGAGTTCGAACGACTGTGTACCATCGACTGGAATCATCGCCTCTGATGAAGACGAAGACGTCGGAACGTTAGCCGACCAAACCTTTTTATCAACCTCATTTTAGCTTATTAACCCAAAAAGGTATTGATTTTTATTGCCGAGATTAAATAACGGTCGGTTTTAAAAAACAATAGTTTTTGTTTATTGACAATCAGGTTCCCTTATTTTCGTTTGAAGGACTACTAATATCGACTCAGATGACTGAACGATATGGCTTCTGCGACTAATCCATGCAAGGAGTGGTGTTCTTCAGTTTTATTACCATATGTCGACGACGTGTTTCTAACTGATGATCCGTGGTTCACTTTTAATTGGCTGGGACGATATTTATTACGAACGGCGACAGAAAGTCATCATCGGAATCTCTAACGTAGTTTGCCGTCTTTATATGAATACGTTACAGTGGCTATCAGTGATTCTGACTGTATTCCAATGACTGCGTTTTGATGTCAGATCTCACCAACGGAGAACGAATGAGCACTTCAGTTTGCCTGGTTCATTTTCTAATTTTTTTCATTTGGTCACATTGCCCAGCATCGCGAATTTGTGTGGGTCCCAGAATTCTCTCTAGTCGGTTAGCTTCCATGCTTTTCTCATCCGCTGTGGTCTTCAGATTTGCATGTGCTTTCGACCTCTGATTGAGGACTTTGGTTTTCTACTAAACATGTTTCGCTTGATGACGTAAATAATCTATGTATTTCTTTGGATTGTTTACCTTGCACAAAGCCGTTATTGTAACTTTTATTTGACTAATCCTTTGACGCCTGCGTCTTTTTGAGAGCACATGATTCGAGTTAATGGTCTCCATTTGTCCGTTGAGTTAGGTTACTCCACTCAAGAAGGCTCGACTCCATGCGACCACGAAGACATACAACACTAGGATGAACAGCTGTAATTCACCACCTCGGATCATCGGCTCTAAAGAAGACGAATACGTCGAAACATTAGCCCAATAAAATAAGAGCCTCGTGCAAACTCAATAATTTAAGGAAACTTATTCATAATTTAACGAAGCTTCATGAATGTGGTTGAATGCTGGCTGAGTGGATTCTTCCTGGAATTCTAGAATAGCCCGCTAGAGCATTTCTAGATCTTCATTGCAGGCACACCTATTGTGGATCGAGGGGAACATATTTCAGACAGCTCTGGCTTCAACCTCGCAACTCCAGTGGAATGGGAGCTGTATTGTTGACCGGGAGCAGGATCGAACCAGTGACCATGAATTACGCAGCCATCTGTAATCACTGGCTTTCAGCACCATATTATAGTCACTATTTTTTGTCTTTGTTCTATTGTTTTTAATTTTTGGGTTTAATTATTAATTATCCTAATACACGTGCAGTATTACTGTTGGTGTCTTGTTGAATATTTAACAACTTTCACACCTAATATTTGGGCTCGACCCAGTGTTAGCGATTTTTTACAGAATGATAATCAAATATATGTACAATGGGCGCGTGTGGCACAGTGGTTGAAGGAGCGCTACAATACACATAGGATCGATCCCCACGTTCCCGGTCCACCAAGCCTTCTATCACTCAGGGATCGGTAGATTGGTAGCAGACTTGTCTGGGAGGATAGCAGCACTGGCTCGATACATCGGTAGGCTACCTCGAGTCATTGTAAAAGCCAGATATGTTTTCAGTCACCTCCGAGCGATGGTTAATGAAGTCGATTGCATGGTGCATCCCTAAGGTATTGATCAAATTAACCTTTCTATATGTGCAATGCCAAACTGTTCACAACTGAGATACTAGTATAACTTTAATGATGCTGAGATATTTGCAAAACTCTGGACCGCAGGTGCCTATGGTGGGGAACGAACGCGCTATTGTCCCTTTCCGGGGAGTAGCGCGCTCACCACCACACCATGCGGGTCCTTCGTTTCGCCTGTCCCTCAGCTAGTTCTATTGATCTACTCCCCGGAAAGGAAAATAGCGCGTTCGTTCCCCCACCATAGGCACCTGCGGTCCAGAGTTTTGCAAATATCTCAGCATCATTAAAGTTATATTTCGCAACGCATACCCTGCCGCTAAAAAGAGTAGGCAGTAAATAATAAGTCAAAATTGTGATTATAACTGCAGCCTCAGCTTAACTGGGTTCGTTGCCGATTTGGGCTCCCCCAGATCAATCCCGCTCACGGGTGATTGCTGATGGCAAAAGATCAATAGAACTAGCTGAGAGACAGGCGAAACAGAAGGACCCGCATGGTGTGGTGGTGAGCGCGCTACTCCCCGGAAAGGACAATAGCGCGTTCGTTCCCTCACCATAGGCACCTGCGGTCCAGAGTTTTGCAAATATCTCAGCATCACTAAAGTTATATTTCGCAACGCATAATCTGCCGCTAAAAAGAGAAGGCAGTAAATAATAAGTCAAAATTGAGATACTAGTGTTGAAATTGTTGTGACAATAATGATAATGTTATTCGTTTCTTTAACACTATCTTTTTCTTTCTCAGCTTTCATTCTTCAGATAAAGTGCTAGATAGAACAAGAACATCAGATGACTGAGAATCATCTTTAACACAGAATCATCATGAGAATACAATGATATCCCTAGTAATGCTTTACTTGGACGTGAAAACGACGACGAACAACAACAACAACATATAGGTGGCTAAGAGAAAGACCAAATGACCGATGACGAAGTGGTTGAATGACCGAATGACCGAACAACGTCATTCATTAATTATTGGTTTCCGATGTTCGTACGCGAATTTCCATAACGACTCACGACCATTTGTGTTTCCGTTCGCGTTCCGTTCCGTCCGTAGATTCTTTAATGGTCAGTCGGCAGGTCGTCGGTCGATGGCCACTAATTCTTTCATAGCTGTCCCCTCTCACACCTGCACTACTGTCACCCTGGAACTGCTTAGTCCTTACCGACTTCCCTTTCCTCACCCTCATGCATATCCTGGCAAAATACGCATTTTATTGAATGCATGCTGAATGGATAACGGATAGAGACATGTTCTTTCGGTGAAGGAGACATGTTCTTTCTGTGGATTCTTAATGTCACAGTGGAGCGAGAGACATGATGGACAAACGTTTTCTTGCTGTAAGCTTTGCTTGCGTTATCTTTAGATAAGAGATCTTTTTCAAAGATTTGCGACAAGCTACTTTAAGTTTTATATACAATTCTCATGTTTTCTAAGTGTGTTTTGAAAGGTTCTAAGAGGGACAAGTAGTTCAATGAGTGGATGCTTTTTACTAATTTTGACTAAACAGTGTTGGAAACTTCGATGCTTCCCTGGTTTAATAAACCTCAGTCGTCCTTCTTCACATTCTCATTGGAATGAGGTATCCGTGCGTTATTGAGGATTTCATAGAAGGAGTTACGAGGAGATTGAATTATTAGTGCCTGGCATCGAAGCTAAGAAGCGCTATATATTTCTGAACTAATGGTTGGGCAAGGTGTCTGGTGACGATGACACAATCGACAAGAGGGTCATTTCTTAACTGAAGACACCAGACGAGACCTGTTCACCATCCAATGATCCTGCCAGATCTGTCCAAACGCTATCAGATCTGGCCAGACAGCACCAGACGTCTTCTTAAGTATCAACAGTGCTATTTCGTATAGTCCTGGATTGGTCTCAATGATTGGTGCCTTTAAAACATCTCATCGATGTTAGTGGGAAATACTTTTGCGAGCAACAAACCACATTGATAGATAATTTTCTGAAGAGATTTTTTATCCTGATGATTATGATTGTGACCGTATTTCACTACTAAGTCATTATGCGGTTATTAAGGATCTTTTTAAAGCTAACTTCTTTCTATCGATTTTTTAGCGGATTTTTCCCGCAGACATGAGGTTGATGGTGACTTTTTGAAGCTTCATCTTTTAAATGTATTGCTATGATCCATTTTCTTCTACATAAATTTTGTAAGAATTTATATATTATTATATGGATTGGATTTGAATTTTGCATGAATTGTTGAAACCGGTTTTTTCACACTCACGAAAGACCCCAATCACTCTTCTGTTTGAGTTTTGTTTAGAGGCTTTTATTTTGTTAAGAGCACTATCGAGAATAACCGACTTTATTTATTTAAAGAAAAAAGATGAAGCGTTCAGCGTTGATCGATCTGTTCGGCGTGTGCCATGCATTCGGTTCCATTCGTAGAGTCGTGTCGATGACAGCATATATATTTGCCCTATGCAATGACTTTTCGGGTGCCTACTAATGTGTTTTGTTAGGGCTTCTATCCTTTCAGAGAGTTCTACTACGAATTTGCAGACCTCAGAGGGATGGTTGGGTTGGGTATCCCAGGTCGTTGGAATGATGCAACAATCAAGTGGATATTGCTGGGCTTCGTTAAACAGTGTACTGCACGCACCCGTTTATTTATGTATTAGAGCTTACTTGCTTAATTTGTTACTTCACGAATTTGGGAACCCAAAACTGGCTTATTCATAGTTTTCACTGGAACGGCGGCTGATGAGAGAACTTCGTTGTACGAAATAGAATCTAATAGTTTTTTTTCTCATTGGTTTGATGCATTGGCTTGCCATTTTATTCTAAAGGCTATAATGACAATTATGGCCGTCAGAAGTGATTTTTGGGAAATCTGACTTTTTCTAGACGCGATTTCTTGTAAGTGCTCACTCAGTCGCTACTTTACACATTTTATCAACGAATTACTGAAACAATTTGGCTCTTTGCAATGCGTTTGATTGTCTTAAAGCGTAACGAAAGACCCAGCTAAACTCTGAAATTTCTCCTTACGAGACCATGTGTCACTTCGAAAACCCTCAACTGTGACTGGTCCTAACCGGCGGCATTAGGGGATTATTTGCTGTCGATTCGCTTCCGCTGCTAAGTGGATGCGGTTGTGAACCAGTACGACGATTGACTGGTCATTCTGGTCATTTGTTCCGCCGATGGTTGGATGAATAGAGGACGAAAGAGTTCAACATAGGCTGTGTAACTCGTTGAGTATTTCACTTAGTAAACTCACGGCCACCAAATCTATTGAGTGAAAGATCTTCGGAAAAAAACGGATAGAGAGAAATCCTAGAAAAAAAGACCGCTACTAGTTGGATGTGGTTATGAACCATTACGACTGACTTGTCATTCTGGTCATTTGTTCTGTCGGTGGCTGGGTGAAAAAGAGAGCCAAACAGTTCGACATCAACTGTGTAACTCGTTGAGTAGTTGACACAATGAAGTCGGGGCCACCCAATCTATTGAATGAAGGATCTTTGACAAGAAAAAATTACTTGAAGAAACTCTGACCACTCATGCTCAACTCGTTTTTTGATTCTGTAAGTAGACAAAGTCGGTGAAAAATAGCTAAACTCCATGCCAAGCAGTTGTAGGGAACGTTCGATCGCACTTACGCATTCACATTCGTTAGCAAAAATTTTTTATTTTTCGCAAAAATTGTTCTGAAATCCCGTTTTTTCCTTTTAAATAAAATCATGCGGGATAACAGATGAATAAAAGATGAAGATCCGGTATTCATCTTTCCTTTCATTCTCCCTTCAAGAATTTAGTTAGGATGTGTAAGTAGATTTAGCGTGGATAACTGCTTGCTGTTGTTTGTTAAACCCCTAGTAATTAATCTTGACTAACGAATCTGCTAATCAGTCGGATGGCACCGAAGGGATAAACATCCTAGTTAATCTGTGAAAGCTGTTTAACCAGCAATCATCAGCTATGCAGTAAAACCCCTAAGGTTATCAATTTCTTGTCCTTTCATAGGCGGAAAGAAAATTCAAAACAAAGTAAACTTAGCTAAACTTCAGTGTACAAGCCCTAAGACGAATCTGTTACGTTAACAAATGGTGAAAAGTTGAAATCGTGAAGGGTAAAAAAAATCTTCGGCACTGACTAATCCGTAGTACGCGCCATGCATCGGACTTCGTCCGTAGCATCGCATAAGTAATTGAATAGATATTTGGTCCACACAAATGGCTTTGTAAGGGCCTATCGATGTATTAAATCTGTGCTTTTATCCTCTCAGACAGGTCTAGGAATCATTTACAGTCTTCCTAAGGATGGAGGGTTTAGTTTGCCTTGGGCGCGGAATATCGAACCAAGGCCCGTGTGAGTCTCGTGGGCGTTCCTAACCTCTGCGCCACACGCGCTTCGGCAATTCGAATATATCTATCACTGAATTTTACTAACAGAAGAATACTTTTTTCGTTACTTAACAAAGAAATTGTCACAGTGGTCGTTTACTCTCCTGATGGCTCTTTGTCTGCCGTATTAAGGGTACAATTCCCTCCTCTCTTCCTTCAGCCTTTAATACCCGAGTAATTCCAAGACCTTCAATGATCTGGTAGTAGCCTATAATTGTGTGGCGCACTACCAACCACAACATACTGGCCATTCACTACTTTTACTTTATACATGTTCATTATTTTCTTGTATTACTAATGGAATGTAGAGAAAATTGAACAAAGTCCATCAATGCTTCTGAATTTCCGAACAGAAACGTCTGTTTAGATTGGTCTTAAATGTTTTGAGGGAAAGTGCCTCATCTTCCGCACCAATTACGACATAATAGCAGTGTTCCTTTTGAGGATGTTTATTTCATGTGCTCCCACAGAAGATATTTTACCAGTAATTTGTTCGGGATTCTTCTTATACATGCATAATGCGGCCTACTTTTTGGACCAGAGCCCGCACCCCCCATGAGGACGTTCGATGGTCGTCAATTGTTGTTGGTGATGGTGGTCGTTTTTTGGCTGAATCGTGTTATTTTCAGTGGTCGAGTCTGTTTTCGTGCCTGAACGTCGCGTGCATAAAAAGTGGTAATTGATGAGTTGTTGTTTGATACAGTGGTTTAGAATACTTGTTATCGACCGACTATGAAAAGTTCGTTGACGGCAAAATCCCCTATCCATCAGTTTCATTTTCGCATTCGGTTTCTAGTGTAGTTCCCAGTTTTCTTCTTCCTTTCTAAGTATAGTAGACGAGAAAAAAGGTAAAAACAGTCATCTCACTCACTCTCAACAACAATTACCATGCATGGCGAACATTTAGAGTACGAACCAGTCTTGTTCGAGAGGATATAAGAACACTGACTTCGTCAGTGGACTAACGTGCATGGTCCATTCCTGTGAGCTTCATGAACACCAAAGGGTTTGTCCTTTATCATTTTAACAACCTTTTTTTGCTAATTTTTAGTGTGGTTTATTGATTCCGTGAAAAGGTTATGTGCTTCTTGTAACTTTGAGGGAAGAAAACTGTTGACGGTATTTTCCTTTGACAAACCTCCAAGGGGGACCTCTGTCCGAAAACGGCCATTAATGGTCTATCTAGTGGAAATGGTCCAGATGGTGGAATATTTCTTACTTTCGATTCATCGACAGCCAAGCCAGTCACTCAAAAACCGGACCGACTAACATTTTTATGAGCGCCGACGATGTTTTTCCTTCTGAATCTCAAAATAACAAATCCATAAATTATCATATTTGCGTTCGGATAATGAATGTCCTAAATCATTTGACCCAAATGCTCAATAATGGTAGCCGATGTAAAACTAGTTTAAGAACTAATCTTGTCTACTGTTGTTGGCTATTCTTTTGCAAATTTCATGTGATTGTAGAAAATGTGAGTGATGAGGAGGATATGGGACAATTCATCAGAAGTCAATAGTAGCACTGGTTCGATTCCGTGCCGGAGAATTAGTGCCAAACTGCTTCTGGGAGGATTAAAAGCATTGACTTGATACATCGGTAGTTTACTGTATGTGGTCGTGTAGAGCAACTATTTATTGGATCATCGATGATGCTACGAATGGAGTCGAATGCATATCGCATCCTTAATGAATTGCTCCTCAGCTCTAAACATGTTAGGTTCTTACTCTTTTGGGACTTTTCTTGTTCGGTTAAAGTAGAAAACATTTGTCGACCAACAAAAATGAAAGTGAATTGCGTTTCATGAAGTGTTCCAAAATAGCCCACATTATCAGTATCACGTCAGAGCTATGCATTGCTAATGAGCTGCTCTGGTCAACAGTGATGAATATCGCTCTCAACGTTGTTCTGCTTCCTCTTCGCGTCTGGTTTTCTTTGCTGTTTCGTCTCCTGTTTTTGTCTTTTTCGAGACAAAATTTGGTCTGAAAATCCGTTTCTTCTAGTTTCTAGTTTCAAATGGTCAAATTTGTGATGGTATCATGGAGAAGCAGCACGATTTATTTCTTATTCAAAGTTGAGTAGCGTGGTTTGCAAAACGATATTCGCAAAAGTTGGACCTCAGGCCAGATTCGAGCTCGGGGTTACCTTTTCCGAGGGCTCACCTGTTACCCACTAAGCAATCAGGCCTTTACTTTGCATTACTCTTAGGGAGTTCTTGTCCATATCGGTGTGAACAGCAATCACCTGTCGACAGGAATAACCTGGAGAGCACAAATCGGCATTGAAACCAGTTAAGCTGAAGTTGTAGTCGAAATCGCAATGGAAAACATAAGAACATCCATGTTTCTCTGTATTGTTAAGTCTATAAAAGCTTATTGCGTAAGTTTTTCTTATTGTCGTTGACGTTTCGGCGCTTTTCTTTCATATCCGCAATGATTTGAATCGGATGACCACAGGACTTTGAAGAAGGCGAAGGCACTGAGACGTTAACGGCGACTAACAAATAGTGTAATAACGTCGTATAAGTTTAACAATACAGCAAGAAATTGACTATCCATGCCCAGGTGAGATGGAGGCCGTTTTAGAAACCAAGAAAATCGACTTTAACAAAATGAATAAAAAAACGAACAAAGTGAATCGAAGCTGGAGATAGGTCACCTAAAGATTTCATGCATGATGGTTAAAAACTAGGCTATATAGGCGCGTCAATGTGCTTTGACTCTAATAAATGAGTATTCATTCATTTCAAGGTCTGATCATCTATTCATCCATTCATCGCTGTTACACGGTTTCTTAGGGCATGCCGCTGACATTCTTTTCACATGGCACTTGTGCCGATGTCGTTAGCAATAAGCCGTTAGTTCTTTCATTCATCCATCGATTTATTCATTCATTCATACATGCACTCATTCATTCGTCGATTATCACAAGATTAATCGTTCTTATGCAGTTTCGGAGGCCTGCCGTTTTTTCTTCAGGTTGACCTCTGGCGCTGTTGTCGTTACGAATACGTCGTTTAAGTCTTTTGTTCATTCATTTAACCATTCATTCATCTATTCATCCGTTCATTCATCACAGAATTATTCGTTATTACATAGTTTCGAAGATATGCCGCTGGCAATCTATTAGCCAATAGGCCGTATAAGCCTATTTCGACGCATCCGTTTTATGTTCACTATAATTTCTCAGCTCTCGATAGCAATTACTCATGAAGCAAATCCCTCCTTTCCTGCTCCCAGACCTCTTTCAATTCATGGCATCTGATTTTTTTTTCTCTGTTTCTATTTCACTTTCGTTTCATGCGTTTACTTTCTGCAGCATAATTCTACTTCTGGTCACGAACTTAAAAGGTTTCCTTTACTTTTTTTTCTTATACCATCCGTCTGTTGTGCGGATCCAAGCACTTCTCGCTTCGATTGGTTTCCTCGTACCCATCATCCACTAAGGGCTTCCAACCTTAACGGGCGCTTTAGCTGCTGCTCGAAGAATTTCTTTTCATCATGAATGTCGTTGAACGCTGGTCCAGTCAATTCTCCTTGGAGTCCTGTGAAAGCAGAGCTAGAGTGTTCCTACTAGGTTTACAGCTAGTGAACTTTTTCCCAGACAAGTCCGCTACCGATTTCCGCAGTCACTCTCCAGCGCTTCCTTTATTTTCTTATCCTAAATGATCAATTTAGATTTGTCCCAATAGTTTATTTTTTATAGTTTGATTTTAACACTTGATTTTCAAACTTGTTCTTTTCTGATCCATTTTCGAGCACAAAACAGTAGTCGTTCAGTTGTTCCTTGGCATCTGTCCGTCTGAATCTCTACCGATGTTTTGCTTAGACTTCGTCATCTTTGGTTTCTTTTCGTTTTATTTCATTTAATTATTACTTTTGTTTACCGTATTTGTTTATTAATGAAAGCAAAACTCTGTTTCCAACATCAGGCTGTGCTTCCCCATATTCTCCTTATCTTAAATGCAGTCTTTTTTTTTCTACATGAAGCGGACTTTTCCCTTCTCTTTCATTTTCCCTCTTCAGTTTGTTCTCTCTTTTTCTCTATACGATTCAGCTCTCCACATAGTTCATTGCATTGGGCTCAAATTAAACAGCTGCTTTTTCTTGACGACATTCTCTTTGATGTCGCTCGTTTGAAGAATTGCTCCATCGTTCCAGATCCAAAAAAACCTTTCAAATTCAGCTAATACACATTCTTATTCGGTTATAAAACATTTTAATAGTTCCCACGTATTTGGAAAACCCATCGGTGTCTTTTCCTGAAGGCAGCAAATTCTTACATAAGTTCTGGTGTCCTCTCAAAACGGAGAATTCAGTTCAAATGACCAGAAAATGATTACCTAAAGGTTCCACCCCGTTTTAAGTAGAATGCATTTCATCACTTTAATGCTTTAATCCGAATATTCGAGATTTGTCAATCCTTTAGGGATGGTCGATCAAGTTGGCTCCATTCGTAAAATCGTGAAGGTGATTGGATGCAAACTTGGCCTATGAAGTGAATTGCGGAACCTACAAATGTGTCAAGTCATTGTTTTAGTATTCGAGTCTAGTACCATCTTACCGAGGTCGCAAGGAATAAAGTTTGGTCGGCTTAAAATCGAAACCAAAAACTATGTGCATTACAGGGCTACTCTAACCAATGCGCTCAACGTGAGGCCTAGTTTGAATAACAATCGAGTAATGAAATTTCAGCAGTATTCGATTGTTCGAGGAACATTTGCGCCCCTTCTGTCTTCAGTGCTCTTGGAGAGCTTCTTGCATTTTGTATGCTGCAAGGCTATCGTTCCTCTCACGACGTTACACGGCCAGATGTAACGACGTTTACGACGTCAGCATCACAACATGTCTAAGGAATTAATCAAACCCAAACCATTCTCCCATTACAAACGCTTTACGAAACATCAACAACATTTCTATTGAACATAAATTATTCCTTTGTGGCTGACTATTTGCCCGTGTCGGTTAGCCTTCAATCAATTATCGATCGAAAATAGCTTCATCTAGCTTTGAGATGACTTTTCTTCTTGCATCGAAACATTCATCGTTCCCATTTCTTATCATATCGAGAACTTACACGATAGATGGGAAAATGAAAGCCGTCGGCTTCTTACAGTTATACTGTAATGCTTATTTTTCCTCACATCAACGCTTCGATCTTTGTTTACACTTTTTTTCTCGTTCAACCATCAATAAAACTTGATGCAAGGCTTTCACTTTATTATTTCCTACACTGGTTGTTTCATACAAAATATGTGTACAAAATATAATATAAAAATATAGTGCTACTTATACCATACTACCGTTTTAGACGCTGCTTAGATTTATAAAGACTTTTACTACTTTTTTGTGGAATAGGAAACCCTAGTAGGATACGTTTACCTCAGTAAAGGGTCAAAAAGCAGTTGAATACTACTATGCGAGTTAAAAAGTAATTGGCGTTTTCTCACAGTCGTGTGCAATGAGGTGCAACCTAATGAGGTATTATCCCTACACACCAGCAACGATCGTCGCTAGTCCCATCGAAACTGAGCATCCGTCGTCGGTGAGGTCAATGAATTGACACCAAACCGGTCTGCAAAATGGCTGAACATCCTACTCTCATCAAGATTATTGCTAGCAATATTAACATTTTTTGGACAAATTCACTGAAGATGTGTTTTCTGGATAAGAAATATCCATTCAACTTGCAGCACGTAATTGTTCATTCGTAGCGATTTCTTTAGGATAGTACTATGAAAGGGAGATGGCCATATTACTAGATAGCCAGTCTTTTTCTAAAAACTTGAAATCCTGTGCTTTTTACTGTGATTGTTGCGTTGTTTGCTAAGATTTTCTCAGATGTTGTCGCTCTAACCAGGGTGGACGAGTTTTTCCCGGAGAACTTCGTGTTAGAAGGTGTTAATTTCATGGAAGAAAAAATGATAGCATTCGGGACGTTAGGGTAATCTAACAATTATACTATATGTTCCTGTTTCTCTCAATCATGTCTGAGTTATTGATGATATCGCGAGATCGCGATTGCTGAACAAGAAAACGACGCATTCATATTCCAATGCCGAGGTTAATAGGAAGTCGATCCTGGGTATCGATATTGTTATCATGTCGCTGATCGTATTTGGACGAAATCTTCGGACGACTTCACACGTGTATCCGCTTATTCCGTCTATCGTATTGTTCGGTTATGCGCAGATAGCGGATGTCAGCGATCAAAATCGGCCGGCTGTCGTGATTATGCAAATGAGCTGTGCCGCCAATCGAGAGCCCCATACACCCAAAGTAATGAGTACGTCCTCTATCCAGCTCCCACCCGACCTCAATTTATCATTCACGGAATGATCCTTTTATAATATTTGTTTCAAAAAAAGTGGTAATAATGGAGCAAGTTTCATGAAGAAGTTAAAAAATGTGAGGATTTAAGGCATATGTGAAGTGAATATAATAACAACGAAGAAGATTTTACTGGACTATATCAAAGGATAAGGTAGCGTGTAGCGCAGTGGTTCCACCACAATACACATAGGTTCGACCTCGCGTTCCAGGCTCACCAAGCCTTCCATCCTTCCAAGGTCGGCAAATTCATACCAGACCTGTCTGGAAACATAGCAGCACTAACTTGGGACATTGGCAGGCCACTGCAAGTTGTATAGGCCAGATATACATCCAATCATGACTTCTATAGGTGCTCATTGAAGCTGAATGCATGACGCATCTCTCAAAGATTGATCAACGCCATGAGTTTTGTCCTTTTGTCTTTGTATACTAAAACATGCAAATGGCTGAAGATGAACTTGCATTGCGATGAGAATATTCAACAGTAAGCGATTGAAGGGATGGGATCGTCTACAGTACAGCAGCTACACATCGTTTGAGAGTTCGTTAGAGAACTCCATTTGTAGAGATTTTGTTACAAAAGGTATCGAAATTCTTATAAAAGTTTTCGTATAGAACAGAATTCTGGAGCCATTCGGTGTCTGAGGAATAAAAAGACGGACTCAAGAACTTTTACTTTTATGAACTTTTATATATATATATATATATATTACTATTAGTAGTATTACTGAGAACACTGCGATATTTTCGGTAAAGTCAGTAGGTAGCATACTGAGTACAGTGTACTACGACGCAGTGTGCGACTGTTAGGTGAGAGTTCTACAGGGATTTCGAACTAGGTTGTGGTAGAGTTCATGTATGCACTTGTGTATATACGTGTCATTGTACGGTGTTCATGTATGTGCGTGTGTGTGTTTGTGTGTGTGTGTATGTGTGTGTGTGTGTGTGTGTGTGTATGTGTCTGTCTGTCTGTCTATCTATCTGTCTGCCTGTTTGTTTGTCTGTTCATTTGTGTTCATATCTGTATATGCGCGTATATATATATATATATATATATATATATATATATTAGTATGAGACCCTATATAATGGCAAAACAAGCAACACGACAATTGCGTTCGATTCCACAACCACTAATTAAAGCGGACATGTCGATGGTATTCGTCTCAACCACAACATTACTTTTCATCCCTACATTTCCTATTCTTTCCGTTTTTCATATTTTCATTACATCATCGGCTATTTTTTCGCTTCTTTCTATCAGTTTAACGATTCAAATCCTCTAGTACATTTGTCATATACAATATTTTTGGGACTTGAACTAACCATTTGATGATTTTAGCCTTTTTACTTACTGCCTACTCTTTTTTGATGGCAGGGTATAATGCGAAATATAACTTCAACGAAGCTGAGATATATGCAAAACTCTGGACCACAGGTGCCCATGGTGGGGGAACGAACGCGCTATTTTCCTTTCAGGGGGAGTAACGCGTTCACCACCACACTATAGGCAGTAAGTAAAAAGTTTAAAATTGTGATTATAACTATAGCCTCAGCTTAACTGGGTTCAATGCCGATTTGGGCTCCCCAGATCAATCCCGTTGACGGGTGATTGCTGATGGCAAAAGATCGATAGAACTAGCTGAGAGACAGGCGAAACGAAGGACCCACATGGTGTGGTGGTGAACGCGTTACTCCCTTGAAAGGACAATAGCGCGTTCGTTCCCCACCATAGGCACCTGTGGTCCAGAGTTTTGCAAATATCTCAGCTTTGTTGAAGTAACTATTTGATGGGTTTTTTGTTGCAACTAACTTGCTACTCTCTTGTAAAAACACTATAGAATTTTTTTAATCATGGAGCTATGTTTGAAGCGATCAATTCCCTGTTTTTGTTCTATTTCGCTGCAGCAATATTTCTACCCTCCCAAAGGTTTAGCGCCTCATTGTAGCTGGGAGGTTTTCCTGGGTGTAGGGCTGCGATGTACAGCGGAGGGAGTCACCCCTCGGCAGGGTTTCCTAAGCTGAGGAGTCCGGCGTCTCCATCAAGAAGCGCAGCTAAGAGTAAACCACCAATACCAGGATCCGTCACTGTCCTGGCACCAAACTAAAAAGTCGCATGGTGGCAAATCTCTCTCTAATCCACAAGGGCGGCGACTACTTGTGGTGGTGACGACCTGTGGCAGACTTTAGCCTGGCTGATCACGAGACTCCAGGGGACCACAACGGCTAAGTCTCTGAAAAGTGGAAATTATGTTGGGGTGGGGTCCACAAAGCCTTTACAATCAGTGAAGACAGATCATCCAAATATCCAAGTGTTAAGTATAATTCCTACAGCTTTTTGATGTCGTGCAATCTTTTCAATGATTTTCCAAAAAGTTCCCTTTTCATGTCCAGTGCATCGACAGCACCAACTAATTTACAGCTTAGTGGAATGACTAGATTATTCTTCGCATTTTCATTATTTCCATTACTGATTAAACAACAACATTAGTTTTATAGGGCTAACACCGTTGTCAAAGAATACTGAAAACAGTCGTTAGGTATCGTCTGTTTTTTCTTTTTCACTTTTCTCTACATTCTTCCTCTATTCATTCCTATCTAGAGGAGTTCAGAAAAGATTAATCGGCGAATCGATAGCCTGCGGCTTTTTTCACCTCACTGACATGTTAACTATTGGACAAACATGGTTTTTCCTGATATCACGAGATAGCCTTGAAAGATCTTTCGTGTAAGATTGGTAATCTTCCTGAGATTTTAAGACGAGCACGTCTACTCACTTATGTAAATTTTGTCCATCTGTTTGGTATTCTTCACGTCTACGATTGTTTTTTTTCTTCTTCTTTTTCCTTCTAATCAAACTGGTATGCCCCCAAATTGGGAATACTGCGGCGTAGGATGTGTTGTTCCGTTATCTTCTTAATTTTTCCTACTTCCTTTTCTTTACCTTTTTTCTCGTTCCTTACCTCTTTTCCATGTTCCTATCTGTACTTCAATTTCCCTCTTACTCTTCTTTTCCGTCTTTCTTTTCCTTCTTATCTTCCTCTCACTTTCATTTCCATCTCTTCCCTTCTTCTCTTCTGCCGATTTGTTCCCCCCCCCCTTTCTCTTTCTTTACCGCATCACTTCTCTCTTTCTGTTTTTGTCTCAGTCCCTTACTCTACTACATATTAGTCACAAATGTTTTCATATTTTTTGAGACGAAGAAACGTTTTGGTATTTGAAATTCGTCGATATTGCTTGCTGGCAATAGGTCGCCTGTAATGGTGGGTGGTTGGGTGGTTGGGTGGTTATTTCACGGTTCCAGCTGTCCCTCTCTCACACTCACTTACAGGTTGGTCGACTGTTGTTCGACAACACCTATCCATTACCGCCAGATGCTGGTCGGATGTCTGGACATTAAGCACTCAACACATCTCTCATATCCAACTCCTTCACACATACAAACAACTCTCTCCTCGTCTGGACTAGCTGGGCATCCTACAATAAAGTCAGCATGCGCGGATGAATGTCTTTACTAAGAAGAGAATCTTTGTAACGCAAGAAGATCAACGATAGTGTCTCGTAAAATTTTCTTTTTGTCATGGAATGGATATAGATTTTTTTAACAAACCGTCAAGCGATAAAAAGTATAGAGCGTTTCGTGTTGGTTAGTCCCTTAGGGATGTGCGTTGCATTCATCTATACAAAGAGCATCATAAAAGAATAAAAGGATAAAGCTCTCGGCGTTGATCAATCCGTGAGGGATGCGCCATGCATTCGA
Organism: Angiostrongylus vasorum; assembly: GCA_018806985.1. Classification (NCBI taxonomy): domain Eukaryota; kingdom Metazoa; phylum Nematoda; class Chromadorea; order Rhabditida; family Metastrongylidae; genus Angiostrongylus; species Angiostrongylus vasorum. The sequence continues at coordinate 715,553 of JADANN010000383.1, forward strand.
CTTCATTAAGTATCGTTGGAGGTAATTGAATGCATATCTGGCCTTTACTCTCGGTGACCTACTGATGTATCGAGCCTGTGCTGCTATCCTCCCAAACAAGTCTGGTACCAATTAGCCGACGCCGGAGGGATGGAAGGCTCGGTGAGCCATGGGCGCGGGAGATCGATACCACGTGTGTCACACTGGCGCCTCCAACCACTGCGCCACACGCGCCCTTGAAGAGCATCATAGGTGTGATTAAAATCCTACCTGGCCTATAGAATGGGCTACTAATGTATAAAGGTGTTTAACCGCTCCCAGACAAGTTTGGTACCAATTTTTCTGACTCTTTAGAGACCAAGGAAGAAGCAACTCTTTGTGAGCTGCGGTTGCCGGGTCAAACCAACAATCATTGTGCGTGTTTCAGAACGGCTTTAATCTCTTCATTCAGCCAACAATATATAACAATATATTTTCCTGCCTAAATACTAAGTGTAAGTTACATTCTGCTTTCAATACCTATTTACTGCTCTTTTACTACTATATATGCTCAACTATGAAGAAAATTTAGTGTAGTGTTCACCTGTACTAGACGAATTGAGGGCTCGAAAAGTAGACGAGAGAAAAGGATTCACCAAGGAATTTGACGGGTTAGCCTGACGGAAATCTCGTCCGACCCGATTTCGTTATGACGTCACACTGAATAGGGGAGCTCCATATTACGTCGTTCGGTTAGCGTTGAAGAGCTTTGCCTCTTCAAGAACCAGACTTATGAATAACTCGTCCGAATAGGTTTTTAGAGATTGGAAGCCGGCCGAAACGTCTTCTAAAAGTGACGAATTATAAAGAAACATGCAAAAGAAGAACGAAAAGGGGTAAATACACTTTTCAGTTACTTATATATGCGTTAAATGGAAACTTAACATATCTCGACGTGAAAATTGGAAGATGAAGCTATGAAACTATTGGAACGTACTCGGAGTAAAAATGAATCAGTGGAAACATATTAAGTAGACATTAAGGAATAGTTCTAAGGAATAAATATTGACATAAAATATGTAGCCTGTTCATAAGCTGGAGATACAAGAGAGAATAGACAACTTCCTGTACAACCGTCGTTAGGTGTTCACTCTTTTCTGCGAAATGCTCGTTAAAAGTGGTCATTTTTTATTTATATGACCCCTCCTCACACGTTCGGAGTTCAGCGCTTTGTCGATTTGCCTGGCATCCGTTATCCATGATGGGCTTCCTATTGGTTTGCATATGAGTTCTTCTACCACTAGAGGATTTTGTCGTCTTGGTGAGCGTCGTTGAATGCTGGTCGAATTTACTGTACTTGGGATAGCTCCACTAGAGCCCAGATCTTCAGCACAGTCATAATCTTTTCGGTTCGGAGATAGCCCTTTTCAGACAGATCTCGAGCCGATTAGCCAGCTCTGAAAGGACTGGTCCAAAAATCTGGAAAACTGTAAGAAGTTTGATTATTTGTAATGGTCCCTTCCTATATGAGGCTGAGGATGGAAACCCTTTGACCGCTGTTGCCAGGAGGTCAAGTCGGTATAGGTGTAGGAGTGATGACGGAGGCGGTGCAGACAATACGACAAAACCATTTGATTGGCTTATTACTGCCGTTGACCTCATATCGTGCAATCAGCGTTTTCCTTACGATCGGCAAAACACTTGTGTTTAGGTCGTGCGAGCCAAATCCGCACCACAGCAATCCTATCCATTAAAAGCTTACCGTAGTCAGCGAGGCCTTTTTCTTATGCTGTTATCATTGCCGTTGCTTTTCAAACTGTTGTGGCTATTATTTCGTTATTTCTGCAACTAATATTAGGGCAAGCGCAGTACAGTGTTAAGACGTGCTTTAAAATGTACACGTGTTCATTGGCTCGTACGTACGTTTCGGACTAACCAAGTCTTTTCATTCCTCTGGGGCCCACAAGCTGGTGGCAGATTTATCTCAAATGTCAAAAAGCACTGGCTTGATGCAGTTTGCGCCATGGACTCGGTTCATCAGCTCTGGTGTTAGCTTAATAATCCAAGAAGGTGCTGACTTGACATTGGTGGAACCCAGTAAGTTGTTATTGCAAATATGGATTCGTTAGCATATAGTACGCGTGATGGACTCTAACATATGATGCATCCGAATCGATTGATCAACATCAAGCCTTACTCCTTCTTTATCGTTTCCTTCTGAAAGTGGCCATTCGATGATGAACAAAAAACACCATAATTGTCATCCTTATCGTACTTTATTGAGATTACGCCCAATAATCGATAGCTTCGAGACTAACGCGTGACGAATTTTCCACAATGGCTGAAGAACAGTGATGACCTCAGACAGAGGGCGTGTTTCGTTCGGCGGAGGCGTGGGGACGTCGCCAGCGAGGCGGAGCCGAATGGCCAGCCGTCGCCAGCCTCCCGTCAGCAGCCATCCGCCCGATCAGCTGATGATATGTCCTCCATTAGGCAACAGATGTGAATCGTTCTTGAAATTCTTTTAGTTCACTTGCTGACGATGAGGAGAGTCAACTAGATTCTTCTAGAAAATCTATAGTAAGTCATGTCGTGAATTTTTTGAAGAATTAGGAGGTGACGTGGGGTGTGTAAAAAAGTGAGTCTTTACTCGTTCTCACAAAGGGGAGTTGTGGAATACCTCAGGCTTTTCCTTTGACGCTTTTTAGTCAAGTTTAGCTAATTCAATATGGTAAGAAGAAATCTAGAAGTACTCCTATCCTTCCACTGGGATTTTTCATCCCCAAATGAAATGAATCTGATACGATATGAATCGATGGGAAGATTTACCACCAAAATCGCCTATCAGCTTATTAAGTATAAGTAGCACCTATTCAGCTCATTGAGTTTCTTTACTTTTTTCGCTTAAGGAAATTTGTGGTATTCTCAGGAATGGAAGAAAGATCTTAATGCATCAGTAGAAAGAGCTACTTTTTAGATAAAGCTATTCTACCTTATTTACGCTAGGGTATTTAGACGGTCCATTTCAACTTCGTACCAATGTTGTTCATTTTTAAATTTGTTCAGCTTTCAACTGAGTGGGTTCATTAATTAAGAGATCCCATAAAAATAGATATTTTACGAACATTTTGCTGTCCTTCCAAGGTATTGATTTCAGAAGAATTCATCTGGGAAAGTTCCATCAAGAGTTCATGTGGCCAGAAATGTTATAATTCGTCACTGCCTTCATCCATTGTGATTCCGTTTTTTGAACAAATGTCATCCTTTGCAGAAACGGCAGCTTTCTTTTTCGTTCGAGAGTTCCTTTTCTTTTTTCCAGAAGACAGAAAAATGCAAAGGCTTTTTTTGGTTCGAAGGGAACTTTTTATCGGTAAAGAACCAGCGCTAACAGTTGTTATGAGGTGTTAGACGCTCCCATACCCCCATCGACCAACAATTTATTACAACACAAACGACTATTGCTGCAGTCCGGCTACTTCTTCTTCCTACCCCTATCTCTCGCTTTCTCATCCTTCTCTGACCGTCTCTTTCTCTCTCCCTCTCTCCCTCTCTCCCTCTCTCCCTCTTTTACTCTTTGTTGTTCATTTTTCACTGATTTTCCAACTGCAAAATAAATCCATGTTTGGATTTTTTAATGGATGACGATTTTCTTGAGAATGTTAGCCAGAGACAGTCTGGAAATCCAGAAATAAAAATGGCACCAGGTGTTCGTACAGTTTCAATTATATAACACATAGATACAAATAGAATGCAATACAATGCCACAAATATGTCCTCGTCGTAATTCCGCAAAAGTAGTGGTTGTGGGAATGGAATGTTCAGTAGTCGACTCAAATTCCCGGATAGGCGATTCTTCAACGTGTTATTATTCATAGACGAGCTTGTTTCATTCGTAGGCCACCCTTAAGAACCACTTTCACTGTGCAGCTGAAGAGTAGTTAGTCGGTATACAAAGTTTTGTTCCAACGGTATTTATCGGACTGCACCATATGCTTGAATTATTGCCGAACATCTTATTGATTACTGTTGCTTTGAGTGGTAATTATTATCACCCACAGTTTTGTTTCTGTTTATCGGTGGATTTGTAAGAATGACTTAAGATCAAGAAATAAATTCCACATGAGGAGATTGCAGGCGCGTTTAGAAGTGTTCGGAGGCGCCCTGCAATACACATGGGATCGCTCCTGCGCCTCAAGCTCACCAAGCCTTCCGTTTTCGGCAAATTGGTACCAGAATTGTGTGGGAGGATAGAAGCACTGGCTCGATACATCGGTAGGCCTAGGCTACCACGAGTGATTGTAAAGACCAGATATCACATCATTGCATTCAGTCACATCCAACGATGCTTATTGAAGTTGAATGCGTGGCGTATTCCTCTGGCATTGATCAACGCCGAGAGCTTTATCCTTTTATCATTTATGAGGGGAATCCTAGAAGTGTGTCTACCTTTCTACTGTCAGAATACTATATAGAGTATTGAAGGGTGCATGTAATACGTTGGTCAAAAGTGGCCTACAATGCGCACTGGATCGCTCGCTGGTTCGATCTGAAGCCGGGCCATGCGTAGCCTTCCTTCCGTCCCTCCGAGCTCAGCATTTGCTGCCAAATGTCTCGGGTGGTAAAAAACATTGAATTAGTACATCGGTAGGCCATCGAAAATCATTGTGTAGACCAGATATGCATCTAATTACCTCTGAAACACTACGAATGGAATCAGAAGCATGAACCAGCTTCATAGAAAGTAGACGTTGGATTTTATTCGATTCTTACGTTATTGATATGACAGCGGATCGTGGTAAAATCGGTTCTTCTGCATCTACATAAAATAGAAATGAGCCTCATTTCTTTTTATAGATGTCGGCAATTGTTGCGCCGACTGTTTCGGAATCAGATGCTGAGGTGAAAGCTGCACGCTCACGCCACGACATTGACACTCAGTCGACGGCGTCCGCGGATTCCGGAAACGGGTCACTGAACAACGTCAGCTGTTTCCCTTTCTTTTTTGTGTCAGCCTCAATAGCTGTATAGCCACTATTAAGAATGTAAGGTGAAAATCTCAAGACTAACTTTCTCTTAACCTCGGCATTGATCAATAACTCCAGGCTCTGAAAAAGGCCAAACAACCGAAACGCCAGTTACTCTGTGTTAGTAAATACTATAATAGTAACCTTGTATTTGCTAGTCAAAGCTAGTGAATAATGAGATGGTTGAGTCAAGAAGTGACCGTAGTGAGGATAAACGCGATATCTGCGAAGAGCTTGCTCAATGGATTGCTTAGTGAATAAAGAAATTATATGGAGTTCAATCCTGTAAAATGAAAAGATGCTGTGAGTGAGGACTTTCGGCTGGTTGTACCTAGTTGAAGCTTCTGGGGTTTTTCTAGACTAGCCGTGAGGTTTTAAGTACATTTGTTCTCATTTAATGTTCAATATGTTGTTTACTTAGCACTAGTAAACCAATTATCATTTCAGAATTCAATGCATGAATGTAATCATTCATCTTCATGGTCATTAACTCGGCAACATAGTGAAGAACAGGTACTCCGCATTTTCACTCATTTCAATTTTAAGTAATGTGGCCTGGAAAACTCGTCCATTGAGGCGGTGGACGTGTTTCATCGATTACGTACGCGAGGAATGAAAACCGTCGCGATGGAAATGAAAATTCCTGTGTCATTAAAAATTACGTGTGAGAATTTAACGAGAACGGGAAGAAATAATTATTCTACGATTCGTTTCGAGTTTGGAGCGCTATAGGTAAAGAGAACGTTCTATGTGATAACAATGATAGCGATAATGATATTGCTTGTTAGTATCGGCTGAAACCCCAAAATAGCAGCTACTTTACTACTTGCTAGTATAATGAATGAACAAATTTCTCGGCGTTGGTCAATCGCTGAAGGATGCGCCATGCATTCGACTTCATTAAGCATCGTTTGAAGGGTGGTTGAATGCATATCTGGGCTTTATAATGACTCGCGGAGTCCTACCGATATATCGAGCCAGTGGTACTATCCTCCCAGACAAGTCTGGTACCAATTTACCAACCTCGGAAGGATGGAAAACTTAATGGGCCATGGACGCGGGGATCGATTCTGCGTGTGTGTTGCAGGGCGCCTCCGACCACTGTGTCACACGCGCCACTACTTAGTAGTATCAACTGTAATCTGGGTAATAATCCATTGACTCGATAAAGCGCAACCAAAGTTCCTCTCCTCATTCATAACTACGGATTCGTTTTGCTTGAGAGATACGAGAACCATTTCACTTTTCTTATGAGGTCCATTAATTTTCTTCTGTTCTTATCGCATGATTTCACCCAGAGAATATGCTGTGGGTGAAGAAGTGGACTGAGTGTACCTAATTGTAGCTTCTAGAGTTCTTCCAAACTAGCCATGAGGTTTTCTTTGTCCTTTACCACTTTTTCCGTTGATAGGAAAAATGACCAGATCTTGATTGTCAAACTGAATAACTTCTGAAGCTGAAATGAAATCGTAGGCAGTTTTTTTTTTACGTTATATTATAATCAATGGTCAAATTCCCTTTTTCTTCTGTATTTTTCCTTTTTAATACTTAGCTTCTCTTTTACTTCTGCTATAACTGAATGCATCAGTGATATATGATTACATGTTTTTCATTTCACTGATAACTCCTTCATGACTAACTGTCTTATCATGTGATGCAGAGACCTTAGGATATTTGTGAATATTTTCTTATCAGTGATCGTTTATGGTGAGGAGGGAAGTGTATGACAGGAATAGGAGAATGGGTTAACACTCTGTAGCCCTAAAGGGTTAATCAATCCGAGAATTATTCTGGAGAAATCCATGAAAAATTGACACTGCCGAATAGTAAAGAATGTCTGAAAATTGCTTATAATTTCCAGGCAGCCCAAATAAGTTCTTCTATTGATTTACGTCGGAAAAGTTAAAAAGAAAACTTCTTGTAGTCTCAAGAACTGACTCTCACTGATTACACACTATAATTCTGTATCGATTGATAATAAATGAGCGCTAAAGCTTATTGAACACTACACGGTAATAAATCAATGCTGTCAATAAGCAGCTTTCTGAGCAGTTTCTATATTGCGTTAATGTAGCAAACCTGGCCTTTTTTTTCTTTACAATTCTTGTAACAATTGAGATTCGGATTTCTTTTTTATAAATGTGATTAACCTTTCTTTTCAACAAAAACCGGTACCCAATTCGTATTTTCATTCTTCTTTTTCTTTTTCTCCCACTTCTCTCCCTCCCTCTCCCTCCCTCTATCATCCTTTCTCCCTCTTTTTTTCTCTCTCCCTCACTCTCTCCATACTCGCTTCCTATTCTTGCTGTTTCTATTGTTTTTTTTTCACTCTGTAGCCTTTTCTTTCTCAATATTTCTTTCATAAGCAGCTGGATTTTTTCTAATAGTAGGTGCCACCGTCGATTTTAAGTCAACAAATCTTCGCTGATAATGAACTTTGTCAATTGAAATGAAGACCTTCAGAATCCTCGGATCATTTCCAACAAAAAACAAGTATTTTCTTCTCGACCGTGATGAAATTCCGATCTTCTGTCCAAAAAACGTGTCGTCTGTTGAGGCTCATATTTCAAGCAACAGAGCAACTGAACGAATAGGATTTCGTTTCCAGCAGCGGGCGATGGAGTCCTCCAGCAGTGCGGGCGATTGCTGCGTTTCAGTTAGAAGGCCCTAGGATTTCCAGATATCTTAGAAATTTTAAAATACGCTATCTTTGACCTTAGAATTAGGTGTTTAAGACTTGCTTTCTGTCTTCATGAAATCCTAGAGCCAAAATATAGAAGAAAATCTGACAAAGCAGAATTGTAGTACAAGGATATTTTTACCTTAACTGCTTTTCAGCAGTCTGAAGCGAACCAACCATTTAGAATTTAACATTATTGAAGTGTGCTGAAGTCAATAAAATAATATGAATAAAAGCATTTATTTGAATATTTTTCGTTGCTATAAGCAATTTTTTCCTAGGGATTTTATTAATTTTCAACAGTTTCCATAATGTCAAGTTTTTTCCCATCTTTTATAAAGGCGCAGAGGTTAGTGATAGGTTACAACACACGCGTAGTTATTGGTTCAAGCCCTCCACCTGAGCAAACTAAACTCTCCATTCTCCAGGCCAAAAGCCTTGACCTGATACATCGTTAAGCTCCTACAAGTAATTATGTTGGTGAAATATGCATTCAATCATGTCTAAGACGCTATTAATGGAGTCGAATCCATGGCTTATCTCTAACAGATAGATCAACAGCAGGCGCTTAATATTTTCTTATTGGTAAAGCATCCTTCACCAGGGGGATCAAAAGTAGATCTATATAGTATATATATATATATATATATATATATATATATATATATATATATATATATATATATATATATGTACACATATACATACAGTTAATTCATGGTTTTATCTATGATCTTGTCTTCCATTTGAATTGAAAGAAATCGAAGACAAATCGGTCACCTTTTGAAAGATTTTGTTCGACATCTTATTTTACCATACAACAACAGATAACAACGAATCGAATATCTATGTATTAAGGCTTTACCGTCGTCCTTATTTGCGAATGAAAATCAACCGCTTATTACGAAGAATGTAGACGAAGCGACTGAGATGACGGTGGTGGACATGAAAAGTTGCCCGGTCTGGCTGCCTGAGCAACACCTCGGCACTCACCTAGGCGACAGTAAAGGTAGTGTGTTTTAAATTAATGTAGTCTTGTCTTAAGCTGATTTCAATGAGATAATCGTAAATCTAGGTACGGGTGTAGCGTAATGGTTAGAAGCACGCATATGATCATTGGTTCGATCCCAAAACGAGCGTAATCAGGCTCCTCCATCTCTACCGAGGCGACAAATTGCTGGGCGATTTGTCTTGGGGTGGGGAGAAACATCCACTGAGTATTTGAGTACGTGTCCACAAGTCATTGAATATGCAAAATATGCACTTAGTCTCTTCTGCTATCCTACGAATGTAGTCGAATTCATGGCACGTCGCTGAAGGATTGATCAACATTGGACACTTTGGACCGCAAGTGTCAGCGCTGGGAACGAACGCGCTATTGTCCTTTCCGGGGAGTAGCGCGCTCACCACCACACCTTGCGGGTCCTTCGTTTCGCATGTCTCTCATCTAGTTTTCTTTCGATCACTACCATCAGTAATCACGCATCATGGAAGTTTCCTATCGATCACTACCACCCAGTAGTCAACCATCATGGCAGTGATTGATAGAAACCTAGCTGAGAGACAGGCGAAACAGAAAGAACCGCATCGCGTGGATGGTGAACGCGCTAGCCCCCTGGAAAGGGTAATAGCGCGTTCGTTCCCTACCGCAGACACCTGCGGTCCGGAGTTTTGCAAATATCTCAGCATCATCTTGGTTGTATTCCACATGATGCCCTGCCGTGAAAAAATTGTAGTAGCCAGTAAATAAAAGGTTAAGATTGGACACTTTCTTTTTCTATCGTCTAATCAAAAATTCATTCAGGATCCGTTTGTTCTTCGATAGCACTGTGCCGTATTTGTCATACGGAATGTGAAAGCACCCGTGATCCTTTCGTTTCACCATGTCGTTGTTCTGGTAGTCTTCTCTACGTGCACAGAAGTTGTCTAGTCGTCAGTTAATTTCTATTAATAAATGACTATGAAATAAAAAACAAACTTCATATTTTTAATTTGATATTTTGGAAAATTGGAAATGAACATAAAGTAATGTGGAATAGATTTCAGCATTGGCTTGAGTTATCTACACGAAAAATGATACCATCACCTCGATGTGAGCTGTGCGGGTACAACTACAGGCGACGAAATTGTGTTAATGTGAGTGGTCCGCGGTAGTGACGACAATCCAACTAGCCTTTTTACTTACCTCTCTGTCTTTCTGTTTGTCTACTATAGGAATGAATTCCTTGGGCTGAGGCCGACAACGAATAGCCATTAAATAATACCATTATATAATTTGCATAACTAAGAATTTGTAGTTCATATTAACGTGTGTATACACATACATCCATGTGTGCCACTGTGTGTTTTGAGTGGATGTATGTGGGAATGTCTTAGTATGTGTATTGTATATGTATGTGTTTGTGTATGTATGTATGTGTGTGTGTGTGTGTGTGTGGATGTGTGTGTGGTGTGTGGTGTGTGTGTGTGTACGTGTGTGGCATGTATGTGTGTGAGCACGCATGTGCGTTTATGTGCATGTTGTGGGTATATGTGTATGTGTGCTTCCGTGTGTGTGGTCGCATATTTATATATATATATATATATATATATATATATATACATATATATATATACATATATATATATATATATATAGATGCATATATATATATATATATATATATATATATAAATGCACATACACATATATGTATACATGGCTACATGATACTGTAGGCCATATCCTGGAAATTGGCCGTAGTTCATGCCACGACGCGCACTGAATTTGACAATGACATGAGACAATGCAATTATTGTCGCCGTTCGACAGCCATTAAACCGAAACCGGCTATGAATTTCCCATATTGGCATGATGAAAAGAAAAATAAAGAATCACCAAGATAAAGGAAAAGCAAAATCAAAATCATTTTGTTATTCGTCCAATCAATAAGCACATTGCTCACTAGGTTAAAAAGTGGGCGGAGTGTTAGGAGAAGCAAAAATGACTTGAATTCCATGAATTGCACATATTTCAAAGATCTCATTAACATTACAGGACTACAGAAGTTCAGTTTTTCTTTAAAGAAAAGAAAAAAACCAAAACTCGACTATGAAATGGTGACTGTTCTTTGTAGCACCTGTTTGTTTTCAATTAATTGCATCACATCATCAGCAATGTGCTTGGAGATTAGTTAGTTGAGTGTTTATCAATGAAAGATAAAAGCAAAGCGAGTTCTGGAGAAGTAATGGGGGCTTCGTCTTCTTCCTATTGTAGTACTGTTTTGATTTCAAACAGTTCTGAACAGTCAGATACTGATACTGAATGATTACATTGTCCATATTTGATCGCCACAGGACGAAAGTTGTCGTCTCAGCAAATTCCTAGTGTATTTTTTTTCCAAATGTCCTTATCTAAAAGTTTTTTCCCACTTGTTCCTTCCTACTATTCTTCGATTGGAACCGAATGCGCTCTTAACTTTTCTGGCAAAGTCTGATGATAGGGAATTTATGTTCTTAGCCCACACATAGGACTAGATCTAATTTTTTGCCTCGCCGGTGATGTGCATAGGAAAACTGGTCCGAGAAAATGTTTTCTAAATTTTAAACTGTAAAGAGCAACCTTTATTGGGCTAAGCGTGGTCCAACATTTTTTGGGCGACCTGTCGTTTGAATACAAAAAGTTTGGCAGATAAACTCTTCACTGTAAAATAAGCAGTTGGCTAAAATATGTATTGGAACCAATTCTATGCCTCGATATCAATGCACATTGTCATTTATTTGTTAACAGTAGAGCGGTGGCCGATGTAGTCGTCATCTTTCTTTCTTCTTCTTCCTTGATGAACACCGAAAACCACATGAATTTCAGTTCTCTTCACTGCATTTCCCGCATCTTTCCGCTAGAGATCGTCTACTAAATGTTTTGTTTATCTTCGTGTTCATCATTATGGTTGTTTGTGCTGTGCTGTCAATACATTTTCTACAACTGTCCGAACAATATCATTCTAAATTAAGGTAAGAGTTTCTCACCGAACATTTGTTTTATTCGTTTCAATCTGTCAATATTATCAATACATATTCATTGCGTAACATTTCCCACATCACTAAATTCATAAATAAACGAGTGGCTATCGTCTTTACCTATTTGTATACGTGGATACTTGGATGGTCCGTTCTCATGAGTTGTGCGGATCCCAGCACACTTGCCATTCGTTTCTTTCGCTCGCAATCGTCGTCCATGGTGGTGGTTTTATTCGAGCCCGGTGCTGCATACGGGTCTCATACCGTGATCTGTAAAATAACTGCCGCTGCGGGTACAGCTGGTTAACTTTGTTTACTGAATTGATGCAAAAATACATAAAATGTAAAATTATTGGCCGATAGCCAGCAATAGGCTGTCGTCTTTACGTTGATTTTAATCAATAAAGCTTTTAGGTGTTAAGGTAGGGTTGTGTTAAAGTCATTTACTCTTTGAAGACGATCACCGAACATTTTATTTGAGTGGATTTTTTTTAGAAAACTTGGAACGAATTTTCCGAATTGGAAAACTCGTACCGCCGATTACTGAGGAGAAAAATTCATTTGGTTGAAGATTAAAACTCCTAAGAATTCAATTTACCGCGCTTTTTTTTTATCACGTTGAAAGTGAAAAGAATTTTGAAAATCCAACCAAAGATGTGTTCCACTCCAGATCCAGTAGAGTGCGATAGCAAAGCGAACACTGGTTCGGTTCATGCCGCGTTTTTGAAGCCTAAACCTAAGCCTAAGCTTAAGCCTAAGCCTGAGCCTAAGTCAAAAGATTCTTTCTTAGAACAGGAGTTTTTCGCATAGGCGAGATCGAGTCTGTCAGTACACAGATCATGTAGCGCAGTGTCAGTTGGTGAATAAGAAGTTAGACGCGGATCAACATCGAACCCTTGCCCATCCTGAGGTTCAGGGGAAAGAGTCCTTACTTCTGCTGAGCCAGAGTTTCCATTATTAGTTGTATATGACCTAATTTCAAATATCGTGCAGATGCTAGCCTTTATTTCACTTGATTTGAGATCTGACATCCGTTATCCACGATGTTGATCAGATATTCTGGACGTGCGTAGGCATATTACTATTTACATACTTCTTTGTGCTTGACTGTAGCGGTTTGCACTTGCTCATTGTTTCGGACAAAAACCTTCATTTGAATGACGACGAAAAACGCAGTGTAAAAGAACGGACACAATCTTCATCAACAAAAGAAGTTCGCGTCTATTCTCGAAGAGCCGGGCGTTCGATGTACACGTGAGTACATCTGGCTTCCACGTCATGGCAAACCTCTATTCACGACGAGTTTTGGCTACACATCAAAGATTAGAGGGTCTCAAAAAAGAAAAAAGGACATCCGTAGAAATGTAAAACTAAGCATGGTGCCTTCTATATTCGAGTAAACGGCGCCCATTATGAACGTTTTGGAAGGTAGCAAGTACGAAAGTAGATTTTAATGGCATCCATTTGAATATGTCGTTGGTTAAGGAGCTTATAGGTGGCACAAATTGCAGAACTGATTATTTTTGGAAGGGTTAGCAATTCTTTTGTTCAATCTGCAGTAACACTTCATTCAACTTATAACGCCAGATGAAGTAATTTGAGAGTTAGACACAATGTGGGTAATTTTGGTTGCTCATCATGTGGATTTGTCAGTCAGCGCTTCCGAGTAAAGCCATGATGATTATGAGGCTGACTGAGCTTATTAGATGACGGGGTCGATTGTGGAAGAGAATGGAGAGGGCGAGTAGAAGAAGAGAGGATAACGAATAAAGCAATGAAACTATCCTCCGCCTAATAGACATCATGGCCATCCGTCGCACATCATTAGGCTGAGCAACAAACGAATGACACGAGTAATTGTATTCCAAGAACACTACATCACAGTCGAGGACATTGTACTGATTAGTAGTGGAAAGGGCACACGAACCATGAACGTTTACGTTTTCTTTCTTAACAAGAAAACGTTTAACACAGCCTTTCATTGTTAATCTACAAAGAAGACTCACTATAACAGTAAATACTATTACTATTCAAAGCATTCGCTCAAAATTACATCTGGTCCTGAGTTACAAAGTTCACTTAACAATCAAGAAAAAGATGGAGTGGACTTTATTCATTTTCTTCTTTTTTATTCTTGTTATTGGAACCCTAAGATTCCTTCGATCTTTTTATGGACTCTGCCGTAGAGTTCTAAGGGAAAACATTTTTTTCTTTACTTAAGTATGTCTTGAGTTTTCACAATATAGTAGAGAGCATTAAGGGTGGATAGAGTGCTTAGCAGAGTTAAGAAAAGGTTATAAAAACTTGGACTGCCCTTAAATCCTGTGTTAACAAATACGGTAGGCTCTAATGAGCTGTGCCATGATGTCTCTTAGAAGCACCACTTTCCACTAACCATTGTAATTTTTTGCCGACTTTGTGTCGATAATCTCACACTATGGAAACTAAGAAGATTATAAGATTCCCATATGGGCATCCATCTATGGCCAAATACCGAATGATAGTAGGTACGATGAATAAATAAGTAATAATGTGGATTTGTTCATAGTAGAATGTAGGACAAGAAATCGAAATATGAAGATAGACGGACACAGCTAAACGTTGGCGGTTTTACTAATCAATCCTTGCATTCGACTTCATTCGCATCATCGTGATCCAGTACTTGTCCTTTAATAAATTACAGAGGCTTACCTACGTAATGAAAAAGAATACTTACTTGATACTTGAACGGCCCGTCCTCACTAGTTGTGCGGGCCCCAGCATAATCACCATTTTTCGGAGATTTGCTGGTTAAGGCATTTAAGCATTATAATGTTCTGATAATTAAAAGCAGCATATATTCGAAGTTTTTGCTAATGTTCTAAAAACAATGACAGTGAATGAAACCTAATGATTAGTAAAACAAAGTCAAATTTGAGATGTTTTATCGTTTGTTCTTCGTTTCAGAGGTTATCGCATAGTGTCATCATCATTATCAGGTGATGAACTGACGGTGGTGGTATGCTCGGTGTTGTTCTTCGCCGCATTCTTCATAGCTGTTTTTACTCAGTATAGAGCTGAAGCATCTATTTGTCGAGTGTTCTTCAGATGTTGGACGACGAACCGAAATTGGACAATTCGTCACTACAATATTAGGTAGGTTTTTTTACGCTCTGATGAAGTTCTATGACGAAAAAAAATGATAATGAGCGAAGTTGAAGAAAAGATGATAATGAACGAAACTGAAGGCATTACTTTCTCACTTACGGTTTTTTTCACGTGTCATTTTTGATGTAAAAGAGAAGGTATGGGTCACCACAAATTTCAGCAGTTAACTCTTTTCGATTCACTTAAAATCAGTAATATTCAGGACGCTGTACATATCCCCTGTTCACCCTTATTGTCCGTAACAATTTAGTAGATTGTAATTCCCAATGCCACTTCCTATTAACCTCGCCATTACAATAGTTCCCTATTTTCTCGATAAGCCTATACGAAGTTGTTAGTAGATGTTATTTATCAACAGCTTAGGTTTCGGCGGATTTCGCCTTATTCAGAGCCTGGGAAGGTCAAGTTAATCGCCACCTAGTCAACCACCTCCATAATTCCAACAGGAAAACCCCGACACCTAATCTTCAATCGCATTTGCTATAAAATAGCTCCTTCACGGACTCACAGCTGTCTATGAGTCTTCCACTATACCAAGTGGAGACCAACCGACAGCGTTCATCATATGGATGGTAAATGAGTCCACCTCACATTAAAATATTAGTGTAGGTGTTGCGTAGAGACATTCCTCCTTGCCGTTCAATTTTGGATTCATTGAATTTATCCAGTACGTTTGGAAAGTTTTACGCGCTTTTAGATTCCTATGCAAGGACGTTAACTTCTACTTTAAAATCTTCCCTGTTATGTGGCTGTGTGCTAAGCGGACCTAGTGTAGTATTTTGTTTAACTTTACGCTTAGCGTATTGAATCTTCTATAAAACATTGCTCAACAAAAGCCGGTCTAAAGAAATCAATAGCAATGCTTGAATTACCACCGAACACTTTAAGACATAAGCTAGTTCGTAACGCTTTGTATTACCGTCTATGCACGAGACAAAATTGCATCACTTGTCCAAGGAGTAGAGACAGTGATTGCATGAGTTCGGGTACGGTGTAACCTTTACCAGACCTAATCTCTCGTAAAGAGTGCGCGGCGAATAAGGCGTGGATCACTAGTGTGTCCGTAAAGTCCGTGAAAAGATAAATAAAGAATAAAGCTCTCGGCGTTGATAAATCCCTGAGGGATGCGCCATGCATTCGACTTCATTAAGCATCGATAGAGGTGATTGAATGCATATCTGGCCTATATAATGACTCGCGGTGTCCTACCGATGTATAGAGTCAGTGCTGCTATCCTCCCAGACAAGTCTGGTACCAATTTGCCGAAGATGGAAGGCTTGGTGAGCCTGGGGGCGCAGGAGCGATCCCATGTGTATTGCAGTGCGCCTCCGAGCATTTCGTTACACGCGCAACCTGTGTTTCCGTATAAAAGATAAAGTGAACGGTAAATATAAAGCTAAACAAAAACACTCCTGTAGGCACACGTACGACAGACACCTTAAGGGGAAAATTTTGATGTAGGAGTTACCATCCTTGCACAGGAGTCTAATTCTAGATAAATTCCAAGAATCCGAAATTCAACTGTAAGGAGGTTATTAGGCATTATCTCAGACTCATATTTTAACGTGCTGCGCGGCTGGTCTCTTGGTGGAATAATCTGTGGAAGACTAATAGCGAGGTCTTAATGTATGAAGCTGTTTTATACCTAGTCCGATTGGAAGTTAGATGTCGGAGTTTTCCTGTTGGAGTTATGGCGGTGTTTGCTTGACTACGTTGCGACTAACTTGACCTTTCCAGGCTATGATGAAGGCAAAATCCACTAGAACGTCAGCTGTTATGAATAAATAGCATATAATGACAACCTCGTGCATGCTTAACAGAATAGTATATTAATAAATTATTACATTTGAAGACAAAACTATATTATAAACCACTATGATGCTGAGATATTTGCAAAATATTGCACGAGCCCCCCGAAAAGGGTAATCGTGGTTCGATCTGACCTGGGCTCTAAGTTTTGCGAATATCTCAGCATCGTTGTGGTTGTATTTCACATCATACCCTGCCGTGAAAAATTATAGTAGCCAGCAAATAAAAGGTTAACATGGTGATTTCCACTGCAGCCCTAGCTTGACTGAGTTCAATGCTGAATTGTGCTTGCCAGATCAATCAAACTGACGGGTAATTGCTGATGGCAGCGTTAGGTAGAAAACCATCTGAGAGAAACGCAAAGAAAGGACCTCTGTCGTGCAGTGTGTAATACGCGAGTCCCCGGAAAGGGTAATCGTGGTTCGATCTGGCTCGGGGCCCAAATTTTTCGAATGTTTCAGCATCGTAGTGGTTTTGTTTGTTGAACTTTACATCATAGCCTCCCGTGAAAAATTACAGTAGGCAGCAAATAAAAGGTTAACTATATTATAGTAGAAGAGTCATGAATGAATAAATCACTGCATTCTTTAGGGACGATCCAGAGATGTTAGCACAACGTCAAGCTCGTTTCATTGGTGATGTGGTGAGCTACAACCCACCAGAATGTCTCCCAAAAACCGAGAACTGCACCACAATTCCCAATCGACAAATGCCGATTACAATGATGGAGTCACGATGAGAACGACAGTAGCGTCATAATAGTGACGCATGTACGCCATAACCGTCCTGATCTGACACCACCGTTTCCCACTTATACGACGAACCAAAACTGTCAAAACGATGCTCAAAGTCTCCATTATATGGGTTACCTGGAATATAAGACCTGATTGATGATATTTCCTTAAACCGACGTCACGCTATCCTCGTTCACTAAGTTACGCTTAAAAGCTCCCACACTTATTTCAGCGTCTTTAGCAACTACTTTCAAGTCCATGAAATTTACCATATACTCGAACTAGCAATTATCCAAGATTTCCTTTCATGACTTCCGTTGAACGCCCTCCCTGCTCGTTCATCGTAACCATCACCTAGCAGACACCTAGAACTCGTTGAAACAAATCCTTGACTATAAGCACAATACTACCACGGTTACGTGGTCTACATGGTGTCAACTTGTCCATAGCTTATCAAACGTATGGTTAACTACCATACCAAGTCTGGAAACATCAGTGAAATCTAAGCAATGAATCGCAGTCGTTATAAATCTTTCACGTGTGGACGTCGTTTTTTAGTCAAAGATCACAAAATCTGCCAAAAATATGGCGTCAGTCATTTGATGTATGAGCATTTCCATAGCATATTGTTGTCACAGTTATGCTCAAAACGGGTTGTAAAATTATCCCACCAATCTGGATTAAATCTGTGCAGTGTTAGATGATGTTTAATGTTTCACTTAGTCTTTCGTACTGTATTCTTCCGTATGCCTCGTTCCATTCTCAGGAATCATGGTTTACACACCTTCACCATACACTTGTATTCTCTACAGTGCCTTTTCATCTCAACATTGTTGTTGTCCTATATATTAAATCATTTTTATAAGCGTTAGACATTAGAGTATCTATATAAAACGAAGCATTCGTTAAAAATCACAAGCTTCACGAGTTATTCGGAAACATAACTGCTAAACAATGGAGTTGACAAACAACTGAGAGGAACAAACATGGTAAACACCAACCGAACTATAATACTAAGTAGGGGTCAAATCGCAGGTATATCCTAACGTAGATAACAATAAGAACTGAAGTAAGAGGTTGGCGAACATCGTGAACCACAAAAAGAAAGGACTATTGATAATTACAAACTACGATACCTGGCGATTTAAGTACACCCATTATTAAGCTCTCTGGAATAAATACAGATAGGCTAGCTGTCGAGGTGGATTTTGTGATATGGCCACTTTCTCATCATTGAAAAGAATCTGAATTCTATTCACATCAGAACAGTGATACAGTTTAAGAGTAAAATGCTTTGTAAAAATCGTAGCCAACAGATACGCACCCATCTGTCGTCCTTTTTCACATGTGCTACATAGTGTCCAGAATGAGGACTACTTCCCATGTGGCTAATAAACGCCACAAGGCGATACTTGCCAACACCATCACTAAATTCACGAGATGGAGATGCTTCTAGAGGCGTTGTATTCTCACCCGGAACCGCAGCGCCGCATTCTGGTGGCACCTCATCAGCATGAACAAAAAGCCATTCTGCGGCAGCATTTGCATCAGTGTTACGACTAAGAGCATAACGAGCTTGATAAGGAGTAAAACCAAAGGCAACCAGCTCGTCTAGTCCTTCCATGTGATCAAGTACTGCAGGGACAGAACGACCTGCCGAGGCAATAGGAGCAGGAGGATCATTGAGTGAAGGGTCGTCAAGGCGAAGCATGACCCATTCGGCGGCAGCTTCAACTCCCCCATTTTTACCTGTTTCTATCGCAGCTTTAATGGATGCATTTCGAGTGAAACCCATCGCTTCTAACTGCTGCGCGATTGTCCTGTCATACTCAGGCAAAGCAGGAACTAAAACTGCAGAGGCGTCATCGGGTAGAAGTGTCTCATTCTCCTTCTTACCGATACCACGTAAACCAGTGAGATCTAACTCGTCAGGAACCTATGATAAAAATATTAAACAAAGAATTAGAAGTGAGAAGGTGGATCACATCAGGCACATACCTGCAGGTCAACATCGAGCTTCTTTACCGTGAAGTCTGGCGACATAGTGAATCTCTACAAGCAACAATCTTATAATGATGAAAGACCTAGCTCTAGACTTAACCAAAAGGTAGGAATAAGAACATGTGGCTCCATGCAAGCATTTTAGACTCCATGACTTATTGGTCAGAAACCTGGTCGTTAAATATGCATGATGGAAGGCCACTCTCTTGTCTACCGCATATTCAAGAGATGATGGATGCAGGGGTATCGCGTATCACTTAAGTGGGAAAAGGAATTCGATGTTCCGACCTACATGAACTACATGAAGTAAAAGAAATCGCTCTGAATTCCAAAATGTCGAAAATAAGATGGGCCAAACATCCAATGCGCCTGAACGTCACCCTGTGGGAAAGAAGCATTAGCGATTGGATTTCTCGGGTGTCAAACGTGGAGCAGGAAAACCAATCACGCAGCGATCAGAGTTCCTCAAGAACATGATAGAAAAAAAGTATGGTACTAAGCAAATCTATAGAACGAGCAGAATCCACTGGGTTGTTCTGGCACATGACAGAGAAAACTGGAAAATTTAATGGCTCGAGGCACTCGAAGATCAACGGGACAACAAGTGATACACGTGAAAGTTGTGTTTAACACAGATTATAGCTTTTCCGGCCTGTGGTTCAGAATCCGCCATTTCTTTTACACTAACCTAATAAACAGTGGTGACTTTCTGATAAAGAGTTAGAAAACGCAGATAGCATACCAATCATACTTACGTCGCGTTTACGTTTATAGGGAACAATTTTAGTCCGTTACTTTTCTCGTTCTGCAAGTGGTGTTGTAGATGACTGGGATGGGGTTCTCAAGGACAACACACAGCAGGCACATTGGGGGGCGACAGTTACCGATGCATTTCGTCTTCATCGTACTGGGTTAATGAAAAGCTTCCTCCCACTTTACATATTTCTTGGTTGAAATTGATAGCATGCGATTTTGATGACCATTTCTGCCGATATCTATTATTTCATCACTTGTCTGCAGACCTTGGTTATGAGCACCCGCACAGAGCTCATATAGCCTCATAATGAACTACGAGTTTCCAAATGCATGTTTCTTAATTGTTTCCAAGATCACAAAATAATACTGTTGCACAAGTGCTACATACATTACTGTTTTCCTTATGATTGCTGTCAATAACGTTACACTTCAAAATCCTACTAAAGAATGGGAAAACGTTTCAGAAGAAAAAACCAACTTATTGGAATTAAAACCCCGTTTCTTAAACATAGTGCTTCTCCCGAATTCCTTGAAAACAATGTTGTGAGAAAATGTGCAACTTTGTAAAAAAAAAAAAAAAACCTTGAGATTAAAACGACATAGCGCAGGCAGAATAGGCTACAACGACATAAGGTAAGCAGAACTTTTGCTCAAAAGCTTTGTGAAGAGGCCTTAAAAAGTTCGGTTACCATGAATGGTCCTAGTCGTCATAATGAACGTGGACAATATAACTTGTTTATTCCACTTTAATGGCTAACGAACGATGCCCATCCTACACAATAATACGGAACGCCGCGAGTGCCCGTTATGAACTTCACTTCTTCCTTTCCAATGATTTATTTTGGTAAACAAGACCATTTTCCTAGACGTCTCGCAATCAATCGATAATTTATCGAATACAGGTGTGGTAGCGGCTGTCGACTGGGAAAAGCTACACTTGCACTTAGAAATACATAAAACCTTTTCTCGAAAGACTTCACTGACCGGTCATTTAAAAAACAATTGGCTTTCAGTTCTAATGACTACAATGAATCACTGTATGAGATGCATAGGTTAAAAAAGTACCAACATAGACACAGCATATATAAATTGCAAAATGCAGATGTCGACAAGAATGCGTTTGTATGATGGACCACAGCAAAATATTAAATAGTAACACCTATACCATTCAAAGCTATAAAGCGATAGAGCAGAACAGGGCCTTTAAAGCCCGCCGCAAAGTCCATACCGGCTATTTGGGCGTCGCGTATGATTATGTAGAATGCACAGTATCTGTTGTGTGCTTATCAATCCATAAGAGCATTGAAAGAGGACAGAAAACGAGTAGGGGAAAACACAAAGAACTTGAACTGGAGAAGTTTTTTCAAAGAAAGAGATAACATAATTTTTTGGTTGTAAAACCGCACAATATCAAACAACCTACTTCTCACCTGAGCTTGGAGGAATAGGAAGTCTGGAAATGTCTTAAATCGAATGGTAGTTCGAGCTCCTTTCTTCTCATTAGTAATTGGACTTACAAAGTCCTGAACATTCAAGAATCCTTATATTTACCAAATAACTATTAACCACACGAACAGTACTGTAACTAACCTCTATAACGTCAGGTTGGAAAAGAGCACGAAGGCAATCAGTTAGCGCAACAGAAGATCGCGCATTGTCCTCTACCGTTGTTCTAATGGCGTCCTTTGGTATAGGAACAGCAAGTACAGTCTCCTCCCGATCCGTGTATCTGACCATGGCTGATGCAATGTCCTCAAATCGACTTTCAATTTTAAACCTGATAAATTTTTATTTTTTGCCATAGAACTCGAAAGACAACATGATGTCGAAGGACAAACACAATTACCCCACCTTAACGATAAAGTAGGATCATGAACTCCTACTGGTGTGTTTGATGAGATTTTATCCAGTAAAAACCTAAAACATGCGAAGCTATGACAGTAAAATGAGGAGAAAACTTGCCAGAAAAAACACTTTAGCTGAGAAAAACTGCGTTATCGGCAGACAACAGCATGTTTACGACTTAACGAAGGAAGGTCTCAAGCAGAAAACTACGGAGCATAACTATGTATAGATCCTGTTCTTGGATAATCTAACGGCTTATTATTCACGAAGAATCGCATTTGTTTAGCATTGTACTGGTACAGTAAGATTTTTGTCTCTGCACGAATCAGTCTCGATAATCCGTTTCCCGGTTGTACAGATAGACCCTTATAAATCAATGGGATGTCTGCCACTTGTTGACTACGTTTCTTCCAGAGCAGTGGGGATTGGTTGACTCTTTCTCTAGTGACACTGAAACTGAAATCCTACAGCACCTCGGGATCCGACAGGAAAGAACACTAACAGCGACAACGAAGTAGTAAACATTTGAGAGGTCACACATATCTACTATTGATAAACGCATTCAGAAAAATAAAGTGTGGGGAAAAATAACTTGGAAAACTACTACATACGGCAAAATTCACCACCAAAGCACTACTTCTGTGCACCTAAACAACAATAACCAATCTCACCTGACGTATTCTTCCGCATCTTGCTGTCGGCTGGAAGAAAATTCAGGGTGAGTGCCAGAAACTATGCGTTTGAACTGCGACGGCTTGATCCCATTCATAGTGCCATTCTCCTAAATCGAAAAAAAGGTGGGATTTCGATACACTTTATGTCCCATTTGTAGCCGTCATGAATAACAGATAAAGCTGACATTGTTAGAACCAAAGAAAAGGCAAATGTTACAGCTACTCACAACAGAGTAATCGCCGCTCGCCATAGCCGAAAACAGTTTAGCCACCTGAGCATTGAAATCGAGGTGAACCTTAGAACGAACGAGTATTCAAAGGCACGGAAGCAGATTTAAAAAAGAAAACCCGTGTTAGAAACATTTGTCGCTACATAAACTGAGTTCTAAAAAAAATTTAAAAACTGATATGAAAAAGAATTTACATCGAGAGGCGGGACTCGGGAGAGAATAGGACCAGCGCCGTCAACAAAACGCGTAACAAATGATGGGACGATGAGCAAAGATTGTAGTACTGAATTCATGTAGCAGCTCGACCCTATGTTGATCAGCCCGGTGTAACCAGGTCCAAAAATACTTTCAAGACTAGCACCATCTTCTTGGCATTTCGCCCACTCCCACCTAGGGGTTTTCAACCTTATTTCATGCAGAAAACTATGGAATAAACTTCTTTAAGGACAAATAACGTTCATTAAATAACCCACTTCTGATTCATATCTAACTCTAATTCTAGAGTACTCTTCTCCGTCTTTTTCATACTTCTCATATCAATGCCGAAATGTGCTAAATGCTTGTCCAAGTTAGGATCAATGACAGCATCATCTTCGTCATAACTAAAAAAGAAATGATAGAAACGAATGTTTAGAACCCAAAAATGATGCAACGGACCTAAAAACATCGGCAGTCCCTTCACTTGAAATTGTACCTAGCTTCACTACCAACGGGAAACTGAAAGTAAAATGAGTGCATAAACAAAAAGACTCAGAAGCAAGAATAAAAAAACATACCCGGTGGCGTCATAATACTGTTTCATATGGTTATTTCCTTTGCAGATCTGACCGTCGGCAACAAATTGACTGCGACCACACCTTATAGCACCATCCGTCAAATTCAGCCAAAGATTTTCTGCTAGTGAACATCCTTCCGCTTCACAAGCCCAACCGATCGCAGGAATCTGATTTGCCATATGAAGAAAACACAATAGACCTCACTAAGGATTTAACTTAAGGTTTCGTACCACTTTTCTAGATGGCATTTGCACGAGATTAGCATGTTTAGTGACCTGCTTGATCTAGAATTAGCGTAATCAAATCGCCCCATGTACATGGTAACTGGAAGGCAAGTGATTGCTCTCTATGGAATAGCACTACCTCTCCATCCCATGCATTGCTCGAATTCTGTAGTAGAGCTATTCGTTCTGCACTGGTCGCCGTAATGACGTACTGGCAGATACTGAGCATAGATTACATTCAAAAGAATTAGTCATCCGAAAATTTAGAAAAAGCCTCAGCAATGACTTCAACTAACCCATAGAGATCCGCTCCAAGTTTCTCATCAATCGGGCATTTTGCATTTATATGAGGGAATAAAACTAGAGAGAATGTATCAACGACCTGCGTCTTATTAGCTTCAAAGCCGCTCTCCACACCAATTGCCAGACGAGTTATTTTATCCTTTGGTTCGCCGTCCGACTCCTCTTCAGACTCAAGGTTAACCTGTACGGACATGAATCCAACAAAAATGATAAACGAAGAGTTGACAGCAGAGTGAATTCTTCTATAAATAAGAAACAATGAAAAAATCTAGACGAAAGTGCCATACCTTTCTACTACAGATATGAAGGAACAAGGTGTTTCGAGACTGTTCAGCGTAGATCCCAATATGAGTAAAACAAAAACAAGCGTACGTCTTCAAGCATATAAATAGACCACCTAAAGTACGAAGCCAGAAAACTAAAGAGGTGACAGCTCCAAAAAATAAGGATACTTTTTAGTAGTTACCTTGATGAAAAGGCGTACGAAAGCAAAATGTGCATTCTTCCTTGAAGATTTTTGTTGATATATCCGGAATCGTGAACGACGACTCTCTCAGCTGACTTCGAAAACGTTCGGGGCATACAGATTCTTCTGCATCCTGCGGAACAGCCATTTCTTTACAGGTTTAACCTGACAAAATTGCAATCAATATTTCTAATGAATATAAAACTACTTTTTTCGTTCAAGACAACTCCTGCATCCAGAAATACATCTTTCCATCCGTAAAAAACAAGTCACAGTGCGAGACTAACCATTCTCTGGTCGTGTAATCGGATTTCTCTAAGCTAAACTGAAAACTGGCCTAGAATCTACCGGAGGAAACTCAACAAACATAGTCATTAGGTCCGAGAAACACATGAACTTAAACCAAAAAATTTCATGACAACTCGTCCGAAACCCAGTCGCCCGTTCAGAGCTTTGCTCTGCAAAAGGGTATTCTGTTTGCTTACGTAGTAAAGCTAGTGTGCTCCTCAAGCGTTTATTGTTGCTTTGACTGTCTTGCAAAACTGCTTACTTTTGATGAGAGGGATGCATAAGCTTAAACAAGTAAGACAAGTTGATTTACCTGACTATCATAATCCTACGAGTAGACCTTAGATACACACACTGTTATTTTAACTAAAAATTTAACAACATGGACCACGGGAATTCCACTTCATCATCATTTCCAGCCCATTGTAGTCGATAAACCAGTCTGAAATAATAAGCTATATTTCTAGATCGTACGAGTTTTCTGTGGTGTGTAAGAGATTTACCAAGCCTTAGCGGAGCGTGTTTGTTGCTCGTTCGAATTTTATTACGAGACAAGCTGAAGTACTTTAGTGTCGTCATGTTTTGATAGCTAGTTAGTCTTCACTAAGTTCTTTGGTTTTCTAAGATAACTTGATATTCCACATGCATAAAATTCGTATATTTTAGTAAGTTCTGAGCATACGTTTTTATTTAGGCTGAACGAATGGCATTGGCAACAACACAGCCACCGTTTTGGCGGTCGTCGAAGGCCGATGAGTATAGAGAATTGAACGTGCTTGGAAAAGGCGCTTACGGCGTTGTATACCATGTAACACACACCCCGACGATGACTGAGGCAGTTTTCTCCTTCATTAGTTTTGTTTACCTTTGTTTACTTTTCACCTTTGTAGTTAAGGATATTTTTGCCTAGCAATCATATAAGTTAAAGTTTTTAGGATCGACTTTCTATTAACCTCTGCGTTGGATTACAAATGCGTCGTTTTCTTGTTCAGCAATCGCGAGGTTTTTATACAGCATACGTTTACTTCCATCCAAAGACATCTACAGCATAACAGAAGCTGACGATTCAGCGGTATCGCCTTTTTCAGAGCCTGGAAGGATGTACCAATAAGCAATTTATTACGCCAAACGCATCAATAACCCTGAGAGAAAGACGAGAATCTAAATGCTAGTCACAAGATCAACAGCTTCTGGAAAAACCCACCGTTTCTTTTATGTGCCTTCCACTGAAGAGAAACTCGAGAAGCTGTTGATCATGTACTACGGTTCGGATTTTCATCTTTCTCTCTGTGTTGTTGAAGCATTTGGCCTAGTAAACTGCATATTAGCACGCCCTTCCAGTCTCTGAAGAAGGCGATACCGCCGAAGGGTCAGCTACTGTTGTGTTGTAAGTGTTTTTGTGTGGAAGTATACATGTGCTGTATAACAACCTGGCCAGTTATTAGTAAAATATGATCTCCTGGCACTTTTTCAGTATGCACTGAAGAAAATAGTGGTGGGCGTGAATGACGATGGTGTACCACAAAGTGTATTACGTGAAATCTCAAGTATGATGGCACTCAGGAGGTTTCGTCACAAAAATATCACACTGTATGCAGAGTTTTTGATTTATTACTTAGTTGGATCCTTATATGCTGTTATACCACTTTGACTTACTTCATGGAATACAGTTATGATGCTGTTATATTCAGTAAATAAACCACAGATGTAAGTAACATTGTCATACGCTTCTACTACATCTGGGTTAGCGTGGTTTAATGAGTTTGAAGACAGTTGGATTCCAAGGGTATAGGAGTTCTAAGGTAATGGTTCCAAGAGAATAGAGATTCTAAGGTAATGGTTCCAAGAGTACAGAAGTGCTAGGGTAATATAATGTAGTGGGGAAGTGGTCGAAATTCCCTGGAAATTGGCAAAGATGTTCGATAATTTCAGGTTACATGACGTATTTCACACGTTGGAAAATAATGGATGTGATCTGCATATTAATATGGTTGTGGAGAAATGCGACTGGGATCTGTATTCCTTCCTAAAGGACATACCTCGTGATATGCCAGATCATCAGTGCAGACTGATAGCTAAGCAGGTAGCTGGCGTAGGGATTTCGGAGATGTTTTTTGTTTAACATTATTCTCCCAAGTTATCATCTTGTCTATTCTATTATTTCACTACAGATATTTGAAGGCGTGGACTTTTTACATAGCAATAACATCATCCATAGGGATCTTAAACCACAAAACATTCTTATCAATCGTGACCAAACTGTTAAAATTGCTGACTTTGGTCTGTCGAGGAGTTACACTACACAGAGCTGCTTTACCACCGTAGTTGTTACTCTTTGGTATCGAAGTCCGGAATTATTGCTACAATGTAGCTACAATACGGCAGTTGATGTTTGGGCTATAGGATGCATCGTGAGCGAGTTGTATCAAAGATTGCCACTGTTTCCTGGCCAAACGGAAGCACAACAGCTGAGCATTATCTTTCAGTGGGTAAAATGTGTTTTTTCAATAGATGCTTTTGGTGACCGGGTCAAATTGTGTTGAGCTAAAGTGTAGTCCTATTCTGATTTGCTGTTTCGTTGTCCTGTGAATTATATTAGTTGGTTTAAGAAAAAATGGGAACGCCTCGATCGTCACTCTGGCCACATGATGCCATCGTTGAACGGTCCAATTATCCGTCTTATCCTGCTCAGCCGCTTGAAAGGTTTATTCTTATGCTATTTAAGTAGACTAGGAGAAAAATGCTATGTCGCGTATTAGTTTGTTATATGGATGAGCACTTTTTAAGCAAAGTGACACTAAGGTAATCTGTGTTTTTTTTTGGCATTTTCCAAATGAACTGTCCTACTTTCTTTGTTTGATCGTAGAAGGGACTAAATAATTATGAACTGATTCGGTATTTCATACCAGTGGCCTATATATCTAGGTTAAATCCAAGATTACCTGCTGACGCCCTACCCGTTATCAATGGCTGTTTGACATTTGCGGCAGAACAACGTCTGACAGCTCAAGAAGCTCTTCAAATGACATTCTTTAACCAAGAGAACGAAGATTCTTTACGAAAATAACAACTTTAGTTACTGACCCTTTTCTGGAGCGTTTTCTTCACTTTCACATGTCACTTTGTGAAACTGATTACTGGTTAGACAAGCCCAGGTTTATAAGCTGATTTGGGCTGCCTTTATACGCGTTTCGACTTTGGTAACCATGGTTTTTGAACTATGCTTGGTTGCAATCTGTATGTTTCTTTAATTCCTAGCTTTCTCCATCTTGAAGCATCTCAACAAGCTCTGTTGTCGTTTTATAGCGATCTGCCTCACCGTCTTGTACATTTATGGAATAAAAGTTTTTGCTTCGAAGTCGTCACGTGCCACAGCGCTTGTGTATTTCGATTTATCTGCAGTGCAGCTCTACAGTATTGTTGTGGACTACTCTAACTTCAGATGTCACCCATTAAAGGACTTAGTCATCGCTCAGTTCTAATACTCAGAGGGTCAGATTCTTTGAAACTCTTGCAAGGCCTTGTAACTAACGACGTGAGGTAAATATGCTTCATTAACATTTGATCAAGTTTCATCTTTTTAGATTTGATGTGTTTTATTATCTCTTTATAACTCAGTTGTTAGGACTGTGTCGCCTTTGAAGGGTATCGCTGCCCTTTTCCTTGATGCTAAGGGAAGGATTGTCGATGATGTGATAATATCACGAGATAATGATGATATCCTTGTGGAGTGTTCCGCGTCAAACAGAAAAAACTTGAAAAGCATATTGGAGAAGTACCGCATGCGGAGAACTGTTGAGATCATTGAGTCGCACCATCATGTGCTTTTTTCTACAGAAGAAGCAGAG
Organism: Angiostrongylus vasorum; assembly: GCA_018806985.1. Classification (NCBI taxonomy): domain Eukaryota; kingdom Metazoa; phylum Nematoda; class Chromadorea; order Rhabditida; family Metastrongylidae; genus Angiostrongylus; species Angiostrongylus vasorum. The sequence continues at coordinate 744,315 of JADANN010000383.1, forward strand.
AATTCTTTTCTTGACCCCAGATTGTCATCGTTAGGAAGGCGTTTCTATAGTTCTGGAACTGAGTGTGTTGGTCCAGATGATTACCATGAAAGGCGGATGGAACATGGAATAGCTGAGGGTTGTGAGGAGCTCGATGGACTTCTGCCTTTCCAGGTGTGTAGCAGTCATATAGTCTTTGCGCCTAGTAACCCTCTGTTATTTCAAACTTACCACTTTTTACAGATTAATGGTGATTTTCTGAATATGGTGTCCTTGGATAAAGGCTGTTATATTGGGCAAGAGTTAACTGCTAGAACTGCACACACAGGTGTTATTCGGCGCCGAATTCTTCCATTTAAATGTGAGTCACCTTTAAAAAGACGGTCCATCATAACGCAAGATGATAAGAAAGTTGGCGAGGTAGCTTTTTCACATGCTTGAATTCGGTGACAGTACTGCTGCTATCAAAATTGTCCGTTGTTCTTTAGGTGATCTCATGTGGATCAGTGTTTGGTCTGGCTCTTCTATCACTAAGCGCATTTGGTCGGTCATTGACTGTGGAGGGTCTTCCAGTAGTGCCTTATAAACCATCTTGGATGCCTGATTCTGCTCTTTCTCCTAGAGAGAAATTTGTAGTCTAATCTTAAGTAGGGCTTTTATTGTTTTTAGTCGTCCATACTTGCTAACTCTATTAGTTTTGAGTCCTTCGTTGTCCAGGGCTTTCTATAGCATTTTTGACTATGTACATTTATAGTCTAGGATTGCCCTATTGATCTGAAAGCTTTTACTAGTATCATCCGCAACACATTCATGAAAAGCACTGTCTATATTTTATGGAGAGAATAATACATTACGTGTTCCTTTGACTTCGATTTCTCAATGGTTGGTTCTCCAATATTTCATTGGTCGTGTACAGTGTGGTATTAAATAACAAAGAGTATTATCATTCATGAATGAAGTAGCCTCCTAGCAAAACCAACTTCCGCTGTCCTTAAATATTTTACGAGTAACCTCCAGAGAGAGGATTAAAATGTTGTGCAGCTTCTTTATATTTTTGTTGAGCAAATACGAGGTGTTACACTATTTTTTTACTGACGGAAAAGCTGACTTCATCAGAGCCTGGAAAAATCACGTTTGACTGCAATGGTCGTGGGAATTATCCAGTTTGTTGGTCGGAATGTGGTAGCTAACCACCACTTGTGTCACGGTGTGCCAAAGCTTTAGAAAAGGAGTGGTTCATATATCACCTTGATAGGTCCGGACCTTAAAACTCTGTTGTTGTGGAGATGACTTCTTGTTAGAGGTTAGCAAACGCCACGCAGTTTCAATAGTGGGCGTTAAGTCAATGGCGATTTGTTTAAACCATATACTTCATAGGCAAGCTGGATCCTTTGGATCGAATAAAACGCATGTTGTATACTGGTTTTTCATGGACATTTTTTCTAACACTCATGGTTATTCAACATTTTCTTAGTTGACTACGTTAATATGAGGTTTTCTTAAACACCTAAATCGAGAAAACGACCGGTTAGGGGACAAACAACTCGAATTAACGTGGCTCTGAAGACGGGCGCGTGTAGTGCAGTGGTGGGTAGCGCCCCTGCAAAACAAATGGGATCGAACTCAGTGCCCCAAGCTCACCAGGCTCTCCATCCCTCCGGGTTCGGCAGCTTGGTACTAGCTAGACCTGCCTGGGAGGATAGCAGCACTGGCTCGATACATCAATAGGCCACCGCGAGTCATTGCAAAGGCCAGACATGCATCCAGTCATCTTCAAACGGTGCTTAATGATCTCGAATGCATCAAATGCATAGCACATTCTTCAGGGATTGTTCAACGCCGACAGCTTTTTTTTATCTGACGAAGGCGCCGAATAAAACTTCCGTAACAACCCCGTATTAGCTTGATCATCTAGGAATGTATTGATTAATCATGCCGAGCTTGATGAAAAGTTGGCTTTAAGGTATTGTTCACGGTAATGAGAAGTTTTGTTCTTATATTGTTGTCCTTATTGCGTCGTTTTCAAGGAACTATCGACCTAATTTCAGCGATGTCGACGAAACATCTAAGACGAATGCTGCAGGAGAGGGAGCAGCAGGAGGAGGTAAAAGAATGTTTAGATGAGGAGGAGCCTATACCACGACGAACTGGACCGGTAAACCGATTTGCTGCTTTGCAAGGTAAACTGCTATGCATTTTTTGCTTTTGTGTTCTACAATACAAGGTGCATAAAAGATTACACGTGTGGTTATTGCTTTGCTGAATTCTCAGACGATGATGATATTGATGAGACAGCGAAGAAATCTGAAGACGGTGATGGACACAATTCTGAAAGATCCGATGAAGAGAGACGACTCCGCTCCAAGGCGAAGGACAAACGAAAGACGAACAAGAAGAAAAAGAACAGACAAGAAGGGAAAGAAGAAGAGTTAGATGATGAACAGCTACTGGAGAAATTTCTGACTGAGGTCCGTGGTTTGTTTAATACTAGCCAACATAATTTTTTAACTTATTATTTACTGCCTATTCTTTTTAACGGCAGTGTATGTATTGCGAAATATAACTTTAATGATGCTGAGAGATTTGCAAAACTCCGGACCGCAGGTGTCTACGGTGGGGAACGAACGCGCTATTGTCCTTTCCGGGGAGTAGCGCGCTCACCAACACACCATGCGGGTCCTTCGTTTCGCCTGTCTCTCAGCCAGTTCTATTGATCTCTCTATTACTAGCCAACATATTTTAAATTATATATGTATATATACAAGTGTATACATATAGTACACATACACATAAACATTTACATATATACGTACATGTACAGTATATATATATATATATATATATATATATATATATATATATATATATATATATATATATATATATGTATATATATGTAGTTGGAGGCGCCACTGCGACACACACGTGGAATCGATCCCCGCGCCCATGGCCCACCAAGCCTTCCATCGCTCCAGGGTCGGCAAATTGGTACCAGACTTGTCTGGGAGGATAGCAGCACTGGCTCGATACATCGGTAGGCCACCGCGAGTCATTCTAAAGGCCAGGTATGCATTCAATCACCTCCAACGATACTTAATGAAGTAGAATGCATGGCGCATCCCTCAGGGGATTGATCAACGCCGAGAGCTTTAGAGCTATATGTACATATATAAATGCGTGCATGTGTTCGTATGCATGTACATATATGTACATACATATACGTATGTATATATGTCTCCCTACAGCGTCGTCGTAGCTGGGAGGTGTTCCTCGGTGTCGAGCTGCGATATACAGTGAGAAATTCATCCCCTTGGCAGGGTCTTCCAAGCTGAGGAGTCCGGCGTTTCCATCTGGAAGCCTAGTTAAGAGTAAACCGATACCAGGATCCGTCACCTTCCTGTTACCAAACTAGTCTCATTGTGGCATATCTCCTTCTGATCCACAGGGGCGATGACTTTCTGTGGTTGTGACGACATGGGACAGACTTTGGCCAAGCTGACTTCGGGACTCCAGGGAAACACAATAGCTAAAACAGAAAAACTCCGAAAAATGGAGAATATGCTGGGGCCTGCACAACCAGTGATGACCGGCCGTCCATGTATCCAAGCAAGTTTATATATATATATATATATATATATATATATATATATATATATATATATATGTGTACATACTTGTATCACCTGTACCACCTGTAGTCTCGTTGATCGTCGAGTGACACGTGTGGGCGCCAGTAAATCTTCCATTTTTCCCTGTCGCATGCAAGAGTACCCCAGTGGGTTCTGCTCGCTCTAGGGACTCGTCGAGCATCATATCTTTGTTCTAGGCTTTTCGTGAAGAGCTCTGACCATCGAGTCAGTGGTCATCCTGCAGTGCATTTAACATCCCGAGGAATCCAATCACTAATAACTCTTATCCATCGGTTGTCGTTCATACGAATTACGTGTCCGACCCACCTTATCTTCGACTGTTTGGCGTACAGAACGGCATCTTTGATTTTTGATCGTTGACGCAGGTCGGAGCTTTGGATCCCTTCCCTAACTTGTGTGAAACGGGATACTCCTAGCATCGTGCTTTCGACTCCGCGTTCAATAACTTTGAGTGATCTCTCATTCTACTTACGCAGCGACCATGTTTCTGACACATACGGTTAGGGCAGGAAGTACCGTGCCGGGATGAGTCGAAAACGTGGGCACGGAGTCGGGTGTTCTTTGCCTCCTCACTACATCCTCGATCCTCTTGAAAGTTTTCCAAGCTGCTTGTTTCCCTCTGCTCAACTCTGGAGCTAAGTCGTTCAACATGTTGGTTTTCCGACCTAGATAGACATAACTGGAGCATTCGGAGATTTTCGTTCCGTTGAGCGTGGATGGGGCGTACGAAACCAATCCGTTCGACATGAACATCATTTTTGTGAGATTTAGTAGAAGACCAATCTTTCCACAGGCTTTATTAAAGTCGGCAATCATACGTTCCTCTTGGCCAGTGTTTGATGTTGCAAGGACGATGTCATCAGCAAAGCAAAGATGATGGAACTGCCGACCATCGATTTTCACTCCCATATTATCCCATTCCAGTGTTCGCATGACGGTTAGGAGGGTGGCGGTAAATAATTTTGAGGAGATGCGTCGATGTTAATATCGTTGTAAAATGATGAAATCTTGGTTGTGAAATTTTTTCTACACCTCATGAAGAATCTTTATGTACTGAGTAGGGACTCCTTGACTATCAAGAGCTTCCGTGGCTGCTTATATTTCAGCTGACGCAAAATCCTTCTTTAAATCGATGAAGGTGAGACAGAGCGTTCTTTTGTACTCTCGCTATACTTCAATGAGTCTTGTTACCGTGTGAATGTTGTCCATCGTACTAAATTCTTTCCGAAACCTTGCTTCCTGAGATGGCTGTTCTTGGTCCAGTGTTCTGTCAATCCTGTTTGGGATGGCTCGAGTGAAAGGTTTGTAGACGACAGACAGCATGCAGACTGGGCGATAAATGCCGATATCGTGTAGGTCACCCTTCTTGAACAATAACACGGTCTTGCTGGTCTTCCACTGAGTAGGGACCTTGCATTCAGACAGGTAACATATAAAGAGCCGAGACAGTGTATTTACGAGGACTGGCGGAAGGTTCTTCAGGTGTTCTGATCTTATCCTGTCCGGACCTGGTGCTGTTCGATTTTTTCACCGACGAAATGGCATGTCGGATTTCGGAAGGGAGAACCGGTGGTACAACATATCCGTCCTCCTTTATTTCATATGACGGGAGGTGGATGTGGCTATCGAAGAGATCTGAGTAGTATTCGTGAATGATTTTCTCAATTGCCTTTCTGGACGCTGTAACTGTTCCGTCTGGTCGTCGGAGCGCAATAATCTTGGTCTTGTTATTGGCGAGGCTTCGGTGGGTTTTGCGAATGCTTTTTTCCAGTCTCTGCAGTTTCGACCATTACTGGTGCTCTTCTCTCTTTAAGATCTTCTTTTATCGCCTGTCTGCATTGTTTTGCAAGTTCGGACGTTAGTTTGCGGTTGCCTGCAGCTCGTGCGATTCCACGCTGGCGTACCAGCTCGAGTGTTTCTGGAGACAGACGTCTCTTAGTGACTTTCGAACTCTCAGCTTTCGTGGCGCTAACGTGAAGATTTTGATTGAGCCGACCGTATTCTTCATCGATGTTATCGACAACGGCATCTTCACAACAGCTGACTAATGAATTGAATAAGTCGCAGTTTACGGTGGTTCTGGGACTTCGGTTTTTGAATTTAGCGGTTTTTTCTCCTTTCCGCAAGAAATAGAGTCTTGCACGAAGGAGACGGTGGTCTGATCCCGTGTAGAATTTTCGGACAACGGCGACATCGGTTAGGCAAAACCTTCTATTTACTATGATGTGGTCGTTGTGGTAGAGACTCCCACGTCCAGCGTTGAGGGTGGGGCTTTTGGAACTGCGAGTTACCGTGAATGGTCTTGGCCGTCATGATAAACTCAGAGATTCCATTCTAATCCATTGGTCCCAGTGTGACGTTCTTCAGACGTTCTTCTTGGTCCAATCTTGGCGTTGAAATCTCCAATGATGACCTTGAAGAATGTATGGTCTTCTCGGTAGAACTTCTCCAAGTCCATATAGAATGCTTCGACTTCTTCTTCGTCATAGTTTGATGTCGGCGCGTAAACGACGAAGATTGTCAAAGCCGGTATTGATCCACATCTTTTTAATCGTAAATGTCCGATTCGGGATGTAAGTTGTTCGAATGAACCGATGTTCATGGACAAACTCGTGTTGACGAGAACGCTGACGCCGGCGACTCCTCTACTGTCGCATGTACCGAGGAATAGTTCTTCCCCGGTGTCACAGACGGCGTTGAATCAGTGGCGTCGTCTCGTCTTGGCCAGACCGATGACGTGGTGCCTTATCCTTCTCGCTTGTTTGAGCAAGTCTTCTATCGAGGACTTGGATGCAAGTGTACGTGCATTGTAGGTACAGATCATCACCATAGTTCTTTGTAATCCAGGCAGCTTCCATTGGCCCTGAGATTTTAGCAGCCTTTCCGTACTCGGCCTACCCAGCGCTGCGAAATTGGAGGCGCTTTCGGGGTCAGGGGAATGAGGCCCGTTACTGTGTTTAGTATTTTGCTACCCACGTATAGCTTGCTGGGCTGTGAACGTGGTGGTTGGGTATACTCACGGGTAGCTTGCCATTCTCTCCCAGGGTGGACATGGTGTCTATTTGTTGGAGGCAACTCCTAACCGCCTCCCATATACTTCCCTGTCACTCGATTGGAGGCTTTTGGGCGAATTGACTCGTAGAATACAATCTGCAGAAACTAGGACGCACCCACACACGCGTGCATGAATGCGCCTCGTAAATACAGGAAGTACGTGCCAAATCGGCGCAGCAGAAACAGGGAGTCCATCACCTAGATTCACCTGCGTTTTAGAGAAGCAAAGGTCGCTTTTTGGTCCGCGACTAACCCCCTATCCGCTACCTGTGGTCTCGCCACGTAGCCTCGCGACTAAGCGGCTATCGGGATCCCTCATATGAGGGTGATCCGTGGGTACATATATATATATATATATATATATATATATATATATATATATATATGTGTATGTGTCATTGTCGCCTTTATCGTCCAGGGACCGATGCAATAGTAATAGCTCATTCTTCGCATGCTGCTATTATTTCAGTGCATTTTTGCCAGGTTACAGATGTTGTTTCGGTGAATGTTTTAAATCTCGTTTCGAGATTAATGATTCAATTTTCTGACAAAAAAAGCGATAAAGGATGAAGCCCTCGGCGCTGATCAATCCTTGAGGGATGCGCCATGCATTCGACTTCAATAATCATGGTTGGAGGTGATCGTATGTACATTTGCTCTTTACAATGATTCGCAGTGGCCTAGCGATGTGTAGAGGCAGCGCTGTTATCCTCCCAGACAAGTTTGCTACCAATTTGCCGACCCCGAAGGGATGGAGGGCTTAGTGAGTCTACGGCGTGCAGATCGACCTCGTGTGTATTGCAAAGCACTTCCGACCACTGCGCTACACGTGCTCGCTACAGAAAAACGATAGAATTGAAAACGTCTTTGTGTAGCTCAGCGGAATTCGAGCAGATTTCTACTTCTCAGGGATCACATTTGGAGGTTCCAAAGCTGTTGAAACATTTTGTTACATGCTGGGGCTAACTTACCCATGTGTGGCCGATGTTATACTGTTAACTCCCTTTTTTCACTAACATTCTAGGTTGTCCTTTTTTATAATACTACTTGTTAAGCCTTGCATACGGTCTCTTTTTTACCTTATAGCACTAAATTCGTCGTTTTTTTTTCAAAAAGAGGAATCCAACGAAGGACAACAAGGATGACGTTTGTACTATTTTATGTGACAGTATATGGTTACAACCATCAAATTGTATGGTAGTTTAGCTGTGCTTTCTTCATTGCACTTCTTGCTGTAAGGCCTATATGTAAAGTGTAATACGGTTTCGTATGTTTGGCGCTCATATAGCCCAGTAGCTAGAGTTGCCTTGCAATACAAGCTAGGTCGGTCCTTGGTTCGATCCCGCGCTCTGATCTGACCAAGCCCTCAATGCTCCCGGTGTCGACAAATTAGTACAGGATAGAAACAATGACTTGACTCACCGGTAGGCTACCACAAATTATTGTATAGGGTAGATATGTATTCAATCACTTCTATGATGCGTTACGAACTCAATGCATGGCGCACTTATGTATTGATCAGAACCGAAAGCTTCATTTTTCAGCGTTATGTTTCAAAAAAGCAAAGCGTACGATAGTCCCTATCAACATAGTAGTTAAGAAGGAATGAATCAACTTTTGTTGAAAATATGAAAAATAAAAAGGATAAAGCTGTCAGCGTCGATTTATCACTGAGGGATGCGCCATGCATTAGACTTCAGTAAGCATCGTTTGGAGGTGATTGAATGCATATATGACCTTTACAATCACTCACGGTAGCCTACTGTTGTTTCGAGTTAATGCTGCTATTCTCCCTAGACAGGCCTGGTACCAATCTGCCGACCCCGAAGGGATGGAAGGTTTGATGAGCCTAACGCGCGGGAGTCGATCCTATGTGTATTGCAAGGCGCTTCCGACCATTGCACTACCCGCGTCGAGGTCGAAAATGTGAAAACATTGATTGCGCTATGTCATCGGGTAGGATTTGTTAGATTGTAACGGTTGACGGATTATTGGAGTTCTGGCTACATTTCTGGACCCAGTAACATTCGTACCAATGTAGGGATAAGAGGCAAATTTATTTGAGAAAGCTGTGGGTTCACCTTACTTTCGCTGACAATGTTGTCTTTGACGAAAAAGTAGACGTAGAAGATGTCTTTTTATTGGACTCTATAGAAATCGCGAGAGAGTTGAAAAACCTAGGAAAGTCGCCCGTATGGATGAGTTTCTTTCGTTTTTTTTAAAGATTGAAACACATTCGTCAATTCATAGTAAGTAAGAGGCGAATTGTGTGATGAAGGTCACTACCACTGACAAAATTGTTGCATACTGCTTGTGACCGTTCTAGAACCATAAGTGTGGCTGGATCGTTGGCTGGTTGTGAAGCTAAGAAAGCCTTCCTTATGTTGATGATTGGTACACGGGTATTTGGTGACAGCTTCTACTAGAAAGCATATAATTTGGTGAAAAAGTAGCCACGCTAGAACTGTTGAAAGCCTAGAAAAATGGAGTGTTGTGATTTTTGCTCAAATGGAATCATAAATAAAGGGAACATCATCATGATACCCATGACACTTGGCCCCTCTTCCCTAAGAACTCATTAAGGCTGTGGTTGATTGGAAACTACAATCTAAGGGAGGTGTTCAATGGACACTATCAGCAATCTTAGTTGCGCACGTGATACTACCATAGTTTAATTTACACATCACATCTGAGCTATAAATAGCACCAGGGGCCAAAAATTAGGGAGGTTGTCGGTTGCGTACATTCAGTTGCGGCTTGAAGTAGAACTCAGTAATAAATTGTTATAGTCTGTCCTACTATAGCATCGGTCTAATTGGGGAAAGTCTATAAGTGATATGTTAAAGAATGAGAGGAAGGAACCTAACACTAATGTTTGTTTCTGTTAGAAAAAAATAGTGTGATTATTTTGATATCCATATTCATTGTGATCCATTCATATGTATTTGTGAATGTCTGCTTAAAATTCGGAGTGCAGAAAGCCTCAGTATTATCCATCATAATACCAGTCTGACCTAAGGAATCCTGGACCTCAGCGTACCCTTTGACAGAATCGCTCTACTACGTCGGAGATTGAGGCGAGCGAGCATCTGGGAGTTGCGGAATTGCTCAAACCCGACCCACGTCTATTTGATCCTGCAGCGGAGCTCAAGAGAGCTCTGGGGAAAACTTTTAAGGTGAGAGCTCTCTTTAATTTTTATTCATGTTGTTTAAAGAAATGAGTTTGTAGTACAATAAGCAAACCCAGGAGTCCTCTGGATCTCGCTCACACCACGCATCTCATGGAGCTGGGAGGATCGTCAAACAAAAGAATACTTGGCCACCTGTCCGGAACCTTGGTGTGATCATCGGTGTTGTAATTGTGCTGAAAATATTATGCAGTAACTAGTAAAATGAGTATCATTTCATTCAAAAGCTTACACGAAATTGATACATAATCTTTATTTTCGGTTAACGACTTCGTCTTCTGTATGATCGAACGACTGTGCACATCGACTCGGGTCATCAGCTCTGAAGAAGACGAAACCGTCGAAATGTTAGCCGAAAACAAAGAATGTTTATCAACCTTGTATAAGCTTATCAAACACAATATATATTGACTAGTCACAACGAGGTTAAAGGAATGTCGGTTTTGAAACTAGTAGTATAGGTTAACTTTATCTTTGCATAGTTAGATATCGCTTCATTGCTTATTAGGTCTATCTATGGAACTCGATCGAGAAGAAGGCGAAGTAAAATGGTTCAAATTCGTGCATTGCTCGCAATACGAAGGGATTGAAAGGTGGTATAAGTTTAAACATAATCGATACATTGTATATTTGAAGTATAGTAGAACTACAATCCTTTGCTGCACAACGGTGGTTCCAATTAGTCACGAATATGGTTCAATTCAATGTTGCTTCGGTTGGTAAGAATTCGCAAAACAACTTTTATGAGGCTGCTCTCCTAGAACCACTGCCTCTAGTGGGACTCAACGTTCCTCTTTTCACTGTTTACCCACAGTTCTAGAAAAGATTATTTATCGCTCACTGGTGATTCTGATACAATGTACCAATTTTCTAGTTGTCCTTGAATAATTGATGATACTTACTGCACTATAGGTTGTGTTGGGCGGTGGAAGACGAAAAGGTGTTCGATCCTGCATTGATCAAGGAAATACTTGTTGGCAATCCATATCATTTGAATTCACTAATGCTCTTGGCTAATATCTTTCATATGCAAGAGGATATTACAGAATCGTGTGATATGATAGGTTAGTTCTTTGCGAAAGCTTCCATTCCTTTCTTTCTTTTTTTTTCTTCCTTTTCTTTTCGTCCTTTCATATGTGTCCATTCTAATATTCAAAATTGGTCGGGAATGATGTACCAACGACGTACATAGTCAGCACTGATACTGCGCTTGAAGCTGTTTTTTCGATAATTAACGATAGTTTCTCGACCAGTAGGGTAGTTATGGAGCCGAGAACTTTTCGAAGAAGAGACTTTGTTCTTTCACCTTAAAGACAAGTGTAATTTTCATGGAATATTCTTTCACCTCGAGTATATTTAGAGATTAGAGCAACCGTTCAAAAAGCTTATAGTGGAGTTTAAGATTTTTCAACGTTTCCAAGGCAACTCTCGAACAATGTAAATGCGTTGGATACGTCTTCATGCCCCTACTGGACGAAATACCACTTATTGTATTGCTTTCTTGTGCGAAATGTGAGCCGTGAAAAACAAAAATGACAAAAAATAGTCTTCATGTCCTCCGAACAGTTAGTTAAAGATCTGTGGATTCAAATGGTTTCTTAATAGATCCCACGACCGACTTTCTATTAACCTCAGCATTGATCAAGTAATCCTTTATATTCTTGTTGAGCAAACACGAGGTGTTATTTTACTCTTTATTCACGAACAAGCTGACGTTTCGGCGGATTTCGCCTTTATCAGAGCCTGGAAGGGTCAAGTTGACAGCAATCTATTCGGCCAAACACCTCCATATCCAAACAGAGAAAACGCTAAACCAAGATTTCAACCACATTGAACACAGAATAGCTTCATTGCACACTCACCGTTTTCTATGAGTCTTCCACTATGTCGCGTGGAGACCAACCGCACAGAGTTCACATGGAAGCGTAATGTGCCCATCCCATCAGAATAACAGGTTTATATACTGCCCAATATCACGCGTGATAATGAGGCATTCTTCCCTGCGGTTCATTTTCGGATTTCTGGAATTAATCCAGAACGCCTCGAGAGTTTTGCGCGCTTGTGTTCTCGATTCCTTGCGAGGATCGTGACCCGTACTTCAAAGTCCTCCCCGTTATGTCTCTGGGTCCTATGCGTCCCTAGTGGGTTATTTGGTTTACATTTACCGACTACGTGTTCTTTTATGCGGCACAGAGTGGACTACCCGTTTCGCCAATATATTCGTCTCCGTACGCCTTACAGGAGATCAGATAAACTGTACCCGAAGTCATGCAATCACCGTCTCTACCATTAGGGCAAATTATGCAGTTTTTGCGTTGCACATACACGAAAGCAGCTATTCTGTGTTCACCATGATTGAAATCTTGGTTTAGCGTTTTCTCTGTTTGGTTATGGAGGTGTCTGGCCGAATAGAGTGCTGTCAACATAACCTTTCCAGGCTCTGAAGAAGGCGAAATCCGCCGAAACGTCAGCTTTAACGGAATAAAGAATAAAATAACACCTCGTGTTTGCTCAACAAGAATTTCGAGAACTATTTGATCATATGGTTTCTATTCAATTACTAGAATTCAATGTGACCCGAGATGTAATGGTTCAGAGCTGAGAGCTGTTATTGTTTACGCACAAAATGCATTGCGCTCAATGTATGTTGGCTGCTATGTATTAACTTTCAAGTTTGGTTTTAGAGCGTGGTATATTCTACTGTGAGCAATGTTTGTCTGGCAAATTCCAACTGAGTTCGTTTTACCATCGAATGGATTATTTGGACTATGAGAACCGGGCCTTTTACCTCTTGCTACATCGACAAATGATGAATTGTGTCCATAAACGGTACGTAAATGTTTGCTATGTTTTGACATATTCACGACGATATCGGTTTTTCGATAGCTAAGGTAGTTAACAATTTGATCATCTGAAGGGGATGTCTAGGCGTATCGTTCCAACTGTAGATGTAATTCTCCCGAAATGTTTTTAAAGTGCCTCAATAGTGTAGAACTATAACTATATGGAACTAACTATGGAGAACATGAAATGTCCTTAATTCAAGCGCAGTATGGAGGACGAATTCGATGACATTATCTTGTTTTGTCTGCCGAAATCCCACTTGTTTAGCATCTTCACTGTTCAGGATTCCTCAGTGAGAAAAAAACTGTTTTGCTTCAGGAATCCACTGTTTTATTTCGGCAGAATAGTTAAACTCATTTGTTAGGAATGTCTGGGCACATTTATACGTTGCCGAAATTAGTTAAGAATTTCGTCTGTAAACAAACTTATATCGTGAAAATGTAAACTTTTTTCAACTGGAATAAAAAGTGTATGGATGTGCGGATCTTTTCCAATGCCGTACAAGTTTTGTTATTCTTTTGAAGCGAAGCCCTAGTTTTTTTCGTGCTTTAGGTGAGTTTTTCTTTTCGCTTCCTTTCGTTGACGTTCGTATCTCAAACAGCGAAGCGGATGAACTAGTGGGATTTCTTCTAATGGGACACAAAGTCGGCTTCAAATGCATCACTTCTCTTTGCATCAGCTGAACCACTTGCTGTAGAAATCCTGGAAATCTGGATTTCATTTTTAAGATTTCGAAAGTTTTAACTCTAAGTAGAATTGCAACAACACTTTGAATAAATTAAATGCGTTTGGAGCGATAGAGTAAGTTGGTCTAAATCCTGATCTAAGAATTCAAACTCACAAGTACTACAGTTATCGAAAAATAACCAAGGATTTTGTCTAAGATCGAAAAGCGGGTTTTTTTTTGCGGTGTCGTATGTTTTGAAATCAATGGGTATCATCATGAATAGTAAGGGTAAAAGAATAAAGCTCTCGGCAGTGATCAATCTCCAAGGGGTGCGCCATGCATTCGACTTCATCAAGCATCTTTGGAGGTGATTGAATGCATAACTGGCCTATGCAATAAGTCGTGGTGGGTCTACCAATGTACGGAGGCAGTGCTGCTATCCTTGCTTACAACTCTGCTACCAATTTACCAACCCCGGAGGGTTGGAGGGCTTGGTGGGCCTGGGGCTCGAGGATGGATCCCATTTGTATTGCAGGCCGTCTCCGACCACTGCGCTACACTCTCCATCATCACAGATATGTTGAGGAATCATTTTACTTCATCGTATGTAATACTTTTCAGTTGTTTTCAAACTGCTCTCAATTATGCGAAGCTGATATTGAAAATGGATCCGCAAAGTGAGTTATAACCAGAGTTGTACTAAGTCTCAGAAAAAACATTTAGTAACAGTTTTATTGCTGACAGCTGATTGCTGATAGCACTGTTAGGGTAAAGAGGTGGCTAAGAAAAGAACAAATTAGCACCCGGAAAGGGAAATCGTGAGTTCGAAGCACACTTGAGGTTCCGAATTGTGTTCACAGCTCAGCATCCTTGTGGTTGTATTCCATATAATGAAAAAGAATAGGCACTAGATAGAAGTTTTAACAACTGTTTATTGTTGGCATAGAAGTGTTGATCTCAGAAAAGCAGAACGGTAAAGAGTACAAATGGAATTTCTTACCGTTCCTTCGTTATTTGTTCAGTAGTATTTAAGTGGTTTTCGATACAACATTTAGGTATAGGAAGCTTCATTTGAAAGTGATGACGATATAACTGCCTTGGCAATGGAGATTTTTTTGAATTGTTCTGTTTCTTCAGAAGATCCCCTCGCTGTGCTATTACTTATTGACACGATTGCAGTTAAAGCCAAACAATACTCGTGGTTTAAGGATTTTTATCAACGTTGGAAGGTATGTCGCTTTCTGCAGTGAAGAGATTTATTATTGGAATGCTCTATGTTTATCTGTTAAAATTTAAAGGAATGGAAAAATCTGAATATGCTACCCAATTTTTGCTACTCAGCAGCTCTGGTACAGTTTCTCAATGCGAAAACTGATGAAGATTTTGACGTTGCAGATCATTTGGTACGTTTTTACCTGAAGTCTGTACATATCTTCTTTTTTGTTGGCTAGCATTCTTTGCATATTTAGCTTACGCAAGCTATCTGCGCTTTTCCGGGAGTGATAAGTATGTTGCTGGATAAACTACAGATCGAACCAGATCCCTTTGTAGAATCACATCGTCATCTCGGAACGTTCGCGCGTAATAAGTGAGCTTTCATTTCTTGTTCACATGAGTGGGAAAGGATTTGAAAGACAAGGAAATATGCTGGTTGTCTGATTGAAGATCTCTTGACAAGGGCAGTGCTAACTGGGTAAATTTGAGCAAGTCCTCTAAGGAAAGTTGATTTAAAATTTGCTTTTCAGAGAAAGCGATGGCGTGAAACTAGTGTTTAAGATTTATGTCAATGAAGCAGCCGAGCTATGGAAAGTTCCTGAGACGTTAAGTTGGCTGGAGCATGTGACTAGGAGCTGTGCCGAGAGGCAACATTGTGCGAATGAAATGAAAATCTGGAAAGAGAAGTATGTGAATGAGTTCAGAAGTTTGTTTTATGCAAGCTAGGGACTTTATGCTTATTCCACTGCACAACCTCCATCAAGTTGCTCAATTTTCGGCATGTGATATGATGTGATGTAGGTTATTTCACCCCCTCTACTAGTTTTAAATTTCAGAATTCATTTCGTTAAACTTTGAGTTTTTGTGTTAAAGAACTTTAAGAAAATGTTAACGAGTGTTATGCAGTCATCTTATTGATTGCTACAAGGTAGTTGTTATTTCTATGCTTTAATTATTGGTTGTACTAAATCATATCTCGTAACTGGAAGTAATTTACTTCATATTTGATACTTGAAGGGCCCATCTTCACTAGTTGTGCGGGGCTCAGCACAATCCTCATTTTTCGGAGATTTGTTGGTCAAGCCATTGTGGTTCCTTGGAATCCCGAGGTCAGCCTGGCCAAAGTCTGCCCAAGTCTTCACTACCACGGGCAGTCGCAGCCCTTGCGGATCAGAGGGAGATTTGCCACCATGCGGCTCTGATACCAGGACGGTGGTGGATCCTGTTATTGGTTTACTCTTAGCTAAACTTCCTGATGGAAACGCCGGACTCCTTCTCAGCATAGGAGACCCTGCCGGGGGACGAATCCCTCCGCTGTACATGGAAGTCCGACACCCAGAAACACCTCCCAGCCTCGATGAGGCTGTAAACCGTTGGGAGGAACTGAAAGTAAAGATGGAGAAGATTTTTTGTTCTGAGGAAGAAAAAAATTCCGAAAGGATTATCGAGTTTATATCTTTTGTAATCCGTGTCCTTCATTGCTTAGGTCTCATTGAAATTTTTGAAAGGTTGATCGAAACGGATCCAAATTTTCAAAAACTTGTAGCTTTTGCACGATTAGTGATGACATCTATTATATGATTTAAGAAAAAGGCGATTTAAAATCATAGATGGCTTTCTTCTTTGTCGCATCAAAGGAAACGAAAGGTTGACGACATTAAGAGGCATCATTTTTTCCTTTTACTGCAGTAGGATGCAGTAAAATGCTGGTTATTTCTGGTCAAGACATATTAATCCTCATGTGAATTTATGTATTTCGTTAACGCAATTGTTGTAGACGTAAGCGGCTTTTCGTTGGTGTACCTCTGAACATTCGTCGGTTGGCAGTTCTTCTCGGATTAGAACCATCATCGTCCACCGTCACCGATCCAGTGCCTCCGCCGAATGGCCGCGCTAGGCATGTTCATATCATTCTTTTTTTTACCTACCTCATGGTGTATAAATATAACAAGCTCCCGCTACTTTTCCATTATCGTGGCTGGGTATTCCTGACAGTTGAACTATGCCGCAGGGTATATACGTGAGTAATGTCATCAGTTATTTCTGAAAACCCAAGTAAGAAGGAGTCAGTATCATCAATCACCGTCATTCTGGTAGTAGCATAGTCACTAGCTCGCAAGCGGTGACTACTTAGTAATCCCATAGGATTGTTTTCGAGAGTCCAGGGAAAGAACTGTTACAAAATCAGCAGATTTCCGGTGAAGTGGAAATTGTACTGAGGTCCACATGTATTAAGTAAGCACACATAAAGTGTAACATTTCGGTCTAAGGATTTTCATATGATTCTGCGCACTGTATAGGTATACTCGCACGATAGCTAACACCAATGGACCAGATTCCTTCATTTCTGGATTGCTGCATTCGGTCCTACCGGACTTTAACAGCGTTGGTTTAATTTTTTTTATAAAACTGGTACTTCTTTCCAGTTTGCTGCACTGTCCCAGTTTTCTTTCCTTCTGTGCAAACACTGTTATTGAAATTATGCTGGGTCAGTACGATTCATAAGAATGTAACTTTAAAATATTCAAGTATCTATTTTAACACATTACATTGATTGAGTAGGTTCAAAACACTGGAAGAAACTACTTAATGGTACAGCATATTTACTGGTTTTCAGGGAGAGCATCTCACAGATGCTTTGCAAAGGCTGAGCAATCAAGTGCAGCAAATTCTTTTTCCTCCCAGGACTAGCGGTGATGATGAGACACCACAAGATCCTGGGCCATAAACAACGCGTTGACATCCACGCTTTTCTTCCTTTTTAGGTTGTCTCCCCTCATTCGGTTCTAGTGGGAATTATTGTGGTTTTTTCCTTACTATTTTCTGGCAAACACTCTATGTGATAGGTATCCTTCATCTCTGGTACGTAAATTGCGTTATACAACAAGTCTAAGTACAAGACTTAATGTCGTAATTATCCTTTGGTATGATACATTATGCTAAAGAAACATATATTTTGAGTAAAAATGAAGAAAGTGGTTTTTAAAAGAGTGGTGTACTTGATTATTGAAATTACTATTATTAAGCAATATTACTTCGATCCGAATAAATCTGGTGATTTGCTTTTCACACATTTAAATCACAAGTAAAACTTAATGTTAGTAATAATTTAGTAATAATCAGGGAAGACACAAGACGCTGATGCTTTATCACCTAATGCCCTTAGACTAATATGGGGCAAATGCAGTACCCGCTTGGTTATAGGAAATCAATTCTCATGGAGGAGCTAAAACCGTTTAAATGATTGTAGCTTTGACCTTATTACCGCAATAGAAGCCCACCTTAACGGTAGTGAACAGCTTTCTATGGTAGTGTATTCTTTTTTTTTATGTTACAAAACAATATTTTCTAAAAATAGCGCTTTCAAAGCTGCGCAAAACGCTAAAGAGAATGTGTTGTAACTCAATGGGGTTTAAGAAAAACCGGTACTGTGTAAGAATTCGTCCTTAACATTCTTACAAAAGCCGTAGTTAGGTTCTGACGCTAGAATAATAACATAATGGACGGTTTGATCATCTCGAACAACAATAATAACGATCCCATGGCGCTCACATACAGTCCGATCGCAAGTGTCAGTTCGATTCTGAAATTCATAAATAGTTTACTGACCAGTAAAACTATTCTTCATGGAAAAAAGTGCAGTCGTATCAGAGGCACATACTTTTTGTTATTTATATTATTGCTTTTATTAGTATTATTATTCCCTTATTACTTGTCATTTTTTTTATTATTTTATTAAGTACTTTATTGCTTCCTACTACTATATGCTAAGTGGATATCTCAACGGATTCACTGACATAATGTTGACGTCGTGAGTCAAACACGACTCATGGATGGTCGAAAATTGTGGCGTCTTTGAATTTTTAAAAGTACATTTTGGCTCGTAACTAACTTTATTAACGAAATTTTTAAAAAAACACTAATTTATTAGATAAAGTAAGAGCCACTGGGACTTGAAAATCTGTACTAATAAAGCTTTGCTTTCGCTATTTTAAAGGTTAAAGTCCTGACTTTCCAGGCCGTGGAATGGAATTCTTCGCCATTTTTATTCGAGGCTCCTATATTGAACAGCGGAGAAATCCGATATGTCCTAATGGTTTCAGTCAACGTACCAAGCACTAAAAGTTTCTAAATTCCAATTTAGTTTTGACTTTTTCGAAAGTTAGTATTCCAAACAGGTTTCAAACTAATATTATAAAGAATGCTTATATTATTACAGCAATAGATTGAAGCTTGTTTTATAAACACGTGAAGGTCTCAGCTTAACCGGACTGCTCAGTAACCAACGAAGAGTGCACGTCGTCTCCAATGTGCTAATGAACAATACCGTTGAGGAAGAGGGGAAATTATTAAAGGTATTCGATGAGCTCCTTGTCATTTCGACTGTGGAACTTCTCGAGATGGAACTTATACAAGTTGGAGGAATGATTATGGAGTGTTTGCTACACAATTTTAGTAATTTGGATAAAAGATAAAGCTCCCCTTAACCCTTAAGATTGGTTCATTCAGTTGACTCTATTCGTAGCATCGTAGAGTTGCTTGAATGCATAATCAGTATTGCTATCTTTTGTTTGCTACCAAGTTGATGGTCACAAAAGAACGAGAGATGAGAGGCTTAGTTACCCCAGAACGCGAGATCGAACCAAAGATCTTGTATATGCGGCTCTAACCACTGAATTACACGTACAGCTTTTACAGAAACTTTAAAATGCTATAAATACAGCCTACTAAGACACAACTTGGAAATTATGTTTTAAAAGGTGACATTCTCCAAACATGGATGAATTCCTCAGTTGCGATGAATCTAGTGCTCTTGGTCGAACCATTGAGATCTGAGTAAATTTTACAAGTGGTAGAAAAGCTGTTTCGCAAAGGTGAACCACAAAGGTTCCTTCATGCTACGAAACGTTAAAAGAGCTACAGCATCTCTTCGAATTGCTCAAAATTGACTACAAAATCCCTCACCTATTCAGTAATAGTTGGATTGCTTTCCCCATAAATTGTATGTGCTTCGACTCATTTCCTATTCGATTAGTATTTTTTCCGGCTAAGCAGTTTTTTTCTATAATTCGGATTTCCGGATTGAGGTGTCTGTGTCGGCACCTGCCTGGTTTAACGAGCGCTCTACTTTGTAGCTCAACACCGACACAGTGAGGAATAAGGTGGTAGGTCAAGTTTAGGGATATCAAATACTTCTACGCAGGAAGATCTCTTCATAAATCAGAAGAAAGGTAGAAAAAATTAATGTGCAAACATAAATTATTTGTCTTATGAGCTTAAATCGATGTGGATATAGCAATGTTTCCGCCTATACTAGCCCGAAAAGTAATTGCCTCATAGGAAAAAAGTTCACAGTAGTATGAAACCACTTTGAGATAAATAGCTATACTTACAGACTTCAACTTCTCATAGATAATTTTTTCAGTAAGAGAACGGAAAAAAGAAAAAACGGAAGGGACTTCGGTACAACAAACATAGACTGCCCCATTCGTACTTTCCTAGCGTTTTTTTGACAGAATTCTTGATAGAACTCCATTACGGGAACGTCATTTATCCGATAGGAAACCTTTCCAAGATCTGTTGGGATGCATTTTAAATGAAATAAATATAGAAGGTAGTGATTGTAAAAATGGAAAAGGATTTTCACTAAACTTCACACGGGTGTCAAAATGTATAACCGTATAGGATAGGAGTTCTGACGAAGTTCTTCCATACAGATTCCAATACAAAAGTTGCATTGAACTTCCTTAGATATGGTTAGTGGATGACATGTACGGCTTTGAAATCGTTGACAAGAAGATCGAGATCGCTCTCAGGTCAATAATTGTATAGCAGTTACTTCACGTTTCTCTATCCTTTGATTTCATTTCTGCCACTAAATATTGATGATTCTGATTCTAAGACGGATATTTAGCACAGTTATGAGGGTAGTAACTCTTAATCACCAAATAAAAATTTACCCTCACAATATTAACTTAATGGGCCAATCACGCCCAGCACCCCTTCGGCGTAGACAAATTGGTATGACTTGTCCCGGAAGAGCACCTTTCAATCCATCAAATCCTGTCACTGCGCTAGGACAAAGCCTGGTGATTGTCTTGCTGTTCAATGGAAAAAAAATGTCACAGGACTCCAAGGGGAATCACTTCAACCAGCATTCGATGACATCCATGAAAAGATTAAATCCATGAGCAGCAACGGAAGCTATACGCAGATCCGAGGACCTTGACGGACAACAGATGCAAGGCAACCGACTTAATGGAGGAAGTACTGGGATCTGCAAAAGATCTGGTGTCGGACCATATAAAAAATTCACGTATAGCTCTTGAAAAAGAACACTACACTAACTATATGACTTAACTCTTTGTGAAAAAACCTAGTGATATCCATAGATGTACATCCTTATATGACAGCAACAAACAGACGTCAGATCAAAGTCTTGCGCTGTTGTAGTGGTGGTACTGGTGTCAACACTCCCTATTGTAGTATTTAACTGGCCCGTACGAGAACCGAAAAACAGTGATGTACTTTCATCCGTTCTCCGCGGACTCAGCTAATCATTGATCCACTGGAGCTGGTACCAGTAAACTGCATTGCTCCCATCAAGCACCAAAGCTGACCAATGTGACGCTCCCCCGAAATGGACAAAGGGGTATCTTTCCGTATGATATCCTGTTTTATGACTTTCGACGAGGAAAAAAATGCCACATGTAGCTTTCTGGCATCAGGCACTTCAATGGAGTATGTTTAGTTCCAGATTTTAAGCGTTGAAAACCTTCCCAGCCAGGACGATCTTATTGAGAGACGTAGACGGCTGTATATTGAAATTCGGCAACCGCGAACTCCTCCACGCTCAGCACAAATATCCTCTTGTATACAGACAGCAGATATGTCGAAAAAAGGGATATTAAGATAAATGGACACTGAGGGATACTATATTATAGTAATTATCCGTAGATCTACCACTGACGTACATAATATCACATCCAGTCGTGTGAAGGGCGGGTGTGGCGCAGTGGTTGGAGGCGCCACTACGACACATAGGTGGAATCGATCCCCACGCCCATGGCGTACCAAGCCCTCCATCCCTCCGGGATCGGCAAATTATTACCAGACTTGTCTGGGAGGATAGCAGCACTAGCTCGATACATCGGTAGGCCACCGCGAGTTATTGTAAAGGCCATATATGCATTCGATCACCTCCAACGATAGTTAGTGAAGTCGAATGCATGGCGCATCCTTCAGGAATTGATCAACGCC
Source organism: Angiostrongylus vasorum (assembly GCA_018806985.1). Classification (NCBI taxonomy): domain Eukaryota; kingdom Metazoa; phylum Nematoda; class Chromadorea; order Rhabditida; family Metastrongylidae; genus Angiostrongylus; species Angiostrongylus vasorum. The sequence continues at coordinate 766,172 of JADANN010000383.1, forward strand.
GAGAGCTTTATCCCTTCATCCTTTTATCCTATCATGTGCTCTTGAATCTTCTGTTGGTTTTCATTCTAAAGTACCGATTTTATGAAGATTTATCTACTGTGCGGGAGTGACAGATTGTGGTCGAAAAATAAGGAAACTATGTCTTCACAAAAAATGAGGAAAAAAAAACAAATACATCTACTAACAACTTTTTTGCTCTGGTACGACATCTTCGTTTTAGAAGGAGAAAGGCACGAAGAATGAATAGGATAAAGCAAAATCTTTATTATAGAAAATGGCTAAGACTGCACAAACGAGATTAGGCTTAATTCTTCCATGTACGCGGTATGCATTAGAAAACTTGCCGAAAAAAGATTGTCTGCAAGTTCTTCATCGTAGAAAATAGTCCTTCACGAACCACATCTGGTTCGTGTTCTTTATCAGTCATAGGATAATTAAGAATAAAGGATAAAGCGCTTGGCGTTAATCAATCCCTCAGGAATGAGCCATGCATTCGACTTCATTAAGCATCGTTAGAGGTGATTGAATACATATCTGGCTTTCACAAGACTCGCAGCGGCCTACCGATGTATCGAGCCAGTGCTGCTATCCTCCCAGACTAGTACCAATTTGCCCATCCCGGAGGCAAGAAAGGCTTGGTGAGCCAGGGCTAGGGATCGAACCGGGATAGAAGGCTTGGTGGTCTCGTAGCAGTGGATCGAGCCAAAAACTACGTGTGTTGCAAGGTACCTCTTACGAAGACGCTAAATGCACCTCAACTTATCGAATGAACAAAAAAGTTTTTTTGCACATAAAATGTTTAGGGAAAAAATGAACATGAGGAAAGAATAATGTAGGAATATGAATGAATACATCTGTTTATTTTTTTGTTAATGGGATACAGGCGAGTGTGAGAGAGATTACTGAAGTGGGGAAGAAATGGAAATATGAGCTTTATCAGTTTTTCATGTCCGTTTAATCTTTACGTAAACTGTATTGGACTTTTGAAAACAAATTTCATTATAATTATTATTACTACTATTAGTGGTGCAAGCACCTGAATCAAGTCCTCATTGATTGAAGTGTCTAAGAATTTAAAGCTGACGACCCACCAATTGACATGATAGATTAAGACAGGTGTAGCCCATCGTATAATGAAATTGCACTTGACGTCAATAAATTCGTTTAATAAAAAAGAAAAAAAGCAGAGTAGAATATATTTCTTTAGAGGTGAACTTCTAATGACATTTCGAATGAATAACATTTAAATCCATTAGTTTCTAATAGCAACCTGGATAATATAAGAGAAATGTTCCCTTAACTAAGGAGTTCCTCCTCAGTTCTCCTCTTAATTAAGTTCTCTTTACTACCAACGTTTAAGGAGGTGCGTGTAACACAGTGTTTAGAAGTTCCCCACAATAAGCACGCGGTCTTTGGTTCGATCTCGCGTCCTGGAATCACTAAGCCTTCCATCCTTCCGGGGCGGCAAATTGGTACCAGACTTGTCTGAGAGGATAGCAGCACTGGCTCTATGCATCGGTAGGCCACCGCGAGTCATTCTATAGGGCAGATATCGATTCAGTCACCTCTGGAAGACTTGATGAAGTCCAATGCATGGCGCATCCCTCAGGGATTGATAAAGACCAAAAAGCTTTGTAAGCTCTCATTAAAGCCTAAAAACCATGCCGTATAAAAAATTCATAACGACTTACACTTAGTCAAGATCCACTCCTGGTAAGTCAATACGTTACCCTTACTAGTGATAAGGAACATACTTACTTTGACATATTGACTCCGATGACATCTGTGTGATATTTCACATTGACGTTAGCTTCCTCTGAATATAAAATTTCTCACTAACAGCTATAAATATGTATAATTTTAATGCGTTATAATCCAGCTGACTTATTTACACTAGTAGCAAGCAGTCTGCAAACGTGCTGTCTTTGTCACGTGTTCATCCTCACTCTTCTATTTATCATCCTCTTCTTAGCATCTCTTTGTTACGACAGATATTGTTTGCATTCAGGCAAAAATAAAAGGACTGAAACAAAGCTTTTTTCTGCCAGGCTGCTAAAAATTTGATTGCTTCCAGCGAAAATTGATTCCAGATGCCTCAAACAATATGCTTCCATGGCTTTAATGCTTTCTTTGAGTAATGTGGAATAGCTGACGACCATGTGAAGCTAGTGAAAGTCTAGAGCATTCCATAAAAGATCACAACAGGGCATAGTAGGTGCTAAGCTATCAGTAATTGTATTAAAAAATACACCCATTATGGGTAGAAACACTTAAAGATCGATTTTTAACAAAAGATCTATTCAGTTTAGAAAAGGTTATGTACCTACCGGTAACTACCCTCCTTGAGTTGAACATTGGCGCAGAACCTATGCAGAGCGGCGCTTAATGCTCACTGAGCTCCGCCCACACCACTCGGATGACAATCGCCCTCTCTCTCATAGCACGCCACATTCATTAAAAAGGATCTTCGGAAATGGAATTAAGGGTGCTATAAGGTGTGGATAAAAGCTAAAATATACGACAGAATGGTATTACTCAGAAAAAAAGTCATCTTAGTCTTGGAAAGTTGGCATGCATCACCATTAGGCAGATATTTCTTTTACACGACCCCCTCTTCACCTGTGAGGATTCCAGCACTTCTTGCATTCGATTGGTTCCGTTCGAACTGTTCACGTCTGGGTTCCGTTGAGGATTGTCGTCTTCTCTATGAATGCCGTTAAACTCTTCTTGTGTTAATTCTCCCTGGAATCTTAGGATAGCCTGGCTACAGCGTTCCCACTTGCATTGCAAGGAGTTGTCTGTTGCCATACATGTCTGGTACCAATTTTCCGACCACATATGAATGAGTGGGTTGCTGAACTTGAGGGCGGATCGAACTCGACACGGTGCTGCTGATGAAGGCCGTCACTACGACTGCCCTAACCGCCAATTATTGCAGCAAACAATAAAGGATAAAGGATGAAGCGTTCTGTGTTCACCAATCGCTCAAAGATGCGTCCTGCATTTGACTCCATTCATTGCGTCCTAGAGGTCATTGAATATGTATTTGGCCCATGCAATGACTTGCAGGGTTCTACCGATCTGTATGGTCAAAGTTTTTTATTCTTCAGGGGTAGTCTGGTACCAGTTAGCTACCCGCTTAGAGATTTTCTCTCGGGATCCATTAGCCTGGAGAGCGGGACTGAATCAAGGACCACATGTGTATTCCAGGGCTTCTCTAACCAGCACTTTACGCACACACTATCTAGATATGCGCTCTGGATTTCAGGTGAGCATGTAATTTCTCCAATGACGTTTTCGTTTTTTCTTTTTTTTGGCAAAGAATAATAGGCTTCTCTAGTTGTCTCTAATGTTGACATAAAACAGATGGAAGTAGGGAACGTATTCTACTCTAATGAGATTACTGGGAAACACATGAGTGCAATCGAAGCAGGTGAATGATGTTGAATGATGGAGACCACGTTCCCAAGAATTGTTCAGATTATGAGCTAGATGAGCATAACACGAGTTTTTTTGATTTCCACCCCTAATTACCATGTTTTCGAAACTAAGTTTCGTAGAAGAGTCGCTTATAGCATAGTGGTTAGAGATGGCCTGCAATAAAAGCGGAGTCGATGGCTGGGTAGCGCAGATAAAGCGTGTCCCCCCATCACTCTAGGATTGGAGAAATTGCTACCAGAATTGTTTGGAAGGATGAGAATAGTGATGTGATTCATCGGTGGCTGGATTAACCAACGTGGGACAGCTTTGTACATTGATTAGTATTTGAAACTAACAAAACAGTAGAGGCCTATTCTTCTCAGAATTGAAGCCAATAATAAAATTATACTTGGAGAGAAATCTAGCTAATAGAAAAGCGAAACGAAGGACCCATATGGTGTGGTGGTGAACGTGTTAGCCTCCAGAAAGCGTAGTAGCGCGTTCGATCCCCCCTCCCCCCGCAAACACCAGCGGTCCGGATTTTTGCAAATATCTCAGCATCACTGTGGTTGTTTCAAAGATAATACCCTGCCGTGAAAAAACTGTAGTGAGCAGTAAATAAAAAATTTTACATTAAAATCATACTGTCTGTAAGTTTTATCTACAGCTACAAGTAAAGATGGGACCAATAACAAATTGCAATTATGAGCTTATTACCTTAATGTCTGCACACAAATACTAGTAATTAAAAGAATAATCCTTTTTTCTTCTTGTTGAGCAAACAAGAGGTGTTACTTTATTCTTTATTCCGTTAAAGCTGACGTTTCGGCGGATTTCGCCTTCTTCAGAGCCTGGAAAGGTCAAGTTGACAACAATCTATTCGGCCAAACACCTCCATAACCAAACAGAGAAAACGCCACACCAAGACTTCGATCATAGTGAACACAGAATAACTTCTTTCGTGTATGCGCAACGCAAAATTGCATAATTTGCCCTAATGGTAGAGACGGTGATTGCATGACTTCGGGTACAGTTTATCTGATCTCTTGTAAGGCGTACGGAGGCGAGATGGGTAGTCCACTCTGTGTCCGCATAAAAGAACACCTAGTCGGTAAAGGTAAACCAAATAACCCACTAGGTACGCACAGGACCCAGAGAAATAACGGCTAGGGACTTTGAAGTACGGGTCACGATCCTCACACAAGAATCGAGAACACAAGTGCGCAAAACTCTCGAGGCGTTCTGGATTAATTCTAGAAATCCGAAAATGAACAGCAGGGAAGAATGCCTCATTATCGCGTGTGATATTGGGCAGTATATAAGCCTGTTATTCTGATGGGATGGGCACATTACGCTTCCATGTGAATTCTGTGCGGATGGTCTCCACGCGACATACTCAGTGGAAGACTCATAGAAAGCGGTGAGTGTGCAAAGAAGCTATTCTCTGTTCATTGTGGTTTAAATCTTGGTTTAGCGTTCTCTCTGTTTGGTTATGGAGGTGTTTGGCCGAATAGATTGCTGTCAACTTGACCCTTTCCAGGCTCTGATGAAAGGCGAAATCCGCCGAAACGTCAGCTTGTTCGTGAATTAAAAAATAAAATACCTCGCTTTTGCTCACAACAATATAAAGGATTATCTGATCAATGCCGAGGCTAATAGAAAGTTGGTCGTGGGATTTTTTAAAGGAATAATAGCAAAAGTAATAAATAAATAATCGTAATTGCGACCTATGAGTAGTGCAGTGGGTAATGATCCAGCCCAACAAGAAGCAAAGGCGCTAGTTCGATCCCTGCCCAACGCTCTCCTACAATACGTAGCGAAACGCCTTAGATCTGCTTTATGCAACATTTTAAGGAGAATCGACTCGACCAGCATTCTATGGCATTTCATAAAGGCGAAATCTTCATTAAGCAACCGAAACAACAGGAAATGTTCGGAGACCTTTGTGGACGACGAATCCCAGGAAAACGAATCGAGTTCGAGAAATGCTGGGATCTCCACGGCAGAGATCATGACATGTCATACAAAGAAAAAAAACGTACAGTTTCCCTTGAACAATGAGGTCAACTCTAGCGAGATTCTATACAGGAACATAGGTTAATACTTCAGTCACAACAAAATAAATACCGAACAGCACACAGCTCACTTTAACAACGTCTTCTGAAGAGGGACCGGTGAATTCAACACCAACACATTTTCCATCGAGGAATCCCCATCCTTGAGAACTAGCAGAATATATTATTAAAGCTTCCTTAAAAAATAAGACTAGTTATCACTGCGTTTTGTACGCATAAGATCGCTTAATCTTAGCAAACTTGACAGTAAATTCCTGGAAAGATCGCTGCCCACAGTTCAAAAATCAGCTATTACCACTCTGCCTTCTTGTTTGAGCGGAATAAGTGGAATTGATATGATCAGTGATGCTGTGTTAAGCCTATGCAAACATTTAGTCAGGTTTTCAGTTTTATTTTCAGTGTCGACAAATGCTGTCGGGACTCAGTTCGTAACATGAATTTCAACAAACATAACAATCCCCGTAATGTCATGATGCTAAAGAAATCTGTAAGAACACTCTAGAAGTGTAAAATTTGCACATGGAGTCCTTTAGAGTTAGGAAACAAGGGCTTTAAGTGGCCACTATGATCAACAAAAAAAAACAATAAAAATATCGGACATCTCAGAAATTCCTAAATGAAATTATACATCTGGAAAGGAGCATCCGTAGGTTTTTCAAGGGCGGCTAAATCAACACCCACATTAACTGTATAAATCCATCGATAACAAAAACGAGAAAAATCACCTCGGTTAAACAGCGATAGAAACAAGGTCAGAACCAAAAACCTAGTTCGAGCGTACAAGATCAGCTCCCAAAGAGCCAGTCAGCCATATATCGACATGTCTGAGGGCTTATTACACGCCCTGAACCACAATCGTCCACAACTGGACATGTTGAGCACGGTACCGTAACTAGAGGGGAGGAACGGATTGTAGACCACGTTGCTCTGACCTATAAATTAAGCCGAGTAAATTTAGAAATAACGAAGAGGTATGGACAACAAAAAAAGGGTTCTTAAATTAACAGCATAAGTTTTATGACAATAGTATAGGAATGATCACCGCAATATTTCACTTTTTTATTTGACATGACTCGTCACCTCATCTACTGTGCGTATCCCAGCACTTTTTGCATTCGATTCGTTTTCTTAATGCCCGTCATTCACAAAGGCCCTCAAATTTTTACATGTTGTTTCGGTTGCTGCTTGAGGATTTCGTACTTTTTACAAATGTTTTAGAATGGTGGTCGAGTCGATTCCCCATGCAGGCTTGGGGAAAGCCGAGGTAAGGTGTTCCCACGTGGACTGGGGAGAGTGTTGGGGGGAAAGGGGTGGGGCCAGCACTTTGCTTCTTCCTAATAGGCTCCATCATTAACCATTGCGCTACCTTCTCCTCGTCCTCTGATGAGGCAAGCATATGTAGAAACTCCTTTTCCGTTGAAAAATGCTGCATGTGACAGGCAAGTAAAGTAAGTAAAAACTGGTATGAACAACATTGATGTTAGTAACCAAAATAATACATAAGTAGGAAACACGGACCCTTCCATCAGGCCGTCGCTCAAGAGCACCATCCAGTACTGCCACATCTAAAACTCTTTCGACATCTTCCAGGGTTATGGCGACATTTAGAACACGCTTTTCCGAAATGAAATCTGCTACCTAAAATAATCACGAGTTTTTCACGTACTCCAAGCTGGTTGTGGGAAATTTGAGGTGCCTGTATTATTAGATACAGTTTAAAGAAGAAGAATTAATGTAGACATCACCTCCTGTGGGCGAACAGCGCTTAGTTCTTTCTGCATCTGAAGATCGTCAGGGTGAGTATCAACGGCAAGCTTACGTTTTCCATTAACGTAGCCGGTGCATATATTGACCAAAGTGTAGATGAGTTCAGAATCTAGTTGCTGATCAGAATAAAAGGTTCCTTGAAATATGACAGGTATGAGAACCAAGGAATTAAAATTATCAAAGAAAGCACTGTTTCCAACCCCCTGTAAGTGAGGTGTCTGGTTCCAAGTCATATAACATGTAGCACTTTTTTGTAGTACCAACGGCCTGAAACAAATGTCAACTAAGACAACTAAACCATAGAATGTAAAATTTGACAAAAACTCCCTACTCACCTTAACGTTCTTAATTAGTCTTTTCTGCTCAAGGGACTTGAGAACTTTTCGAAGCTGAATTTGTGACAACCCCGATCCTTCCCGCAGTTCTCTTATCCAAATGCCTTTCCGTTTCGAATCCTCTATCAGCGTGAAAATCTAAACCTCTAGATGACTTATGCAAAAAAATTGCAAAAAAAAAGGATGGAAATTTCAAAAAAGACCTACAGCTTGTTCCTCTTCTGTAGCCCCAGTCAACTGCGTATTCACATTGACTTTCAACCTTAACGTACCGCCCGACGTTTTCGAAATTATAAGCTTCTTCGAGATCAATAGATTGTTTATGGCATTCTACAATAAAATCGTGCACATCAAAGCATAGTGAATTCTAAGCATGCTATTGAAAAAACGCATGTAGGGCAATGGTCGGAGGCGTCCTGCAATACATATGGGATCGATCACCACGCTCGAGGCTCACCAAGCCCACCTTCTCTCCGAGATCCGCAGATTGGTACCAGACTTGTCTGGGAGGATAGCAGCACTGGCCCGATACATGGGTAGGCCACCGCGAGTCATTGCAAAGGCCAGATATGCATTCAATCACCTCCGACGATGCTTAGAGAAGTTGAATGCATGGCATATTCCTCACGAATGTATCAACGCCGCGAGCTTTATGCTTTCTTTATTATTGCAGAAACAAAAAAACAAAACTTGCTTACTTGTCGATCTAATGTTGATACGGATGGCGTAAGGGTACTGATGGCATCTGTGTCGACACCATCAGCGGCGGACTGCACAATACCATAAATTTGGTCCTCAATAGCTTGGTTCACGACATTTCCAACCTGAAATCGAAAGGAACGGTGTGCTGTAATGATCAGGGAACCTACTACAAGCATGAGAATCACGTTGAAAGAATTCATATCACTTCACACCACATGAAAGCAATGGAAAATGGATTGGACAAGAGTCAGTACCAATCTGAAGAGCTATACTTTCCATATGTACTTTTGTAACGCATACAAGTAATTGTTAATGGAAACGACAAGCCAACAGACACACAAGACTCCGGACGTACCTCGGTTTTCACAAGAGTTTTTGAGGCAAGCATCCAATATACCTAAATTATAATATGCAGGGTGAACTGTCTAAAGAAACATTGACACGAAGACAAAAGAATTAGACGAGTACAAAGTCAATTTCAAACAGAAAACGAAAAAATCCATGGATTACGGCGACTGAAAAGCTGGAATCCAGTGAATAACGAACTACTGGTTGAAATAAATAAAAAACTATGGATATTTACATACGAAGCTTGTTAGGCAGAAAAACATGGCACAGATTTCTTACTCAAAGACTGTATTATACAGAAGTCGCCGTAAGCTTAGATGTTTGTTGTGCAGTATCACCAGAATATAATATTTAACGCCTTCAGCGGGAGGGGAAAGGAATAGGGCATAGTCGGTGTAGTATTTAGCATTTGATCAACATAGTAAGACCTTATTGAGTTAATAGATGAATGATTTTAAATGAAACTGGGCTGAATGGGGTTACTGCTTAGATTGGATGGTCACTCCTAGATCTGCCTGAAGTCTTAATTTCTTTCCAGCTGATATTGAACTGTTCCTTAAGTGTGTTCCACATTCTGTTTCTACATAACTCACAGGAGAAACGCTGGCTATCCGATGTACATGTAATCCGAGCTTAGTCCTATCTACAGTTACTGTACTGTCTCATCTGCGATCGACCTATGTGGTCCTCCCCTACTCCCATCTCTCTCAGCTCATCTACGCCTACATTTCAGTTACAGTATTTGACGTGAACGTTTCTCTGGGAAAGGAAACCCCTTACGTGATCTGCTACTATTTACTGTTTTTGGATGTTCTATTGCTAGACGAAAAAAGGACTTTGTTCGGTTTCTAGAAAAACCTCTAGTCGAATAAAGTTTTTCTTCATCAATCTCTTGTTAGCCTATCAAGAAGAGGACATATGATTAGTTACGGGTTGAAAGAAAGTCGGTTTTTGAAATATTGTTACACGCGTGCCCTCCGGAAACGGTAATCTCGGGTTCGAATCTGGCATGGAGTCTGAGTTTTGCAAATATCTCAACATCTTTTTATTTGCTGCCTGTTGCAATTTTTTACGGCAGGGTTCTTTGCGAAATACAAGCACAATGATGCTGAGATATTTGCAAAACTCCGGACCGTAGGTGTCTGCGGTGGGGAACGAACGCGTTATTACCCTTTCCGGGGGTTAACGCGTTCACCACCACACCATGCGAGTCCTTCGTTTCGCCTTTCTCTCAGCTGCAATCTCAGCATCATTGTGGTTGTATTTCACATGATACCTTTCCATGAAAAAAGTAGTAGGCGGTAAATATAAAGCTATACATGGTTGCCAGGATCGAACAAGAAAACGACGCAGTTATACATTGTTGCAAAGTGTTTCATTCATCTCAGGGCATCATCGGCTGTGTTGGGAGCCAAACCCATCGGGAAATGGAAAACTCAAGCACCAGTAGCCACAACTGTCAGGATTCTTTGTCATTTTAAAAAGCTAAGTCTCTCGGAGTTGCTCAATCCCTGAGGGATGCACCATGCATTAGACTTCATTAAACATCGCTTGGAGATGATTGAATGCATATCTGGCCACGGTGGCGTACCGATGTATCAAGCCAGTGCTGCTATCCTCCCAGACAAGTCTGGTACCAATTTGCCGACTCCGGAGGGATTGAAGACTTGGTGGGCCATGGGCACAGGGATCGATTCCACGTGTGTTGCAACGTCTCCAAATCAAACGTGGCGCCTCCGACCACGGCGCCACACGCGCCACTTTTGTCATCCACTGTACGATTTAAAAAATTGAGGGAGAGAAAACGTCATAGCATGACTTTTTGTGACGAAGACTAGTCATAGTTCCACGCCAGCTTTATCTCAGCATTCGTAGAAAATTCTTCAAGCATCCAAAAAAATTTGTATAGTCTAGACTGTTATTCAAACGATTTGCTAACAAGTGATAATATTTATCACTTCCCTAAAACGAGTTATTCTTCTTAACTTAAATACGTTGACATAGCCTCTATTTGATCTAGGTTTGGCATTTTTTCTACCCTTATTTGATCTTACGAACGTTTTAGTTCAAGCTTCCATGAGAACCAGATATGGAAATATTGATTTAAATCGTACTGGGTAATAAAGTGGTCTTCCATCGTATGGTAAAGTTGTTACAACAGCTTCGATCATATCGGACTGTGTATTGAGTGATACCAGTGGAAAGGTAACAATGAGATAGATTCCAATCTTTCTAGATTTTCGGAAATAACTTATCAGGTAGGGAAGATAGGAGGAGGAAGCTTTTAGCGTTGAGTATCCCTGTAGGGTGCACCATGCATTGGACTCCATTCACAGCGTCGTAGAGGTGACTGAATGCATAGTTAACCTATACAATGACTTCTTGGGAAGTGGAGAAGTATCAACTCGGCATATTTATTCTCGCAAATAAGTTTGGTACAGATTTGCCAACTTCAGAGGAATACAGGGATTTGCTGGCCTGAGGCGCTGGGTCGAAGGAAGACTAGTTGCATGTTGTAAAGCCCCCTTTAATCTTTGCGCTACACTGGGCCCTGTAGGAAAATATCCATGTTGAATTTGAATGCGAATTTGTGATATGTGAATTTGGTTTGCGGTTAAGCTAGCGAACATTTCTCGGATGTTCTGTTAGAGACCTGTGCGATGCTGTCTGGTTGAATAATTATTCAAGCCAGTGACTTTGTGTAATTATGCTTTCATTCTTTATTGTTCATTGGAAAAGGGATAAATCACTTTTCTCTGCTAAATTGTTATGATTTAGATGAAGCAGTATAGTATCCAGGTGAGACACGTGGCGGTGGACAGCTCTGACAAGGCCATCTATCTCCTTTAGGTCCTGGTGGTCCCGGTAGTCCGATAGGTCCTCGTAGACCCTTTCTCACCCTTTAATCCTGGAGAACCACGCTCTCCTCGATTTCCTTCGAAGCCTGAAGTTTATTTTTCACTTTTTTTATGGTTTCCTCGATTTGTTTTCCTTTTTTTTCTCTCAGAAGTATTGCGATATATTATGTGGTCTTAGATGAACTGTCGAAAATTAATTTAAAAAGACACAAATTGTAGAAAATACAATTTGAAATAACTATTGAAAGACCCTAACATATTATAACAATTCGAACTGCTTTGTGGAATGTCAAAAGAATTTTTTCTCAAAAGCCGCTCACCATTCTCGCCATTTCGTCCTCGTCGTCCTTTTTTCACCTGGAATTCCTATTGGTCCTACTTCTCCTTCGTTTCCCGGTGGACCGTCTACAGTGTACACTCTTCCAGGTTCTCCGGGATCTCCTGGAGGACCAGTTACTCCTCTGAAGCCTTTTTTCTCCCACCTGACCTCGCTCGCCGGCCTGAGAAGGAGGTGCGGGTTTTCCTGGCGCACCACTTCGACCTCGTCGTCCACGTTCTCCTTTTCTTCCGGGAGGTCCGCGGTTGCTGTAAATATAATCTATGAAGTAGCTTTATTCTATGAATTGTCTTCTATTTATCAACTAATACGGAAGCGGCATTTTCTAAATCTCGATATTGAATTCAAAGTGGTACTGTAACTAGTATAATTTTTTCGGAAGGCCTGCTTTCCTTTAAACTGCTTGTTTTTCATGAAGTTCGTGTGCAGTTGAGAAGTCGATAAGCCGTTTGAAAACAATATTGAATTTTTAATGGCTGATGTTTGTGAGGATCTCGTAGTCGTAGTCGTAGCGAGACGGTTCCCTAGTGGAACACCGCCCGAATGAGCCATATTCACCCGGCGCCGCTCTTTTATACAGGGCGGTTGTTGCTGATATGATTGTCCGTTGATAAAAGTTTGTTTTTCAACGAATAATCCACCCTGCGGCGGTCCGTGTTATGTTAGCTAGCAGAAAGCGAATAACAAAACAATTTTCAAACCGATTCTCCCTTAACTTTTGGTATGATTAATCAACATGTATTTAAATTGTTAAGCTTTCGCAAGGTTGGTAACAAGGTTTATTCGGCTAACGTTCCGAGGTCCTCGTCTTCATCAGAGCCGATGATATGTGTCGATGGTCCACAGTTATCTGTTTATCGGCCTCGTCTAAGCTCAACAATTTAAACAAGATTTTGTGTCGTATAATTAAATAAATAAATAGTTAGTGTGCATAAATTATAAAGAAGGCCCAGTTATCATTAAAAGTACGAAAACATGCGAATAGTTCTTTTCACAAGGTGCTATATTTTGCATCTAAGTGGCTTTTTGCATTGACATAGATGCGGACGTTGGTTAGCAGAGGGGTACGTTGCGTTCAAGGTATATTTTTTCCTACTGTTTGTTTTACCGCAAACAGTTCATTTGCCACGGTTTTTTTCCAGCTTTTCCGACACAGTATTGTGTCCGGCTCCTGAATTTCCATTGAATCGTTGGTTTGCCAATCATTATCTCAAAGGGGGGCCGACTTTACTGTTGGTTCAGCTATGATCTGACAATCCGCCGTCTTCTACCATTGATGTGTTGAGTAGTGGTCAGCCGTGGTTTTCTTTATCTCCCCGGAATCTTGAGAGAAGGGCTGTGAGTGCCTTTGTCCATAAACCGTTGAGAATCTACTAAATCTTTGCTCTAATATGCTCTAATGCTCTAATACAGCGTAGGACAGTTAGTATAGTGGTAATGACTCCGATCACCAAAAGCATGGTGCCGATTCAACCTAGCTCTGGCCTCACCAAGCCCTCTCATTCCTCTGGGGTTGCGAGATTAGCACGAGACTTTACTGGGAAGAGTCCACTCTCTGCAGTCTAAGTTGAAACGCTCTTGCTCGGCTATCTCTGGGCTCCAAGTAGAATCTATTGGACTACCATTCAATGACACTCACGACGAAAGGAAAATCCTCAAACAGGAGTTGGATTCAGGCGCGAAAAAATTCGAAGAGCTTCGACGATGATGAATGCGAGGAAACGAATCGAATGCAAGAAGTGCAACGATCCACAAAGTAGATGTAAAAAACTGGTCGTGTAAAAGAAGTGCAATGAGGTCTCTTCCAGGTACTAAAACGATTCCAGGACTGGCAACGACTCCCGATGCTATTAGCAAACAACCGACCAACCAAAGGCGATGTTATAGACCAAATCTACATTTGCGCAGCTAAAAATCTTTGCAGGAACGAGAAATTAAACTGTTTAAGGTGTTGTAAAACACCAGCATGACCTCTAGTTCGATCCAGCTTCAATCAGTGGAACCTCGTATCCCAACGGATTATTGAATTGGTGCCAGATCTCTCTAAGAAAATTTACCTCCAATCCACAAACGCTGCCGATTGCCTGTGCTTACGACAGATCTATCCCAGTACTCCAAGGAAGATAGTCTTGACAAGCATTTAACAGCTTTCGTGAAGAACATGAAGTCGTCAGCCGAAGCCAAATGTGCATTGGAAAACCTTCGTGGATGACAGGTGCAAGAAAGTGATTCGAATGAAATATTTGCTGGGTTCGCACAAATATCATAAACATAAGTTCTCTTCCATTGTTCCTGTAATCACAGCAAATGACTTTTGTCAAAACGAACCCGGGTTTACCGACAGGGCATTCGCGTTCGCAGATTTGGCGTCTATCCTCATCGGCTGGACGTCCATGCTTTCCAGGCTGTCCTGAACAATGATAGTAAAACAATTGATACAATAAGATTTTGTATCTTGATGAAAAACAGAGGTGATAATAGTCAACTACCGTATAAATTTCATGGATTAGGGCATTAAATAAAAAAAAGGATAGAGCTCTCGGCGTTGATCAATCCCTCAGGGAAGCGCTATGCATTCGAGTTCATTAAGCTTCGTTGGAGGTAATTGAATGCATATCTGGTCTTTACAATGACTCACGGTAGCCTACCGATGTGTCGATCCAGTGCTGCTATCCTCCCAAACAGGTCTGGTACCAATTTACCGACCTTGGAGAGATGGAAGGCTTGGTGCGCCACTAGCGCGGTGATCGATCCCTTCTGTGTGTCGCAAGGCGCCTCCGACACTGCGCCACACGAGCCTGCCCGAGCGGATCAGGCCATTAGTAGCAGTTATTGTGATGTAATAAGTAATCTGCTTTGATAAAATGACTTGGAGTTAACTTATTCTTTATCAGTTTTTCTTCGTATTGGCGCTTCGAACTTATTGACAGATTTTGAGAAATCACAGCCTTATTTTTTCCATTTCTACTTATCATTTTCAAGGAAGAATTGAGTGCTTTATTCCTCGAATTACTTTTCTCCTGCTTTATTCCGTACGTAACATTAACCAACGATATATTCATCATCATTGTTAAGAATAGCGCGCCATTTTTTTAGTTAAGCTTCCAATCCCATATCATGCGGAAATGCAGTAGTTGTAAGTTTGAAAAACAATGGAGTTTTTTTTTGAGACTGTCGTAGTCGCTGAACTTACTCTCGAGTAGGTGATGGTTCAGAACGCGGGAAAATATTTTCTTGAGAGCAGTGTATGTAGACTGCATGGAAGGATTGCAGTAGTTCAGGATTGGAAGGTGTTTTGGTTGTTTTCCTTCTACATCATTAGTGAGGTTGAGAAGTTCTACTACTCGCTAGCATTTACCCTGCCTTGTTTGCCCTAGGAAGACCCGGAAGATTACGAAGGTCATGTCCTGAAATGGAGGCTACTTTGAAAGCATTTCCGGAAGTAAACCGGTGCCGGTAGTTACTCTAATCCACGGCAACAAACTAGTCACCAACTGACAAGTTTTGATGACCTGGTAAATGCCTAGTACATCTTTTGAGGTTTCACCAGAAATAACTCTTGAACTACTAGCATATTGCCAGAAAAAGTGGGAAATTGTCTTTAGGTCCACAAAATTTTTTCGTAATTAGCAAAGACGCAGTGTTTAACTATTCAGGTAATTTGTTATTTGTTTATTTATTTATATGACCTGTCTTCACATCTACTCTGCGGATCTCATCACTTCTCACATTCGATTCGCTTCCTCGCATCCACTGTGCACGAAATATCTTCCAACTTTTACGTGTGGCTTCGGTTACTGCTTGAGAATTTTCTTTTTCTTCTTGAATGTCATAGAAATGCTGGTCGAGCAATTATCCTTGGAGATAGCCGGGCTGGAGCGTTCCCAATTGGATTGTTAAGGGTGATTTTTCCCTCGGACAAGTCCGGTGCTAGTTTCCCGACCCAGAAGGGATGAGAGACTTGGGCTGGCCTGGAGCGGAATCGAACTAGTACCATGCTCTTGATGACGGACATCACTACCATTGTGCTATCCGCCCCTTATTCAGGTAATTAGTGCATAAAGTGTTAGTACTTCTCATTTTTTGGATTGTTAAGAGAACTGTTGTATTATCCATATAAAAATAACAAAGATACCGGTTAGTAAAAGCAACGGCAAGCATCCTGTCTTTCTAACATTGTATAGTGAATAAGCTTACCTGGAGTGCCATCTTCTCCATCTTTGGACGGCTGACCTGGATATCCTTTCGGACCAGGTGAACCAAAACAGCAAGCTGAAATATGTTACCTTGTTCGCATTCCCACTAATGCAGTTTTCAAGAAGAATATATAATGAAGTACAAATATTCGTGCTTATGAAAGTGGTTGTGTCCGTAACTGCAGAAAAAAGGATGAACACAACAGGAGAAAAAGTGAAGGGAATCACGGATGGAGTTTTTTGATGTGGTTCATTATACCTCCAAGTAAGAGTCATTTTTTTCTAAAGTGAAACCTTTTCGTTCGCTTCTAGAGTCCTTCGATATCAAGCCAACGTTTCTCTTTTCTTTTTCGAGGAAAAGAATGTTTGCTGCAAAGTTTCAAGCGGAGTGGACGATTTGTGAGTTGTCTGCTACCGCACACTTTGTTTGCAAATTGGAAAAACAGATTTCCTCCAAGAGCCGCAAAGAAGTTCATAGTAAGCTTTGCTCTAGGAATGACTACTATACGAATCCTTAAGTTTTACCTATGTAGGCTTTACTTACATGCTAGGTCTCGCTTTTTCTCTTATGCTGCTGTGAATTTCATACTTTACGTTGTCCAAATTTCGCCACATCTCTCCAATGAGCAACTAAACAAGGTTAAATAAATTGTCCATAAGAGCCATAGGTAAATAATGTTTCTATTTTTTTAGAATGAATCATAAAATTGATTTTTTTGAAGGCCACTTTTTACGAGAATTGGTCTGAAACATTGTATAAAAAGGATAAAGGATAAAGCTCTTGACGTTGACCAACCCCTGAAGGATGCGTGAAGTCGACTTCATTGTTAGGGGGTGATTGTGTGCTTATCTGGCCTATACAATGCTTAGCCGTGGCCTACCGGTGAATCGAGTCAGTGCTGCTATCCCTTCTCCAGACAAGTCTGGTAGCAATTTACCGAAACTGAAAGGTTGGAAGGCTTGGTGGGCCTTGGATACAGGGATCGACCCCATGTGTATTGCAGGGCACTTCCGATCACTGCGCTATACGTGCCCTTGAAATATTGTACAAGTGACCAAATAGGTCTGGGAATGCTCCAAGGGCAGATATCGATCGATGTTTAACCTCGACTAATAAAGTGCTGTTTCTGCGCCTCTTTTCTGTTAGCCTTTAAGCATCACCTTCACTAACTTGAAAGTCAGGAAATATTATGCATTTCTAATGAGATATGTTTCTTATTTCATTTTTACCTTTAACATTTAGAAATCTAGTATCTTTTCGGTTTTTTCTTGAAGTTTTTGTCCCGTTTTATTGTTTCTTAAGTCGTTCTTTAACAGTTTTTACATTACGAGTCAAACTTAAACCGGGCAGTGTTGGCCATCAATCCGTGATAAAGCATAAATCATGTGGAAGATGATCGATGGACAAAGAGCTGAGGTGCAGAGCAGAGCCGAGATGGACAACGAGAGCGCAACCGTCGGAGATCCACTGAATCGCCAGAATGCCGTCAATAATGAGAACATCTGAAGAAGAAAAAGAAAGAAGAGTGTCATTTAAAGTGGTGGATGTCGTGATCCACTTGCGAGGTCCTGACCTATATAATTTCAAAGAAGAGTAGTCTACAAAAAAATCGAATAATTTAAAACTATAGACATGGAGTAGAGAGGTAGAAACGGGGGAACTGCATCAAAATGAGGACATCTGTATAAGGAAAATTTGCCTTCTGTGCGAAATTCGGAAAAGCGAAAGCAATAAGGACAATGGAAACTCTAAAGACCTGTAACAACAAGGGCTTGGGCTGATACTACCAGAATGCAGTAGCGAAGGGCGCGTGCAGCGCAGTGGTCGGAGGCGCCCTGCAACACACACGTGGAATCGATCCTCGCGTCCATGGCCCACCAAGCCTGCCATCTCTGCGGGTTCGACAAATTAGTACCAGACTTGTCTGGGAAGATAGTGGCACTGGCTTGATACATCGGTAGGCCACCGCGAGTCATTGTAAAGGCCAGATATGCATTCAATCACCTCCAGACGATGCTTTATGAAGTCGAATACATGGCGTATCCCTCAGGGATTGATCAACACCGAAAGCTTTGTCTTTTTAGAGCATTAACGAAGACGTACTGATAACCATTTCATCAAGAAATAGGGTACTTGGAGATGTTCATCTTGGCAAAAGAAACGAAAAAGCACAATTATTTTAAGGAGATGGATGTTAGCGAAGGAGATGGATTTCAATATGACCGTGAGAAATAACAGGAAACGACTTTGTGGTGAAGTAGATGCAACAATAGTGCGCACATTTAAAAGCAAGCGCTACTCGAGGACTGGTTGTGCAGAACTTAAAAACTCTAGAAAGGTCTCGAGAGGTCTTAAAAACATTGTCTGTGCACGATGAAAGCCCATAGGTGTCAGACGTTATAGTACAAATTTGACTTCTTCGTTGACATCGATTTGGTTTTTTTCCATCATAAGACGAGGATCGTATACGTTGCAATCGAAATCTGGTCGGTGATGGTCTATTTATTCGTAATTTCACATCTTTTCACATCCTTACTATAATTGTCTCCCCGGGAACCAGCAATTTTGACGATGACGTAGTTCTTCCCCCTTTTTTTAGCCCTCCGTTCTCCACTAGTTATTGAAAAACGCACTCCACTGGATCTCAGAAAATCTTAGGATCTCACTATCTTTTACTTTATTACTTAGTTGGCTACTTATTGCTATTAGGTGCTCGTACTCTTATAGTTAAAAGCAGACGTCATGAATACAGTCATATTAAGCGCAAGGCGAAGAAACCTGCTCATGTATCGCCATGCTGGCATCTATTATCCTTCCAGTATTCCATTACTATTACCGTAATTGGATGCCGTATTGCCTTGTGTTTACTGAAACGGCAATCGATCGTTGGATGGCACAGCCTACGTATGGAGGGGAAGGGGGAAGGGACTGGACTAGAAGATCTCTTTTAGTGCCCAGTTTCTCTGACCAACTGGTTTCGTTTCGTATACTTGTTGTATTTTGAGCAACATATGAGTAAAATGGATCCTGACACATGTAAGAACAAATTTATGGGCCAGTTGCTCTTCGATTTCGACCTGCTTAGTAACATAACAACGCTCGTGAGCCGTATACGGCTCATATTATCAACAACACATGCTGAACTGGACTAGATGCGCTAGCCTTTGACAACAGTAGAAGAATAATACCAGAATTTTATTTGAAGTCACTGTATTGTGCAACGTAAATTTTTACAAATGGGTAACGAAACCTTTTAAGCAAAGGGTACGGAAGTACAGATACAAAAGTGTCCTACCCTCACGTAAAATCAATTACGTGAAGACAACGTGTTTTGTCGAATCTCTAATCGAAAAGTGAAGGCATGTGAAAAATCTGATAAAAGAAATAAAAAACAGGAGATGTAAGAAAAGTACACACCATAACAAATATGAATAATTACAACTGTAATGAAGAAAACGTGGAGGCTTCTAAATAACAGTTCTATCCTTGTGTCATTCTTTCTAAGGCATCTTATGATAACTCTTCACTTCAAAATAACTTCCATTCTCCCATGGATTTGCACGCTTTTTCTCACATCTAACCTTAGAAACCCGTAGCGAAATCAAGACAGGAACATCATGACACGATTTGTAGTAGAAATGCTCCACAAGGAGTAATGAATTCGAATAGAATGACCTTCGACCTTTCAGATAATATAAATGATTTCTAGTAAACTTCTAAGATTCTATACGACGTTGTTAATAGAATCTACATATATTAGAAGTGAGAGTTAGGTCTCGACTGAATGTATGGTCGAATATTCGATAACGATTCGAAACGGCTACAGCAAGCTTTTAGATTCGGGAAATGCGCCAGGTAGAAACTGTCATAACAACTCTGGCACCGTGTCAGCATCTCGATCAACGCGATGTCGGCCCAGGAAATCTGAATCGTTAACGATAAGGATGGCAAAATAACAACAATGGGAATACGATAGTGACAGTAATAACGACAACAATAATAATAATGGTAATAGTATTAACAGTCTATCTCTCTCTTGTGAGAGATCTCGAGTAGGTTAGTGTAAACTAACATGGCGTTACCTGCGACTAGAGAAGAGATGAGTCAAATGTGGGAACAGCACGATTCAGGGAATGTCCCAATGGTAATGGATTATTTCAAAACCGGCTTTCCTTGAACTTCGATATGACTAATCAAAATCTATTTTTTCCATTGATAAGATAGGACGAAGTTGGTGGAAAGAAAATTTTATTCGGCTAGAATTTCAAGGCCTTAGCCTCCAACAATCGACTCGGATCAATCTGGCTCTGAAGAAGGCGAAACCGGGGAAACGTCAGCTAATATTACAGGGTATAAATCTTGTTGTTAAGAACCTCGTGTCTGCTCATCAAGAAAACAGCAAACTCAATGAAAATCTGCTTAGAATAGAAGTGTTGAAAATGATGTACCCGTGTTCCGACAAGAAACAATTTATCGGTCAACGCTGTTTCATAGGATGTCAGTCGTGGGAAAAACAAGCGACTCTTGAATTCGTTCCAAATATCTCGCTGAAACACGGTAGAATTTCTTGAGGGACTCGATACAGCAACAGTACGAGCCTCATCGTCAGCACTTTGTTTCATCAAAACATTCATGCTTGTTGTGGCGGAACAAAAAAAAACATCGCGAAAAGAGAACTGATACCCTCTCTTCGTAGTTTTTTGTAAGTGTGGCACGAATTATTGGTGTAAGACCGGTGTGTAGTTCATCTAAAGTGTGGATCACGTCATCAATTGCCTTTTGCTCATCGGCGTTGGTACCATACAGCCCTGAAAAGTGGACATGCCAACTTTCAATAGTAGGCATAGAAAGACGAAAGAATCTGCAGTATTATTCTCATTATCCTCACATAGAATTGTTTCGATCAGTGCTGCTTAATGAACAATGGAAATAATTTCTGTTCTGGTTATGGTTACCGATTCTGTCTTTTCTGAAATTCTTACGAAGTCCATCCGTAACACTGATGTGGAAGTGATTAAATGCGCATATTCATACAATAAATTCTATAGGCCTGCCGATGGACCAAATCTGACAGGAATTTTCCGACTTCGGAAGGATCCAGGGCCTGGTTGCCCGAATCATGGGATCGAACTGTATGAAAGGATACTTTTAAGCACTGCGCTGAACGATTAAGTCCTTCTACATGACACCGTAATCACATGTTACTCGGATCCTATCACTTTCCACGTTCGATTCTTCCCCTTGAATCCACATTCCACAAAGACATTCGGACTCTGTGTTTACCTTGACTTATGTTTGTTTGACCATCTTTGTTAGTGTAAATGAATATTTTTTTCATCAACGAACGTCTTCCGATTTGTGCGTCAGGCTAATGGCTTAGGGTAATTGTTCTTCATCATGAACGTCATTGAATACTGGTCGAGACGACTCCCTCGGAAGCCGTACTAGTGCGTGCCCAGTTCTTCACAGTGGGCATGCAATACCACCTCCTTTTTAGCGGCGATCGTCATCGCAGCTACTATGCAACCGGTACCCATAAACAAATAAATAGGATATTTGTACTTTTGGCTTTTCCGTGAATATATCGAAGAAATATCGGATGACGCAGTCTCCGATGACACCCTTGTGGTTGCTTTAGTGCCGGAAATGAGAAAGTTTAATCGTTCAATGTGAAAAATGTGGCTCTTTTTCCTCTCCGTCGAGTAACTCCAGTGCACTTTATGGCCTTACACCAATTACGACAATCTTACTAGTGTCCTCCTACGGGATCACTTATTAGTAACGGGATCACTGGGATCTAAGTGATACAGGTAAATTTTTCCGATTGATTCTCATTCTATTATTGATAAGAGACCAGTAAGCAGTCAAAAAGATGTTCTACTGGTCATCAAACCAGGAATAAAATACAATGTGGATGCAGAGTTACTTGCAAAACTCCGGACCGCAGGTGTCTGCTGCGCGGAACGAACGCACTATTACTCTTTTCGGCGGCTAACCCGCTCGCTACCACACCATGCAGGTGCATCGTTTCGCTTGTCTGTCAGTCTTGCAAATATCTCAGCACCATTGTGGTTGCATTTCGCATAACACTCTACCATAAAGATTGTAGTAGGCAGTAAATAAAAAGTTAATACAATGAGGATGTATGGCAAAAATGACATGTGGTAATAATATTATAGATCAACTTAGAAATTTAGTTGACTTTCCCAACCTCCTCTCCAAATAATGCAGTTCCAATATTACAATTTGACCAGTACTCTGTCTAGTAAGCAGATTGCTTTCTCCTAAAGTCCCACCAGGGTTGTTTCAGTCACAATCATGGTAGGATTTTTAACGGTTTTGTTTTCTTGCAGCTTGGATGAACCTGCTACGAGCAATATATGTACCCTTTGCTATGTTGAATTCATCTCGCAGGAGCAATCGTTTTAGAAAACTGAGATAAGACGGTAAACTATGAAGGATGTCCTTCAAACATGTAAGGATTTTTAAAACAGGATGAGAACATATTAAACTGTTCTAGCGTCGAAATTTGACAAAGTCATGAACACCCACCAAGGCTTTCAGCGATGAATCTCGAAATTTCGTTCACTCCAATAAGTCTAGTGCTCTCGTTCACGATCAGCACCGGAAGTTTGGCATCGTCTTGAAATCCATCTAAGAGATCACATAGGATGGAAACTGTCATATGTTGAGCAAGTTAGCTGAAGAACAAGAAAAAATCCAACAAATATGTTGGGATCACTAAAAAACAACTAAACTGGCTACAAGTGTTTTCTAGTAGATTCTAGTAGATTCCATGTCTAATTGCAATGGATTGAGGCCTTATCACATACAATATACGGTTAACTCTCTTTCCACAAACCCTATGCCATCTTTACAACTATCTAGGGTCTCCATATCGGACACATGATTGGTGGTCCAATCTCAGTTTCTAACATCGACGTCCACTATGGGTTTGACTGTCCCATTTTTATATATAGAAGGACCAAAAAAAATTGGGCGTTACGAATGCCGAAGAACTTAGAAAAAGAATCATTTCTTTGATAAGTGGGGATAGAAATCACCTTTTTTTTCTTCTCTTTCCATTCGGAAATTGTCAATCTCGTGTCGATGAATTTTCGTCCAGCAAATGTGAGCATCAATCTCACAGCCTCAACGCGTCCACGTCCTTTTAGAGAGATTAGTTCAAGCCTGTCGCTCATTTATCTATAATTGTTTAGGCATCTTGCAGTACCAAAGTAATGGATTATCCAACAAGTTAATAGTAAATTGGAACATCGATTTTACCAACGAAAATTATTGGTCGAATAGCACTTACATCTCTGTGGTGGCCTTATTTTCCTTTATCATTGTAAATCTGGAATTTTTTTGTCTGACTAATTAACAACATTACGAGCCACATATGACCCACATAAGTTATTCTATTGTCCTATTTATCGCCATTTATTGGGCTAGAGAAGTGTAGTGCTGAGATATACCGCGCAATATGGTTGCTGGTTCGACACCGCTCGGGCCAGGTCAGCCCTCCATTTCTCGCCATCTGTCGAACTGGTGCCAGACTTTTCTGGGAGGGGCTATCAACGATCCATAAAGGTCGCTTTTTGCTAAGAACCTGGGAACACTTTAGCAGAGATCTCCCCAAGATTCCCAATAGCACCAACTTGACTAGAATTCAGTGACATTCATAAAGATCATGGAATCTTCACCTGGCAGTCAAATCCAAGTGCAGATGCGAAAGATATTAGACCTAGAGTTTGGTGGATTCGAGGACGCGAATAGAGTGGAAAAGTTGTTAGAATCCTCACAATATGTGAAATTGTGTGACACATATAAAGAAAGACATAAAAACTTATGTATATACCACCAGAGGGTACTTTGATGGTCGCTCTTGCGAAGATTGTCAACATAAGCACTATAATATTTTACTGAAGATCATCCAAAAGGATATGATTTCTTCACTGGAGTTTTGAGACAGTACAATAGAGCATCTCCAGGCTTTATAAACGGATGGTGTGTTGTCGTTGAAAGCATTAATCTTCGCTGCAATGAAGGTAGGCTGTAATACTCCGAAACAACCACAAGTATGCTGGAATATGAGCAAAAACTCGGAACTTAAGATAGGATTCGAACACGCGACTTCTCTTACTGCCGAATCACGTGCCCCTAAAAAAGTGTAGGCAAAAAAATAAAGATTAAAACATTGTTCTATATGATACACTAATAAGACTTTGTGTCAAATCGGTGTTAGGATCACAAACCACGAAAATCCAACACATCCACGCCTGGGATTCTGTGTTCATCAATCTGTTAGGGCAGCATAGCACTTCCAACCCTGTCAGGCATCATAGAGATGATTGAATGCACATTTGGATTACACAGTGACTCGTGAAAGTTTAGCCATGATCTATCAAGCTAGTGTTTTCCATAACCCCACAAGAGTTCTGAGTTTGCTCACATATCAGTATCCTTGAGGTTGCATTTCAATTCATACTCTGCCATGAAGAAAGAATAGGCAGCAAATAAAAGCCAAAACATTGTGAGTCCGAACCTAATTTGGCTGAAACGAAGGTGACTTTCTGGTGTGAGTAATGCCCATCGGTTTTTCGGACTTATTTGGCTAAATTTACGATATAAAGAGTCGAAATATGTAGCATTAGGAAAAGTCCAAAAGCTCAGTTGATCCCCCATGAGCTCAAGCAAGGCAGCTAAAATTGATCAATTATTGCATAAGGTTCGTGTCTTGATCGTCGTTGCTTTGAAGATATTTGACATCACAATGTAATCACTTTTTGTTTACTGCCTATTCTTTTTTCATGGTAGGGTATCATGTGAAATACAACTAGAATGATGTTGAGATATTTGAAAAACTCCAAGGCTCAATTGTCTGTGACGGGGATTGAACCGAGTTATTACCCTTTCGGGGGCTAACGTGTTCATCACCGCACCAAGCGTGTCCTTCGTTTCATTTTTTCTCTCAAACGTGTTGTGTAGGTGCTATTAGCAATCACCCGTTAACGAGATTGATCTGGTGAGCATAAATGGGCATTGAACCCAGTTTTTAATAGGTTTTCAATTTTCATATTCGACTTCGAACATTTCTATCTTGACCTTGATAGGCAACGAGAAGCCATGATTCTTTCTGTCAAGGTGAAGCATCGGAGACAGTACGTGGACTGCATTCAACAACTAAGCCTACGAATCATGTAAAATAATAATCACCTGCAAGAAAAATGATCAATGTTTCAAGGCAAAGAGTAATCCCTATGAAGTTGTTTGATAATCAAACAATCATTGCAGTTGTCAACTAGGAACAACTTTGGTTCTTAATTGAAGCAGTCCTTCAAAAAATCTCTCAATTGACTGTTCTGCACTGGTGTTCTACAGATGCCGCATAATTTTCATGTTGGCGAATCTCTTTTATGGCATTTCACGGCTATGAGGTTCCTCCGCAGTTTCACAGTTGTTAAACCTTCTGCGCCATCTGGTTCTCGTCCTCTCCGCTCATTTTTGAAAATGTTTCATCGAGTTAAATTACTAAGTGATGATGGAAAGAAGAAAGAATAAGCTAAAATTTGGCTCCCTCTAGCAGATCAGATTCTTTCAAGTATGTGGAATCGAGTAATTTCTGGATTCACCGGGGCGAAAAGTAAGCAAGTTTTTATAAGCAAAACAACACCAAAATCTAGTGCGTGACAAAAAAATTATTTCGAGAGCCAAGAACAATAGTAAAACAAATATTTCTAAGATCCATTGTTAAAAATCTAACTTTCATCATGCCGAGATATTTGCAAAACTCCGGATCGCAGGTGTCTGCGTTGGGGAACGAACGCGCTATTATCCTTCCCTGGGAGTAACGCGTTCACCACCACACCATGCCAGTCCTTCGTTTCGCCTCTCTCTCTCAGCTAGGTCCGGAGTTCTGCAAATATCCCAGCACTATAGAAGTTATATCTCGCAAGATACCCTGCCATTAAAAAAGAATAGGCAGTAAATAAAAAGGTTAAGATTGTGATTATATTTATATTAATTATATTAGATTGTACAGCCTCGGCTTGACTGAGTTCAATGCCGATTTGGGCTTCGCAAATCAATCCCTTTGACGGGTGATTGCTGATGGCAGTGATCGATAGAACTAGCTGACAGACAGGCGAAACGAAGGACCTGCATGGTGTGGTGGTGAACGCGTTACTCACCGGAAAGGATAATAGCGCGTTCGTTCCCCACCGCAGACATCTGCGGTCTGGAGTTTTGCAAATATCTCAGCATTATAGAAGTTATATTTCGTAATAATGTTGAAATCGCCAGGTCCAAACTTTATCCTTTTATCTGGTGTCCCTTATTTATACCCCTAGAGAGAAGAAATCTTTATAAAGTCCAGGTTATATACTTTCCCTCACGAATAGAACAAAATTAAGGTTATAAGTTATTTTCATGACACTCCACTGGTATGTTTTCCTTCGTTCATCAGTAGCAGTCCAAATATTCAGCACAATGTAGAAAGTAGTTAAGCTGAAGTATTTTAAAATTATTGCATGAAATATAAAATGACTACGGTAGCGATCGAGAAAAAGTACTGCGTGTAGTCTGAATGCGTTCTCCGATGAAATGATCACATATGCAAATCGGGTATCGATCAGAAAAAAGGACACTTGTGCTACCACTCATACAACACATTTTTTTCCGGGAAGAAAAAACAGAAAGGGAAACGGTGAGGTTTCCTCTATTCCTTTTCCATTTTGTTCTTCTCAGAAAATTACGGTATCGATGATAAGGTGCCATTGATTTTCTTCGCTCTCTTCCATGATTTTCACTTAATACATGGGAAAAATCCCGACTACAGGCTCAAATTGACCGTTTCTAGGCCTTCGTTTGAAAAATTTGTGCCCAATTTTTCCTTCTCTTAGAAGATTTGATATGTTTATAATTACTAGCACCAACGAAAAATGACAGCAAGAAGGAGACCACACAGTTGACTGTTCTATAGAAAATGAGCGAAATAAGGAAAAAACGAATGGGAGAGAATGATGAAATGTGTGAGATTTATGAGTTTAAGGCAGTTGGTACTGGATTTCATGCTGTAGGCTTTTCATTGCAGTTTCACTCGGCTTCAACAGGTTTTTTAGTAAATGTTTCGAGGTCCTACCTAGAGCACTGCATAGGTAAACCAAAAATCAATGGATACGGCAATTAAAATGAAGCAGTGCAGTAAGATGGCATGGACTGGGTTAATTAACGAGAGACATGAGGCTGTACTGAGCTTTTTTTCCCTAAATGTTTCTCTAGAAATCGGATAGAATACGGGTTTGAAAACGAATATAGGGATAGTAAGAGAGGATTTTATTATTCCAGAGCGCTGAAGTTTAGATTTGTATCAAATGACATTCTAGCGAACGAAGATGCCTCTCGCCGATATCGTCGGCGATAAAACGACGACGACTTCAGCCAGTCAGCCAACGAGAGCAAACCACTTAACACAAGCGCCCACTAAATAAGACGACAGTGACGAAAGCAGGTTTGATGTAAATATTGGATGAATGCCCAGAAAATGGAAGCTACACACTTGACTATGAGATCGTAAAAGTCCAGACTTTCCAATGTTTTAGTTTGCTTGAAGACGGGATTTTATTTACGACGAAAAACTTGGCGAAGAGCCCGAATGCAGTGAAGCTGAACCACAGTGAACTGCGAGTCGAGAGGAGGGACAATGACAGAAGCAGAGAAAGATGGAGAGAGAGAGAGTTAGAGATATACGAAGGAAGAAATAGAGAGCAGGACGGAGAGGAATAGGAAAACGGAAAATATCTGGCAAACATTGCTTTATAGCACTACGAAGCCGTAGATTTTAACTGGAATGACAACAGATAATTCAGTAGAAGTCGTTGTAATAAAAACAAACGCTGTTGACGATATACTGAAGTGGAGATAAAGTTGAAGAGGCAATCGTAAAGAATGAACGAAAGAAAAAGGAACAGAGAGGACTGAAGGAGGTCTCGAAAAACTAAGTAAGTTTTTCTTTTCTGAGGTACAAACCAGATGTCTTTGTAGATTTTGGATTGATATGCTCGTAACCTAAATAACGTTTATGGAAGGACTTTTTCAAAAGGTCAGAACTAAGGTTTTTGGTAGAATTTAGTCCTGTCGACTGCAGTTCTTGACCTTGCTATCGATTGATCTTGTTATCGTTAGTCTTACAATTTCCAATCCAATCAATAAAGAGGACTTTATCACATTTCATTCCATTCTCTCGTACAGGAAGAGGAACTGAAGAAGTGGACACCATAGATCTACATTTTATGACAACTGCGTGATTCCAAAATATTTTGAGCTAAATGGGAAACGGTTCATAAACCGACTTATTTTAATCAATACGTATCACACAAATGATTATTCCCAAGCATATGCCGTCGTCATTTTTCGAAAGTAGTTTTTCGCAGCAAAGATCGCAGCAGTAGGAACAAAAATAGCCCGAAAAATTTCGATGGGATAAGAAAATTCTATAAAATTGACCAGGGATTCTAATAAAAGGATAGATCCCTTGATAGGTGAGGAACTGCGCCACAGTCATGTGGGCGGGGAAAGTGACGGCACGCGGCAAATTTATTCCGGTGCTTGGCTGTTGCTGAACATTTCATATGCATTTTATAGGAGCTTTTATATTCACAAAGTTGAAAGTTACAACAGAAACAGTCTTCTACCTAGAACGAAGTAATACGAGTTGAGAGTTGACAACTTTTCTCGAAATATTTTTCACTCGAGCACAAATTTATAGAGATTCTCAGATTTAGAAATGGCTACTCGTCTTAGCTTAGTATCTAACACATAAAGGATCCTAGGTTATGAGAAAACTTTTCATTTCCACGCTCTCTCTATCCTTTAGGTGATGTGGGTGAACGTATTCTTCGCGATAAAAAGTGAGATAAGACAGTGCGTTCGGCACTGATTAATCCCTTAGAGATGCGAGATTCCATTCGTAGCATCGCCGAGGAGACTGAATACGTATTTCGCTCATACAATAACTCGCGGAGATCTACCGATATATCAGGTCAGTATTTCTGTCCTCCTAGAGGAACATTTTATCAGTTTGCCCACCCCGTAGGAATGGGAGGCTTGCTCATAGTTAGGCGCGGGATTGAAGCAACGACCTTGTATGTAGTGCAAGGCACCTCCAATCACTGCCCTATGCGCGTCTACTTTGATGGTTATGGGTAAATAAAAGGATAAAGGATAAAGCTCGGCGTTGATCAATCCCTAAGGGCTGCGCCATGCATTCGACTTTATTAAATATCGTTGGAGGTGATTGAATGCATATCTGGCCTTTACAATGACTCACGGTCTCCACGTGTGTCGCAGTGGCGCCTCCAACCACTGCGCCACACGCGACCTTAGGTATGGGTACGCCCTATGGGTAAATAGGCTATAAAAAATATATCCAATGATCTTATTCACCTAATACAATTACTCCACTCACAATATTTGTTCATGTTACCAATAATCCCTCATACTTCCTTTACTCGCTGTCGCTCAGCTCTGCTACCTTCTGTGATTGCATGGCGCACAAACAAAGATAATTTGACGATTGACGCCATTATGGGAACGATTACGATCACATCCAATTCATGTTGAAGTTGTTTCCCTTGGTTCGCTTATTGTCTTCCCATTCTTCTTTCCTTAGTTCTTTTCATGTTCTGTTTTATCTTCATCTCGAAACTATGTTAGGGAATAAAGATGCTGTTTATTGTTTTTTACGGGCTTTGAAAGCTCTTTATCAAGTTTCGCGTTTTTCTTTCAGTTGTTTTTTAACCAGATCAAGCACATTTCGTTGTTAGGATTAGAACAAAATCTCAAGTGGTGGATGTTTATCTGCGGGAGTACCGGATATCCTCAGAGCAAATTGTTTTGAGGGCACTTGTGAGCTTTGCAGGGTTTTATGACTACAGTGTCTAGTTTTTCTTTGTTAGAGACCATTCCCGTTACCATTTACAAGTGATCACCGTTTTTTTAATAATTGCATACCCATTTCCGTCCTTCAGAACTACCTGACTCTTAGCAAAATTGCAAAATTATAGAAATTTTTCTAGTTGGGAGAGTTCTTTTCCTTCTATAGTCTTTAGACGGAGATATCTGTGTCAGAGTTTTCTCCACGACGTCAATGATAGCCCTTTACCCTCATTTGCATAGAAAGAAGATTTGCCACCTTGAACTGGGTTTCTTCACGCCAAAGGCGATTTATAGGTAAGAGTTTCCCTTGGAAACGTTGTACTCTTCATTGGGTTCCTTGTTGGAAATACGAGACGCCTACTAAGCTCAAATGGCCCCCCGTCGGGAGAACGTTGATCCCTGCTTTACAGCGCAGTTTCACATTCATTTAGGGAAAGGCCTCATCGTAGCGATGAGGCGGTAAATTACTAAAAGAGATGAGAGACCGATTAGTATAAATTAGCACATTATGGTCTGTTATTATCGATCGTCGTTTGTTTAGTTCCACAGTGGTTGAAATAATATAATGTATGTTCTCTTTTTTTGATGAGCTTACACGAGGTTGATAAGTATATTTATTTTCCGACTAACGTTTTGACGTCTTCGTCTTCATCAGAGCCGATGATCTGAGTCGATGGTCCACGCTTGTTATTCGTCTCGATGTGGCGGCTTTGCCTTCATATCGAGTCAGGTCTTCTTCCTCAGCGGACCATCTCCTCGAATGAGGCATACTCTCTCGGAAATGCCCTTTATGCAGGTTGCTGACTGTTGATAGCTGTGATCGTTCGGTGGAACTATGTTGTATGTTGAACAAAAAGATGTTTCCCGACAATGAAGAAAGAATGATAAAGCCTTTGAATGAAGTTGACGGCTCTAAAACTATGCGTTAATGTATTGCTGACAGGGAGTTTGACACACTTTGTGACAGTTGTTGTCCGGAGTTTCAGAAGCTAAAGGGCCGCTAAATACGACCCTATGCTTCATACCATTTTTTGCCACAAATTCCATACTTCTGAATTTGATATTCTGAGTAGTATGAGGTAGAAGGGTACGTCTAGCAATTCAATAGAATTAACCCTGCAAAAGACACTTTGTAGCTGGTTCAACTCCACGCCCTGAGGCTAGCCATGCCACATCACGAGTTCGCCCAATCCGTATTTGGAATTTGTCTGGGAGGATAAAAAATTCTGACTTGATATATCGGCCATGGCAACTAATTGTACAGGTATTCACTCGATCTCCTCTGTGGTGCTGCAAATGGCGACGAATTTATCTACTTGGAAAGTAGCATAGATTGGTTTTCCTTGTGAAGACTAGCAACGGGATTCTGTAAGGAAATTACCGAGCTTATAACCCTCTTTCCTTATGAAACACTTTCGCCATCCGTTGTTACGTCTTGACGACCAACGCGGCTTCTCCGCATTTCCGCTTGCGTGTGTGTATAAGTGGTCATGCGCCGATTGACGGCTCATAAATTTGCATAGTAGCGACAACTGGGTACATTCTGTGTCAGACCGGATGTCAATCCACTATATGCCTATTCATCTTCGCCTGTTCTGCGAACTTCTGTCATTCGGACTGGGAGCGCAGGGCGTATACTTCCGGGTGCATTTCTTCTAAAATGTCAAATATCTGTCTAATGTCCAAAATCTATGGTAGCTTTCGGATTTTCGATTGGTATTGGGATGGGATAGACTGTGTTGATTCCAAATAAGAATGGTAATTTTTAAAAGAGATAGATATATTCATTTAAACCTTTTGAATTAAAACTAATAAGTGCCGTTGAGCAGAAAGTGAATGTATTGAAAGAACTTATCTTTTTATCAGCAAACACCGTAACTTTTTTCACAATAACCAGTAGTCGAAAAACCTTGTCTTCCTAAACAAAGACCTCAAATAAGGTCTTTCCTGGTTTCTGTTCTTTCTTCTATGTGCTTTTCTGATAGCGAACTCAGTTCTAACCCCCAAGAGAACAAGTGGTGTAGTGCTTTCCATGACTGACCACTTATCGTGCAAACAGTCGCCAGTTCGACATTCCATCACCACAATTCAAGTACCTCTTTCTATAGTACCTTTGGTCGAGATTGATGAGATTTTAATAGATTCGCGTTAAAATGGTCTGAAAAGGTGCTCTCTGATTCAGTAGTTGTCCACTGCGTCAATTTCACTTCACAGGCACAAGGCTGTGATAATCTGTGCCAATGTAGGGCGGGATATTTTAAGTGCGCGCTATCATCAAATGTGTCTTAAGCTTTATGTTTTGTTCACCTCATTTTCTCGTCAAATGTATAAAACTGTTCGTTTGATCCGAAAACATTCTCTACTTACCAAAAAAGTAACGACCGATACTAGGTTTTCGATAATTAGAGGTAAACATTTTCTCGTTCATTAGTTGAGGAGCTGAGAATTTTCCGTTATTGTAGACGAGAGTTGGATTTACCTAAAACACAGCACTATTCCAACGTCATATGTATTGAAATCAATGCGTGTCAGACGTTTTATGTTAGACTTGTTCTGAAATAGTGCGAGTAATGTTGTCCGTAATTTGCAAGCCTCCGACAAGCACTTCAAGCACTGGGGCTGCCTGGCTGTCGTCAGCTTCGCTCTCTCATTAGGCCATCTGTTGTTTGTCACCTCCATCACTGGCGTAACGACAACATCATAACAACAAAGTAGTCGCCTCAGTGATTACTTGCAGCAATAATTATAAATTTTTTCAAGTATTTTCGGAAATGACTTATGATCGCCACTGTGTTCCAATGCATTTCGGCCTAGTCACTGCATGTCGTCATTCCGTCAGCCTCATCGCCATTTTTTCATTCTTCTTTGCTAATTGTTTTTCTGTTTTCATCACAATTCCCATATCGAAAATTGGTTAAATTCTGTTGAATCGATGTTTACATTTAAGAGTTCAAAGCCTTTCGTTGTGACCTCTCCACTGTTTCGATTGCTGGGTGCATAATCTGTTTGCATAGAATTTGAGAACCCCATAAGGTCCTGCACAACAACGTAGTCCTACGGTTAAACCATGTGGTTAAACCAAAGACACTCTATAGTCATGAAAAACAAACGGTCATCATCCATCGATGTCAAGCTCGTGAAATGTACAAGTCCTTTTGCCTTCATTCTGTTAAAACTTCTGAACAGATTAAGTGATTCGTCTAAAGCTTATCATGAAAAGTAGCCAGGATCAATTCATTTGCTCTGTGGATTTGACCCAACGTCGCATATTGTGCGGGGTCCAAAAGTTCTTTGATTCAGCTCGTTGCCTCTTGTCCGTGAACCAGGAATGTTTTCGGATTTCCTTGTAAGTCTAGATGCCACTCGAGGACTTCTTTTCCACGAATATTGTTTAATGTTTGTCGACTTGATACTTGCTGGAATCCTTGGATATCACTACTACGGCGCCTCCTGGGCCCTTGCTACGATCACGGGAACATTTTTTGCTAGAAGGGAGCTTTTCCTCGACAAGTGCGCTACCAATTTTGCCAACCTTTGAGTGACTGGGGGGTTTAATTGGGATGTTTCGGAGTCGAACCCACTATTCCTGTATTACTACATAGCATCACTGAACAAATTTATGGTCAAGCCAATTGCACTTCATATTTTGTGTGCGTTATGAACGCTTAGCAATATATAAATCATTGATCTGTTTCGTCCATATCAAGCTTCATTCGGTTCTACTCGCTGGAGAAGTCAAAGAACATTGAATTTTCGTCCAGGCTCATCACGAGGGAAGTTGACCGACAATCTGACGACCAACATGTTATACGCTTGACGGCTCACACCCAGTTGATTTGGTTTCGTGTCCTACCCACTTGATTTTCACTGTCGTAGTGTATGGTATTGTGTCTCCAATCCTTTGTGGTTGATGTAAGTCGGAGGAGACCCTGATTCCGTCTTTCACACGCTCTCTGCCAGAAACTCCTAGCATTATCCCATCAGTAACACATTCAATAAGGCTGGCAACGTTTTCACCCGTCGCAAGTGGTGTTTAGACTGCCTAAGCCTGCCTAGAGACGGAAAGGTGCTCAAAAGGTCGATTTTCAATGAGCCTTGGCATAAATATTTTATATATATATACATACATATGAACGAACTGGCTTTTGTTGAGGCTACGCGAAGTTGGTATCAGTTGTTGTTGTTTTTTGTTGTCATTGTTGTTGTTGTTGTTGCTGTTGTTGTTGTTGTTGTTGTTGCTGCTGTTGCTGCTGTTGCTGTTGCTGTTGGTGTTCCTGTGCTTCGATGGCTGACGTTTCAGCGACTTCGGCTTCTTCAGAGCCGTTTTTTTAAAGTGTGGATTTACTACTTGTAAGAAAGGAAACTAAAGGAAATTTAAAAGCTAGATGTAGAAGAGAATACTCATAGCCTCTAAATCAGATGCTCTAAGAAGCTCTCCATCCTGTTGTTTCATTTTACTAAGAATTGTGGTTATGGCTCATATAATGCTGTTTCCTATCCAATCAGACATAATTGATTCGTTCGGGAATACTCGTTCCATCCATTAAGTGTGGATATAGTGGTATCACTGAAATCGTCGATTTTTCGTGCAAACTGCCTTTATTAGGTCGAGCCGAAGACCGAAATTTCCAAATACATATGTTTGATGGACTTACTTCTTCATAACTGCTTGAGAACAATGTCACTGATGACGAGAAAATGGCACATCTGCCACCCACTGACTTTCACTCGCCACTATCCTCGTGTTTTCTTTTTTTCTCATGACATTTTTTTTAAAACGATTGCTGTCATTTGTCAACAGATTTTTGCTTCGATGCTTTCCGTTCAGTCTGACGGCGACAATGGCCTAACAGAATAACGTACTCCTTTCCATGAAGCTGTTGTACAGCTAGTTTATCAAAGATTTTAAAATGGATAAAGACCCCCTTGATACGAAGTCGAATAGCCTGTATTGCGGCACTTAAGAGCTCGCTCGCAAAATCTTATTGGGTTTCGTAACCTTTGGCAATACGACGCGTAGTAACGGACCGTTCTCGAACGCCTTTACCTGCTTACCTGCCCATCGATTAAAAATGTACTTTCTTCAACACTGTCTACTTTTTATATGTTGTACACATGTTTTTTTTCCTGAATTGTCGTTCACACAATACTATTAGTACTGCTAGTAGTATCAGTACCAACACTGGTAGTAATACTTAGTTATAAGGCTCGTGTGGCGAAGTGGTCGGAGGCGTCCTGCAACACACATGTAGAATCGATCCCTGCGTCCATGGCCCATCAAGCCCTCCGTTCCTCTGGGGTCGACACATTGGTACCAGACTTGTCTGGGAGCACTGGCTCGATATATCGGTAGGCCACTGCGAGTCATTCTAAAGGTCAGATATGCATTCAATCACCTCCAAACAATGCTTGATGAAGTCGAATGCATGGTGCATCCTTCAGGGATAGATCAACGCTGAGAGCTTTATCCTTTACTCCTTTTTAATACCTAGTTATAATAACATTGTTTACTTAGAAACTTAGAAGGCGGTCGTGATGAGTACTGCCGCTCCCAGCCGGAATAGTCTTCGCAAATAATGGAGTTCCCAGGCATTTTGTCTTCACTCCTTTACGATGTTTTGTTTCAAGGCGATGACGTCTGCGAATATTATTTCGCCCTCCATAAATCGTTCGCAGCTGAGATTATAGCTTGTTGTCGACGCCCAAAAACACGTCCGCCCATTTCGTAGGCCTGTGATGATTCTTCATTGCATCCTCTTCAGGCTCCATTAATAATTTTATTGTTTATCTGTCTTCATATCTTCGCAATAGACCGGGATCTCAAAGACAAGACGTTTTTTCTTTTCGAAGGTTTGACTGCACAGTCCAACTCGATGTGTTATGTGCACCGGTTATATTTCAGAAGGCATCGTTCAGGTATTCCGTGACTAATAGTAAAATTCTCGAAGTGATTGAATTGTTAATCCCACGCGTTAAATGCATGACAAAGAGCTATGGGGACCATTAAGCCCAACAGGTGAGCGCAGAATTTTGGGACCCGTCAGGTGGTCTTCTTTACCAGATCCAGCCTCAGCTACTCTCCATCTTGTGTACAATCCCATGTTCGTTGGATTCCATAGGCACAGGATGCGATCTTCACATGATCTACATAATCACAAAAAGAAAGAAAATTATCCTTAGAAGCATCGATGCGGGTTAAGCCATATGGCACTGCTTTGTTTCATATTCACTGTTTTTTTCCACTGATTATTCCGCATTCATAGCTTTTTTCTTCACCTCGTAAATTCTTTGAATGTCGTCTCCATTTCAATGATGCTTTTCGAAAAGGTGAAGGTGTTAACTATAGGTCGAAGATTTAACAGTTTTTTTAAATACTCAATCATTGGACCATCGATCGGTTCGACCAGACTCTAAGGAAGCCGATGACGTCAGAACGTTGGCCGAATAGAAATTCATCCCAACCTCATATAATCTTAAAAACTTAAAAAAAGATTATTGAAGATTTAGGAGGTTTCTTTCCTCAGTGTTCAGGTCCCATTAGTTGCAGTTATTCCGTAGTAAACGAATTCCCAGTAGCTCTGGGTTTGTCTTGACGCTGTCGAATATTGTATTGTTTTCTTCCTGGTTTCGTAGTTGTCATAGGTAAGAACGCGCTACAGGTGACCACACACAGTTCTATACAAATGCGTTTTCTAGATTTACTATGGGAACCTTGTTTCCTCAACTGGCGTGCGCCTCATTCAAAGTTACTGATATTCATGACAAGTTTACGGAGTCTATTCAAAAAATAAGTTGAAAACACAGATCCTTTCGACCTCCTTTCCTGGAAAAGATGATCGCTTCGAAGTTTGGGGGCCCTTTCACCTATTGAAAATACTGTTGCCGTTTAGATTAAAAGAAATTCTTCTACTCCACAGGTGAGTCGTGACTTTGTCTGGCACTTGGGCTATGCCTATCATGCTCCAAATTGATGTCGAGGCTCAGAAAGTGAAATTCCGAAGAAAAATGCTTTTCATTTTAACGCTGTTTTATTTAATTCGCTCTTGTTTTTGTTGTAATATTTTTTTCAGCATAGGAGGAGTCTATGTAGCACATCTCTAGGTGACGAACTTAACCTTATACCAAAGCCAATAAAGCACTGAGATCCGCCTGGACGCAGGGATTGAGCGCTCTGATTATGCTGCATGTATTCTATAATTCTGTTGAAAATCCTGGAAACGAGGAATCGAGAAACATGTTCTGGGTCACACCTAAAAAACAAGCTCCCAGTCCACTTTAACGAAAGCCAAATTTAAATCCGATCCAAGGCTAAACCTAGCCGTTACCTGTGGCAACTTAAATGTCTCATATTCATATGTAGTGTGAATCGTAGTGCTTTCCCTATTCGTTTCATTGTTTTGCAACCACCATCCATGTGGTACGATTCATATGTGAAGTTGCCTGCAATTAGAAAAACCTGTCGGCTTTCTTCTTAATTGATATTCTGTATGCTCGAGAACCCGAGATAGCCGTAAAGGGCGTTCTTGGATTATCACTACATGCAGTTGTTAGCCTCTGTTGGAAGTTCATTTTTTTGAGATCGAGCATCATTTTTAGCTTATTTATCCCGACCGCTAGAGGATGACATAACAAGCCGAACAATAACTTATAGTAAAGATAAGATACTTATAATAAGATTTGCTCATTCATGCATTTGTCATATAATCCTTTTTTATGGTCTCTTTGCTCAGCTTATAGGAAAGAGTACAGTAGGCTTTCGGCGCTTCATTGTGTTCTCGATCTCCAGAGCTGTAATCGTGTCCACCCATCTGCCGTATGACAACAACAATGTCCTGTCCATGTCTTGCCCCTCATTGGTGTTGCTCAGGGTGTTCGCCTACCCGCGCCCTCGCTGCAATCCCCATACACATGCCCTCACCCGTATCGGCCACACCCAGGCTGACTCCACCCATGTTCCCTGGTCACAACTAATCATTAATGCTATTGACCTCGTCTGTCTAGGTGCAGCTGAAGCTGCCTGACCTGATTCCATATGTCTTTACCGCATCTAAGCAATCCGTCATTTATGAATCGGCACATGTTAGATCATATTGGTTGTTCTCTGGCTTTGTATGAGTGTATATGTATGTTTATACAAGTATGGCCATGATTGGCAATATGTCTCTGTGTATATGTATATAATTTAATAATATGTCTCTGTGTGCTATGTATATAGATATGTATATGTATAGATATGTATATAGATGTGTATATGTATATATAGATATGCCTCAGCTGGCAGTGTAAGCTCATTTTTGGATTTTTAGGAGTTTTCTTTCTTCCGACCACTTTTCTCTTGTGAATAATCTTGGCTCACAACGTTACGTTTCTCTCCCATTTCCTTACCTCGAGATTTATCATTTGACACTTGTGTTGTTCAATTTCGGAATACTCTGGAAACCTTGTACCATTTTTTCTCTATTTAATTGGCTCTACTGCTCGTGTGCACCGCTGTAATCCACGCGCGGTCGTCGGCCGATCCGACATCATGGGCTATGAGCACCATACAAAAAACGCTGACCTGGTCCACTAGCAAGCTTCGGCAAGGCAATAGATGAAATATGCATGCCACAACGTCTCTGGTGCTACGAATAAAGCCGAATACATGGCGGATCCTTGAAGACTGACCATATTTGAACCCTTTCTACGCTTTTTAATTGATTCTATTAATCTCTGAAAACCGTATCTTCTGAAACAACATGACTGTTATCAGTTCATAGATGACCCCTGAAAGTATAGCGGATTCGATTTGGTCGATGGACGGTTTGAACAAGTGGGTATATAACGGAACAAATGCACTCCATTTCACTGCACAACACGTCCATAATGTTATTTTTTACTATCCTGCTGAAGAATATTGGCGTACAAGGGCCCAATGAGCGCTGTGGTCAGAGATGGCCTGAAATACACGCGTTCTCGATGGCTCGGCTCTGCGCCTAGCACTGTATAGGTCCGTCACTACTCCCAGGGCCGGCTATTCGGTAACAGAGTTTTCTAAGGGGATGAAAATGCTGGCTTGATACATCTGTAGGCCATTGCAGTTATTGTACAGGCCAGATATGCATTCATTCACCTCTGACGATGCTTGATGAAATCAAATGCATGGCGCATCTCTCGGGGATTAATCAACGACGAGAGCTTTATTCTTTATTTTTTACTTGCTGTATTAGACTGAAGCTTACAAACCTTAGGGATTCCATTCCTTTTCTTGTTCTTCTGCTTCATTAAATTCATCCACTTTCGTCATTATGTTCACTTTGTTAGCATTCTTCAAGCATGTTATCAAAAACGCCTCCGACTATTGATTTTTTTTTGTCAAAGCACACTCTATTTTGTACGAAATACTATAAAAAGTTGTTATAATCAGGTCGGTTTAGTGATTCTTCCAAATTTAGTTACTATGTTATTGCAGAATTTCATCCCTATTTCTATAATAGCCCACAAACTATGGTTGCGACTGACATCTCTCTATGTTTTACCTTACTCTCAAGTTTTTAGAGTTACGTATCCCTGCAGAACAACACGTATGAGTCCTATATGGCTCATATTTTTCATCAGTGTGTTCCCGACTAGACTGAACACTTGTCCACCTTTTTTGTAGTACCTACTTCAGCTAACTATGAGTAAATTATTATCGATGGAAAGTGCAGGTAGTTAGGATGTGTGCCTTAGTTAGCGCTTGTTGAGCTTACTTTTTAAACTGTCGAATTCACAACCGACTCACAAAATCAAATTCGAACATTTCGAATAGTTCGAGTCACCTAGATGGTTCGAATCTGTCGATCCAACCCCCCACTTGCAGAGCGGTTTCTATAATACTATTTTGTAAAGGAAAAGAGAAAGCTCCATCCATTCAGTTACTATTTCGTCCGTTGCTCCATACGGTACGGTTATTACGCGCGCTATACAACGAAGCGTATTGACGTAGTAACCTTTTCTAGCGATTTGTTAAGAATTCAAGAAGAAAGGACGATTCCTACCTTCAAAAGAGAACTGCAGGAATCTACTACTTCCTAGATAACTTTTCGATGTTGAAGATGGATAATGAATGAAATGACGTCATATTTTCTTGCCTTCGTTTTTTTTTCTATTATTAAGCTTTCCTCTAACATCCGCTTAGATCTCTGCTAGTTTACTAACTCTTCTTGGATTAAAGATATTTTAGATGTAATCGGTTTTGTTGCAAAATTTGCAAAGTTTTTTCTTCTCGACACCTCTACGTGTGTGCGTTTGTGTTCTTTGTGTAATAATCAATTCTCAGTCAGTGTAATCAATTCAGTTTTCTTTTATTACTACGTGTGTTGTACGATTTGTTCCGTCTGCAGCTGCACTTTTATCTTTCCCATTTCATCATATTTTTACCTCATTTCGTTTATTTTGCTGTATTTCTCCTTCCCCTTCGGCTTCTCTCTCTCTCTCTCTCCCTCTCTTTTCCCCTTTCTTCTTCTTTCATGCTTCATTTTTCATCAAATGCAACCACTCATATCTTTGCCTCAGTTCCTCTCCTTCGCATTCTTTACT
This sequence comes from Angiostrongylus vasorum, assembly GCA_018806985.1. Lineage (NCBI taxonomy): Eukaryota > Metazoa > Nematoda > Chromadorea > Rhabditida > Metastrongylidae > Angiostrongylus > Angiostrongylus vasorum. The sequence continues at coordinate 806,709 of JADANN010000383.1, forward strand.
CGTTTTTGTTTCATCCCATTCCTTTCCTTTCTTCCCTTTTCTTTTCTTTTTGTACTTAATTTTTCACTAAATCTAATTGCTCATAGCTATGAATGCATCTTCGCTTCTCTCTCATCATCATCTATCCATCTATTCTCCGTTCCTGATTGAACGGAAATAAAGATGTCCCCACGCAAATCAGAGTCTCATAGTGGGTTGAGTCGAAATACAAACAAAAAAAAAGTGATCCGCTAAGAGAAAAATCCAGTTACCTACGGATTTTGTCTAAAAAGTGATCCGCTAAGAGAAAATCCAGTTACCTACGGATTTTGTCTAACTCTCTACAACATTTTTATTACTGCATGTTCTTTTCATAGCATTATTAACCAAGCCTCGAACTGTCGTTGTATTAGACCCGGCTACAATTTGTTTGGTCTTCTATCTATTCATAAATATACAATCATCCATAAGCTCTGAGAATCATACTCAGAAGAATTAAAACCCAAAGACGTGGGTGATTTGAAGAGGAATGGAGGTCTTCCTGGACAATTCCAGACAATGTAGCTAGAAGATTTCTAACACTTTTCCATGTTTTTCCAAGATATTTGTGCAAAACTGTGGAAACTGGAAGTTTTCCTTTGTGAGCACTTCCCATAGAAAGATCTAGAATGTGCTCGTAGAATTTTATTGCTCTTTTTTTTCTGTTATTCACTTGGCGAATACGCATAATGTAGCTTATTTGGGAGCGCTACGTCACAGTGGTGATCAATATTTACTTCATACCCCAGATAAATGAAAGTTCTTTAACAACTTCTTTTCATTTTTCATTGTCCCAATGAACTCTTAAATAATCTGCCTACTCATTTGATGCTGGAATACGGGAAGGACGACATTTATGTCACGGAGTCATCCCAAAACTATCGTTTATAACGTGTTTTCATTAGTTTTATTATCTGCCACTGGTTTTCTACTCTCTGCCATAAACTTAATTGTCGTTTCTATGTTCTGCTTTTTTTTCTTTTTTCATGTTTATATATGTGTGTTACATATCGTACTCCTCCCAATCGTTTACCGCCTCATCGCGAGTGGGAGGTGTTGCTAGATGTCGGGCGGCGATGGACAGCAGGGAGGGAGATTCATCCCCCTGGCAAGGTCTCCCAAGCTGCGAAGGAGTCCGACGTTTCCGTCAGGAAACCTAGCTAAGAGTAAACCAATACCAGAGTCCACCACCGTCCCGTTATCGAACTATCGCATGGTGGCAAATCTCCATCTGATCCACGAGAGTGGCGACTGCCTGTGGTGGTGACTTACCTAGAGCAGACCATGGTTAGGCTGATCTTGAGACTCCAGAGAACCACAATGGCTAAACCATCAAGACTCTGACAAGTGGAAATTTTGCTGGTGCCCGTACAACTAGTGAGTTCAGTTCATCCAAGTATCTAAGTATATGTTGTACTATATTGTATACTTACTCTTAGTTTTTTTTCTATATTCTGTTTCCTAGTTTTTTTACTTGGTTCAGTACTTGAATAGCCGGTCTTTGGGAAAATTACGCCGCTTCAATCATAGTATAATTTCCACTTGCTATTTCTCCTTGGATGCCCTCATAGCACTACTGGGATCTTCTCGGGTCTTCATCACAGCTCCTTGTGGATCAGCGGAAGGTTTCGATGTGATCATGATTTTAGTTGGTTTATTCATAACTTGGTTCCCGATTACGAGTATCAAACTTTTTCGCGACCTGCATGACTTTGGCTGAGTATAAACCTCTTATTGTTCGTCGTAGTTCGACACTATTTATTCTCGATCAAAATTACTCTACCACGACTCCACTATTACTCTGGACAACAACACTTTCTTACAGTTATATGCTAAGGCACTGAAAAGGAATGGTTACTATAAACAAGTACTTGATTGATTAACAAGTCAAAAACCAAGTGTAAAAGCAGATCGAAGCTTTTTGAAGAGAATCTCAAAGATATCGACAACAGGTAATCAATTTTAAAGATTCTTTTCCTCTTATTCGCCAGAATTTAGCTATGAATCAAGCGGAGAAGAGGGGGTTTGGGAGCAACTACAGTAACCATGCATGTTTAAAAAATTCTTGTTTGGATTTCTGAATTGAAATCCGATACGATTATACTGTTTTTTCTTTGTTAATATACTCTTTGATATGTGAATAGTGGTGAATGCAGTCTGATTGTTTATGCAGCAGTTGCGCCCTCAGTTAGGCCAGTCGGCGGCGTCCCCGGTTCGTCGTCGGCGTTGACTGCCCCCCTATCTACTCAAATAGTCAGCATTAACCAGTTCGACAATCGCTCACATTTATGAAAGAGACTCTCCAAAAACCTACTGACGCGTAAAGCTTTCATTCCTTAACTGTTTTGGCTCATCAGTTTTATTTCCGTCGTCATCAACACCTACCTCAATATAGGGTGTTAAGGAACTTCCAATTGCCTCATCGACTTAGATACTCGTCTAGATTTCTTATAACTTTCTTAATGAGAAATTTCTGGAATGTTTAATTCTTTATAAAGCTATGACGTTTCCTATTCTTCTTCCTAACAATACTGCAGAAATTTTCTTATCCAATCAGTGCAGATACACGTCACAAGGGAAGTAGAGGCGTTCCGACTAAATTGTTGTCTTACTAGTCTGTGTCTATTAACTCAACATCCACTTGTGTAACAAGCTTCTATGGACTTTTAAAGAGCTTTTTTCATCTTCTATTCTTCTTCTGTGTCACCTTATGACCCCCATGTTATTACTCATTGAGTGAGTCGTTCTGTTACCATAGTCTTCGCTTATCTTCAGTTCTTAGTCTGAGTCGCTAAGTGAACTTTGTTCACTCGAGGAACATGCAGAAATCACTACACTTTTCGTCAGGGATAGTTTGTTTTTACGATTTTTTACTAGAAGACATCCACGGATAATTTGCCGAACACTGCAGAACGCCTACATTCTCCTTCTTTAACCAAATTATTAAAATATAAAAGATGAGCTGGCACCGTATAAGATTTGATGGGAGGATGAGGTTGATTTGGAACAAATTTGCTTGCAGACATGTTTTTCCCCCGTTAACTGGACGGGTTAGACACTTACAGGTTTTTGCAACGATTCTGACGAATGAATACGTTGATGTGCGTTGACGAATGACAGTCTCGATCAGGGATTCTTTTGCAGCAGTCTCAGTTAACGGTGTGTTATCTTCTCGACAGGCCGACGGCCTACGTGCTTTTTCGAATCTATGTGGGTACTCGTCTATATGCATTTGGCGATAAATCCATATTGGTATTGTAGAAAGGTAACGCGCCCGTTGTCAACCAATCCATTAGGAATATGTCAATGCGTTCAACTTCATGTGCAATATTTTAAACCTGATATAGTGCATATTTGGTCTCTACACTGACTTACGGTCTCCTACAAATGTAACACGTCGATATTTTTACTCTCCCAGATGTGTCTGATCCCAATTTGTCCACCCTGGAGGGATGAAAGGGCACGGATAATATTCTTGGGGCGGAGTCGAGCCATCGGGAACGTTGAACGTGTTTATTGCAAAGCACCTCCTCTGACCAGTGCACTACAGCTTCCCCTTTACTACTAGTGCTGTATGTGTGATTAAATGTCGCTTTCTCGTCGACATTTATCCGTAATGTGGATGTCTGCTCTTTTTTTGTGTCTCTGGCTCGTAAAGGGCGCCAGCTGCTAATACCGTATTAATTTTTAGTTAATGTGTCAATGAAAGAAGTAAAGATCGCGGTGAACTGAGCACTCGACTTAGGATCTCTATAAATAACCGTGGATATAAGTGAATTAAGATCAGGTTATGGCGTTCTGATTTGTTTCCTTCCCTTGAATCATTTAAATGCATCGTCACGCCCTACCATTTAGTTGTCGTTGAAAGTACTTGGGGTGTTTTATCATTCGATGTATCTTCTATCAAGCCAACTCGATTTAGACAATAGGAGTCGTTGACGGAATAACGTAATATTGGAGAGCCGAACAAGTAAATGAAATAACATTCGTAGCGTGTAGTGCAGTAAGGGATGTCATGGAATACATATGTGGTCGTTGGTTCGCTCCTACGCCTTAGAGAAACCAAGCCTTTCTTCCATCTGGGTTCAGCGAAGCTATACCACACATGCCTAGGAGGATGAAAAACACTGACTTGATACATCCATGGGTTAAAGTAAGTTGCTGTGTAGGCCCAATATGAAGTCAATCACCTCTACGACACTACGAATGGAGTCGAGTGCATGGTGCACTTCTATGGTCGTTCACATTTTGCTTTAACTAAAAACTAAAGTGAAGTAATTTAACTAACTAACTGAAGTAATCAAGTAAGTGAAGTCACAGATTACACTTAGCTGCGACTCTCTACGTTGTGATCTAACTTGATCGCATAAGTATATTTTGGACAGAAATCAGAGCATTCCTTTCCTTTGTCTTCTGAGTGTTTAAGCGGTGGAGATACTTTTGAAGTAGAATAAAACTTAGTTAATCTGTTTCCTCCTTACACTAAGTGAATTCTAGAATTATAATAATTTACGAAGGATAAAAAGTCGACTACATAACTTTGTTCATCGTTGTGTAGAAGTGAAAACCGTCAATAAATTTTTTCTTAAGCATTCACCTTAACCGGTACCACCCACGATAAGCCACGCCAATCTCGTCGCAATGACTTTAGAGTTGTTCGTGCACCACTTATGGCTGTCTTTTTCTTCCTGAAGAGGTTCTCTTTGAAGTGGATTCAAGAAATAATAAGGGTATGATTGTATAGTTGGGATATTCGGGGAACTTTTCCTTTTTTGTTGTTGTCTTCGTAGAGTCACACACGACAATACTAAACAAGTTGCCCGTTGTAAATTGAATTTCTCTGTCGCCTGTCAGCTTCTATTTGCACCAATAGCCGTTCCTTTTTGCCGAGCAGCCTTTCAAGTTCGTGAGAATTTTATCAGGGAGTAATTTTTTCCCATGGAGAGCCTTTAGATGCGCGCTTCAGTGGCTTGAGAATATTAGCAGAGAGGATTCTTAAGTGATTTAATGAGTGAAAAGAGTGGTGGAATAACGCTAAAGCCTGTCTCATTCAAAAAGTTTTTCCACTATTTCTGAGTTTATCTCAGTTAACTGGAAAATATAATAGTAACAACCTATGTTAACCTGTCTTGTGTTCTCAACTGAGCGTAGAAGCTTCAGTATGGCGATAGCTCTTGCGTAGCAGTTGGTAGTAAGTAGTTAGTTAGTTTAATCCTGATTTGGCTTAACTGTTAATAACCTCTTGCTTTACTGTTGCTGAGTATGGCAGTTGTTCAGACTAGTAACGGCAACCCATATAGCGCAATGAAACGAAGCGCGAGTGTTACGTACAAGGTCACTGGTTCAACGGCAGCGTAGACTAATTAAGTCTGATTGTCATGCGTGTCAGAGTAAATACGACTTCGTACCTTCAATTATATCTTGTTTCGATTTCTCTTCCCAGTGTTCTCGAACGTTCTAATAACCCAGGTATTAGAGATTCTGACTAAGAAGTTTTCCTACTATCTTTACGAAGAGCTGTTTAGTTTCTCTTCCATAATGCTCAATTCGCCTTTGAATTAGTAAAATCCTAACTTTTTTCGTCGTTTGGTTTTTTGGCAATCAGTAGATTCAACAGGTTTAGTGGAAGAAAGGAAGAAAAAAGAGTAAAATAAAAGAACTATTCTCTGCTATCCTAAACAACCGTAGTCTATAGTTGGATCGAACTATTTAAGCAAACATCTGTTTGAACTTAGCCTTAACTAGAAGAAAAGGACGAAATATATTACATTTATACATGGCCCATGTAGCCCAGTGGTTAGAGATGCTCTGCATCGCACACGAGATCTTTGGTTGAATCACCCAGAGTAAAAAAAAGCCCTCTATTCCTCCGTCATCTGAGAAGATAAAAATACTGACTTTATACATCAGTAAACCTTCATAATTCATTGCATAGGGAAAATAAGCATTATCTCCGTGAAGTTGTGAATAGTGTCGAATGCATAGTGCATCACTAAGAGATTGATCAACGCCGAACACTTACGATGTGTTATATAAACAAACCATATTTTCTAATGTAGAGTTGAACTGCTCAAGTTTTTTATTTGTCTATGGTTATAATTATTCGTGGATGACGAGTTCTTTGTGTCCATCATTGATCCATGTATAATTGCGAAGACCTCAAGATGGTTGCCTAATTATTAATGATCCGAGTAGAGGGAAACCAATCTACACTATTAGGGTTTCGGTTGTTCAGTTAATTCTTGCTGTTATCGATTCATGGTACATTCCACTAAGAAATATGGGAGGATGATGGGTGTTGAGAGCGAGAAGTAGAGTGGTTGGATGCTACTTATAAACGAATCATCGAATTCTGCTGCCCCACACATATGAATATATGGCGAACGAGAAAGTCACACTCCCACATCTTCATATCCCTATCCTACTATACTACTTTCATCCCTTACTAGTTGAATAGAGTAGAAAAGCGCTGAAGCATTCAGCATTAATTAGTACCTGAAGAATGTCCCATGGATGCATCCGACTCAATGCGTAACATAGTAGAGGTATATGAATGCATATTTGGTCTATACAAATGACTTATTAATATCTACCCATGTTTTAAGCAACTTTTTTTTATCTTCCCAGACAACTACCAGTTTCCTGACTTCGGAGAGATAGGGGTCTGTGGTTTGCCGTGAAGTCGGAACCGAGCCGACGACCACTATGTATTGCAGGACTCATCTCACCTTTCCGTTATCTATGTCGAATGGGAATTGAATATTATATGGTAATTGAGGTCGACATCAATGAAAACGTAATTAGCAGCCGTTGCCGAGGTGGACTCAGCACCACACGCACATCAATCGGAAATCTCCAAAGACAGATCTCCAAAGCGGAAGCAACCAAGAAGACTCTACCATCCAGATCAACGACGGCAACTTCAAACATCAGAAGCAGAACACCTTTAGCGATGACTAGCTAGATCCTTTATATTCTCTTAGCACACTCTGATTTGAACCTTGCTACATATTCATTTGGTGGTATTTTATAAAATTTAGTTACTGGGAGAGCAACTTCGCTTTTTTTTCGTTTTTCAGGTGGTTTGTCAACAAGAATTTTTTCCCCATAGGATATCCTTCCTTATGGTGATCAAAAGACTGGCTCAGGAACAATAATACTAACCAAAGCAAGTTGAATCCCTTTTCCTTTCTTTTGGAGCCTTCCTTCTCTTGGATTCGCGTTTTGCGACATTTTTGGAGTTTTTGGTTCTAGATTTCTAGGAATCTGAAAGTTCTGTTAGTTTTCTGGTATTTCGTAGGCTTAACGAGATCCGTGATACGAGTGGAAGCCAGTCCTGAGTACAATACCTTCCTTCAATCCTGACCTTCTGTACCAAGATAGTGTAAAATAATGAGGAAAACGTGCGTATTGTTATTAGCAATAGAAATTTAAAGTTTTCTAAGAGTGCACAAGTAGCCAGACGTAGGCTGTTTTAAAATCTATGGAAACTGGAATAGAGATGCAAAAAGTAGTGGCACTGTTTGTTGAAGACATGATAACATTGGGCGTGGTCGGTCGTTGGCAAGAATTGGACGAGTTACTAGAAAGCAAACAATAGATACCGCCGCAGCTGCAGCTGCACTGCAGTTTTCTTCTGAACTCCAAACAGAAAATTTCGTTTAACTAGGAGAGTTGTGCCTTTACAGACATCTGAAAGTTGTTTTATGAGCAGATCAATATTTTTTCATTTTATTTTTTTACGTTTCATCCCTTTTTTTTCGCTTAATAATCCAAGAAGTCATTGTTTTGTGAGCATTCTCTTTTGTTGGGTCGATTTTTTTCTTTATTTAAAATTCACTCTTATCTCTTCTAAGCCTAGCATAATCATCTTGTGACGTGAGCAGGGACAAAAAATGTCTCCAGTCGTTTTGCTGTCATGAGCTAGAGCTGCTGCAGATAAGCTCATCTTTAGTCAGATAACGTGAAGGACGCTACATTCTTCAAAGGAGGCCATTTATTTCAGCCTGCCCTACTGGAGTAAAGTCTTTGTCCTCTTAGCTCATAGTCCTTGCGTACTTAAAAGTCTAGTGAGAAACTTCGTGTCACTATTTTTTATTCGTTGTACTTTACTCGTTCTATGTTCCATAAAGTTTTCTTCACTTTGTTCTAATTAAGGAGAACACTTACATTTTACGTGCTGGACGATAAATAGTGAATATACAGCTTCTTGTCTTACCAATGCAGTTAAAGTATAGCTGAAAAATCTATTCCAACATTGACCTAAGCATATGGATTAAACAAGTTCGTCTTTCAAGTGCAAGAACTTTCACGAGTTTAGTTATACCCATTTCAACGACATACATATCACAGCCTTAAAAAATCCTTAGTGGAATTATTCATTTGGGACGTTATGATCTGCTAAATAGCGGCGCATAGCGCAGTGGTTAAAGGTGGTCTACAATACATAGTAGTATAATATTTGGCTAATAATGTTTGCTAGCTGGTTCGGCCTCACTCGCCGGGAAAACCAGGCTCTTTGAAGTCAGAAAATTGGGACAAAACTTTAATGGAAGGATAGAAATACTAACATGATACATCAGCAGATAAGGTGAAGTTATTTTATAATAGAACAATAATGATCGAAAACTACTTGTTGAACTCAGTGATACCTTTGACAGCCACATCTGTGTTTTTTTTCAGCGAATAGCCATATTCGACTTGTTTTTAGACAAATACTGATTCAAACCAAAAGAAAAACGTCGTTGAGTAGTGGCTTAAAAAATCCTGTATTGCTGACTGTCTCTTCCACTAGTCGATAACTTTAACTGTACAACTTTAGTGCTTTTTACCGTTCAGTACATTTCACGTATGATTTTTGTTGTACACCTTTTTTAGGGCTGATTTTGATTTGGTGTTGTCAACTGTCAATGGTACTTTTTTATTACGGTAGTTGTATGACGGGTCATAGCTGTCTTGTCGGAGATTTTTCTCTCTCGGTGTTTTTCATTTTCTTCTCAGCCAATATATGTCATCGTACCCATTAAATGATATATCGACCTTTCAGTTATGATTTGAGATCTAAGCGACTTCTAAATGCTTTTTCAATCTACAAACAAATCACTTTTGTTTATTTATATTCCTCTAGAGCTATAACTCTAGAGCTAAGTTTCACGACAAAAAAAAATGCTTCCAGGCCATGTTCTAACGAGAATTTTTCCCACGAAATCAGTGTAAAATTTGATGTAGATGAATTTTTATGTACTCGCAGCAACAGAGCTGAATTTATCGCCGCACTTGCTATGAATCGAAGTCAATCCATATCGGCCACATCGCCCCCTACCAAATAGACGCCTTTTCGTTGTACTATGAAGTATAGAAAAAAACGTAGTATTTCCAACGACGGACTTTCTACTGACATCGGCATTGACCAAACAATTCTTTGTGTTTTTGTTTAGCAAACACGGGGTGTTATTTTATTTCTTTATTTACCCATGATGACGGTTCGGCGGATTTCGCCCTCCTCAGAACATGGAAAGGTCAAGTTGCCCGCAATCTACCCAGCCAAACACTTCCACAACCAAACCGAGAAAATGCTAAACGAAGATTTCAATCACATTGAACACAGAATAGCTTCTTTGCTCATTCAATGTGTTACTCTGCACTCTTGGTTTAGCATTTTCTCTGTTTGTTTGTGGAGGTGTTCGGCTGGGAGTAGATTGTGGTCAATCTAACCTTCCCAGGCTCTGAGGAAGAGGACAGCCGCCGAAACGTTAGCTTGTGCGTAAATAAAAAATAAATTAACATCTCGTGTCTGCTAAACAAAAATGCGAAGTGTAGAAAAAAAGGTTTCTTGGCTGAAACCTTGTGCATCCACCTTTTTGACCTAGAGAATCTTAATCAATACGTAACTTATGAACCGATTTCATTTCTTTTTTATAAGTTCTATCATTCTGTCGATTACCAACGTAAATGAGACGCTCCCCATGCTTTGTAAACACTCCTTTTTTCCAAACGCCTATGATTCCTATGATCCACAGTTTCTGTAGATCGATTTCTCGCTGTTTGAACAATATTTAACCATATCAGTTGTTTTTTTATTTTAAAAAAGTAAAATGGTTGGGATACTACTGATCCTACTGAAATGGTGTTCTATATGCTTCGCCGATTCTGATTGGTTTTGTTAGTTCACTTTTGATTTCTGTGAAGGCGGACCACAAGCAATAGAAAGCTTAACAATATCTTGTTATTTCTGTTCTTTTTTTATACAATAACAAGGCTTGAGTCGACCAGAAAGTCGATAGAGAGTGTAGGAAATCACGGCGGAATTTCAAACGAGGATTATTTTCGTTCTTCTATTTTTTGGTAATATAAGCCCGAATAGCACCGAGCACTAAGCTGGTAGTCAGGAATTCTATGAATAGCAGAAAAAATTCATGAATGGAACTTATTTAGAAGAGTGGAAAAGGCAAACTATTTGAAAAATAATGGAAAACGTCTCGTCTGGAGAAATTTCCTGTGAGGTTTCTTCAGAGAAGTATAGACTTTTCGAAAACGACTAGTATAGTGCCCTATGTGAATAAGTAAAAGCGGAACGGAACTGAGAGGAACTCACTGAGGGAAGCAGCTCGGCAAGCGACAAGAACAAATGGGGGCATTACTGCTTCAATGCGAGTTACTCGATGATTGTCGAGATTATAGGCGATAGAGATTATTTCCTAACCTAAATACAGGATAAAGCATTCTGTGTTGACCAATCTCTTAAGGATGTGTTATGCTTTCGACTCTCGCTAAGTACCGTATAGGAGATTGGGCTATCAAATTCCTGTTACTTTCTATCCTCATGGACAAGTTTGGTACCAATTTTTCAACACCGGAGAATTGGGAGCTCTAATTGCTTTGGTAGTTGTGTTGAACCAAGAACACCTGTAACTACTGCCCAACATGTGCCAACGTAAAATGTTTATGCATAAATTGACCACAAAAAAGTTTTCCAATGATCTAAATGACTTAAGTTGAGTGCTTGCCATAGAAAACTTCTGTTGACATTGCTTATACCTTCCCATCTCTATATTACACGTTATCACTCTAACTGCTTTACATCTGTGGTCGGCCGACACATAAACAGATAATTTGGAGGTTGACGCCATTATGGAACGACTGCGATCACAACCAATTCATATTAAAGTTGTTTTCCGTTGGTTCGCTAATCCTCCTTTCATTCTTCTTTTTTCTTTCTTTTTGTTATTTTCCGCTTTTTTTAACGTAAAGTCTATGTTGCTCTTTAAATTGCTATTACAACTTATTGTTCTTATAGACTTTGAAAGTTCCAAGAACTTATAGAGTTGTGTGGCTCTTTAGTTATTTTTATACCGGAGCAACTGCATTTCGCTGTTAGTAAAAACTAGAATGAAGTCTCAAGTCGTAATGTTTGCTTGCAGTGATATCATATCTCCTGAAAACGGATTGTTTTGATGGAAGTTTAAAACAAAGTAAGGTCATCGAACAGCGATAAAAACAATGAATAACTAGCAGCATGAGTAAATGACGAAGTCAACAACCCATAAAGTTCGAGAAGCAGCTCACTGCTACTGTACCGATAGAAATGGGTCATAGTTAAGACGGACAATAGCGATAAATATCCTTAGTCTAATGGTGCTTTATAGTCTAACTGGCTTTCCGTTGTAAGCATCGCTGAGCGAAGCCGTGCTTTGTTTTTCGTATTGGAAGCTGAGCCATTATTTGTCGATTACACCATCTCACGGCCGTCTCGGCCTCTTACGAAAAACTATTTTGTATGCAAGTAGCACTTTTTCTCTATCGGCAAGCTAACACGAGGTTAATAAAAGGCTTTCTTGAGCTTTTCTTTCCTGGTCTTTTTTATACTCTTCTTTTTCTTCGTAAATAAACCCCTTGTTAGCTTATCAACACGAAAACCCCAATCTTAAGTTTTTATTTACTGCCTACTACATTTTTCACGGCAGGATATTATATGTGACACAACCACAATTGTGTTGAGATATTTACAAAACTCCGGACCGCAGGTGTCTACGGTGGGGAACGAACGCGCTATTATCCTTTTCGGCGGCTAAAGTGTTCACCACAACACCATGCGGATCCATCATTTCGCATGCCTCCCCAGTCAGTTCTACCGACCAGTACCATCAGCAACCACCCGTTCAAAAAACCACACTAAAAACCATAATGTTGCCTAGTCACGCTGACGTTGAAGGAAAGTCGGCTTTTTGCAATACTTTGAATGTTTTCTTTTGTAAATTTTGCAAGTTAAACAACGGTGATTTACCAGAAGTGTCTGCTCCATCTACCGTTATGAAATAGGCCCACCACACTTAAGGACCCATTTTCCGCTAGGAGTCTGATTTTATGATGGATATATGCGCTTATTCACAATGTGCTCAATGTTCTCCATCTTTGTAGTCGTCATGTTCCTTTCCACATCTCTTGTCTATAATGGTAGTTGAACGCTAAAAATGGAAGCTATTTTTCCCTCTTTTTTTAATACGCCGATAGGTACACAGCTTACAAATACCTTTGCTTAGAGGACTTTTATAGTGTTCACTAGCTTGACGAGAAAGAAAAATTAGCCTTCGAAGTACCGTTTGTGGTAGCTACTTGTCTTTCTTGCATCTTTCTTTTTCCAACGATCTCTCAGGGGTTTTTTACCTGATGGGGACGATATCATCTAGAAAAACTCATATTGATCGTGGATACCTATCGATAACGTCTTATCAATCATAACCTAGTTCCATCACGGGTTCTCTCTTATTTCGATGTTGTTTTTTTAAATAAAGTCCTTTCAATTTAAGACATTTTCTGATATTTTCTACGTAGCTTTTTTTTCAGGCCATATCATTATACTAATCTCATTGACTGAAACACCTTGATTTATCCCGCTTCCGCAAATTTTAAGCAAAACATTAAACTGAGGGCTGTTCTACCGTATCCTACACACTATTTACTCATTAATGCCTTAGTATTATGCAAATTTTAATAAAAATTCCTCTTACAAACTCTGAAAAGCGCCAATTTAGCTTGATAATCGTGAAACCACAGTCGTTTTCAACAACAACTATCATGACAGGTTCTATTTCGGTGATTCTCGATTTGTGATATTTCGTCTTCGTTGTGGTATTTTCCTTGTAGCTGATGATCATCTGCAGTTTGAATTTCAGAATCCCCATCCTGGCATTCGTATGGTCAACAGCTAGCAAGAACCTATATTTCTGTTCTGGTTAGAGGTAATGGGTGCAGTTGGTTTATTTCCTTACGCGGCATATGTCTCGTTCACTTTCCTCACTTGTCCGTATCGATAACACTGACATCGTTCTGAGGTCAATGGAATTCACGAACTACGTTGCAATTCCGTTTTGTGAACCGTGAAAAACTTATTTGTTTTTCTCAGCCATCTGTTGCGGCTTTTTTTCCTTTGGGGTTTTCTTTTGATCGATGTATCAAGTTATGGTTTTAAATTGAATTTTTTAGCAACAAGAAGAACCAACCACTAATAATTGCATAAGTTTTTGAAGGACTTTTGCAAGATCCGTACAGCTTTTCCCTCGTAGTTCCAATTCTATAAGATGCAAAGGTTCGAAAACTAGAAAAAAAAGAAAAAAGTTAGCACGGGTACAGCCAACACCACCAACTGCAACGCATGCGCTTACCGTCGTTTTGGTGATTGAACCATCCAGTGAGATTTCGCTTGATCAAGTCGTTTCTTCAACGAAGCTGAGATATTTGCAAAACTCTGGACCGCAGGTGCCTATGGTGGGGAACGAACGCGCTATTGTCCTTTACGGGGGAGTAACGCGTTCACAAGTCGTTTCTCACTGCTCGAGATATGAACCTCGTCAAGGCATCCATCATTTTAACAAGACTCCCAAAAAACCAGGAGGAAAGTAACTCCTTGGCCTTGGAAACCTTGCCTTTTATGGTGATGATGTAATAACTAAATTTATACCTTGTTAAAAGATACGCATCTGGGTAATAACTGTGGGTATTCATCCTATCAAGAGAGTGTTCTAAGTCGAAAAGAATATGCATCAGGAATCCCAGTTTAGGTGTAAACCAACACCAGAAATCATTCCCTTACTGATTGCTTGCCGCAAAGTGGCTAACTGTCCTAGGATCTGTCGATCGATGAGTTCTTGTGGTGAGAATTTAGGAACATCACAGGACTTTGGATGTTTGTGCAAGCAGGTCCCTACGCTGTTTCTGTCTTCTATTTTTCAAATTCTATTCAGGTTTATTTCGCATTTCTTTTTTGCTGTGATGGATATTAGGACTTTGTTCAGCGTGTATATGCAGACAAAAAACTGTTCAGTGGAGCTTTGTGGACGTCGGTGTCTCTTGGTAAGCCTTGCAAAGAAAAAAATGTTTACCAAATTTTATTTATTTTTTTAATTTTTTTATAGTCGACAACAAACTACTACTGTTCGGGTTTTTTTCTAAGCCCTCAATTTTTCTCACAATTATAGCTTGTTTCTTAATTTGTTTACAATACAACATAGTACATGTCACTTATCAGTGCTTGTCAACCATGTTGTGTTGACGCTTTGCGGCAAATTTTTCTCATTGATGGAGAAAACATTGATTTTCTCAGGGACAAACTTCTTGGTAGAAATTATTTATGTCACTGGAACGGTTCCTGTTTCAACTAGCATATAGGTGCTAGCAAATGATTCTGCAAGTATGGTAAGATGTGCTACTTATTTGGGACTATGATAAATATGATAAGCAGTCACTGTACACCTAAGTAGGACATGATAAGTCATTGCATAGGTTCCCACATAATCCTGTATCCCTATGGGATTGATCGACGCCGAAAGCTTTATCCTCTCTTCTTTCATTTCTTTTCTCTTGTTTCATTTCGACGCTTTTTTGAAGAGAAAGATAGTTCAGTCAGCACTTTTTCATCGCTTTATTACATATCGATTATTTTTCTTTGTCTTGTTCGGAATACTGAAAACGAATTATACATGTACAATGGCGATGACGACGTCGACGGAAATTTTTTGTCTCTGACTTAAATGTGGCGATAACGGCGATCTGGTCATTAATATATTCGTCTTCGTGGCTCAGATGTTTTTTTTGTCCGCATCCCGATTCGAATATGTTGTTCGACACAGTGTGCGTACGGTTCCAGGCTCAATATTTTTCCAAATCATTGGCCGATCGATATTACATTTGAAGCGACAAAATAAGAGATTAAGCTTTCGATTTCGATCAATTCATTAGAGAAGTACTATGCATTTGATTCAATTCATTGCATCGTAGAGGCGAATGAGTCTATCCGGTGTCCACCGGAGGGATGAGGGGCTTGGTTAGACCTACGTGTGAGATTAAACCAAAAGATACTCTGCATTGCAAGACACCTCTAACCACTACGATACATTAACCCTAGTTCTTTTGCAAGTGATCGAAATGAGAAACAACCTTATGTATAACGCGGAGCGATGATGGCATTTAGTTAATCTAACGCTCCGGGTCGAACTAACGACCATCTGAGTGGGACACATATAACGACTACGCCACACACATGCACTTTAATATTACAGCTCTGTATTTGTGTTCGTTATTTTTTAATTATATCAAGCGTGAAGAGAGCTATTTTTCCGAGTGGGCTGTGAATAACTATGGACTGTCGACCCAGATCATCGGCTCTGATGAAGACGAAGACGTCGAAGCAATAGCTGAATAAACATCTACATTAAGCTCGTGTTAGCTTAACAGTCCAAGAAGATATTTCCTGTGTCGCACATTATTTGTTTTTGTTTCTCCCAACCTTTCTCAGTTTTACCAAGACAAATTGGGCTTATGTTATACCTAAGGCCTCTAATACAAAATATTATTCCCCTATTAGTGTTATTCATATGTACACGTTAGTGTTTATCTAAGCTTTTTTCGATATTTCATTATTTCTTTTGCAGAATGACGGCTTTACGTTGAACGAGTCTTAGAAGATAGCACCTCTTAAAGTTGGTTAAATGATAGAACGCCCTCCTAGATCTTTTTCTTTCTAAGAAGGAAGGAATAAAATTGAGCCATCCTAGTCCAGTGAGATTTTTTTAGGAATGAAGTCACTTTATTTCCAATATATTGAGTTTTTAGCAGTAATTATAAAGAAGCGCTTGTAGCATAGTGGGTATGCAAGGAATTATGAATGGAGAGAAGTGCGGGTGGGGCAGTAGAGGGTAGAGGTGCATTCCTCCTGGGTCGGCAAATTCCTATCAGGCTTGTCTGGTAGGATAGTAGCACTGAGTCGATGTATCGGTAGGCTACTCCAAATCATTGTATAGTCCAGATATGCATTAATTCACTTCTAACGATGCTTAATGAAGTCGAATACATGGTGCATCCCTCAGGGGTTTGATCAACGCCGGGAGCTTCATACTTTTGTCATTTAATTGTAAAAAAAAGCATAGTTATTCAGAGTGACAAGTATGATTTGCAACGTTGCCTGAAGTGTTTTGCCTTATTAAAAAAATTGGCGGTGTAGATGTAACACTGTCTGGAAAATATCAACAACCTGAAACTAGGTTTAGGACTTTAATGTACTGAGTGCATTGCATTCAATGGCATCTCGGACGTCGCCTCAACACTAGTTATTTGGCCTTTCACTAAAGTGAAATTGGCCTAAAAAGCAACCATTTTTAAATAGATGAAACGTTTGATCAACAATTCCATACCGTCTCACCAAAAGCATGAACTGTTATTATCTACGCTAAGGGAAGCAGATGAGAAATCGAACGTGGGAACCGTTTCTATGGGTAGGCCTGTGACTTCCAGGCTCAAGTATTTTATGATTCATCATTTTTATGTAGTATTTTCCATTTATATAGCACAGGTAGCACAGTGTAAGTGATGCGGATCTACGCCGGAGCTCACAAAGCCTCTTATACCTCTCATCCCCATTGGGAAATTAATACCGAACTTGTCCAGGAAAGATTCGCTCTGTGCAATCCGCGAATGCTAACGCTCTAGCACGGCCATCCTAACACTCCAGAAAGACTGGACGCAGCCAGCATTCAGCGACATTCATGATGGGAAAAAAAGAATCTCAAACAGCACTCAAAACCACACAAAGGAAGTTGGAAGACCTTCGTGGATAACGGATGCGAGAAAACGAATCGAATATAAGTGCTGGGATCCGAACAGTAGATGTGAAAGACGTGTCGCGGGGAAAAAATTTTCCTCCTTTTTCCTCATTCAGTGTCCTTGTCGGTCTCAATTAAAGACCCTATAGCCATATTTGTGATAGAGTCTGCCCTCTTATGGCCATTAAGCCTTACTTTTTTTCTACATATTATTTTCTTGCACTGTTTTATTTTCGTTTATGTCGTCATAAATACTCTGTTTTACTTCTTTATAGATGTGCTTCTTCTTTGGCCAGAATTAGCGTCGCTAGCTAACCAATTTTCTTGTATTTTTTTTATTTTATTAAAGTAATCTACCCATTCTCTTTGTTAAATTCTCCTCGATGAGTCAGAGGATCTATCGCAGATATCGTTGTTGTTACAAGAATCGCCTGCCATGCTGGAGGACTCCTAGAATTCCAGTAGTGAAGCAGCAAACTTCGCTTCGATCTGCAAGGTGCGGCAACTGCCCGTTGTGAAAAGTTGAGGAGGTTGTAGCACGATTTCTTTGCAACTATGAAGGAAAACATCTTCGGCGAAGGTCAGTGTGGAGTGAAGACGATAGATCCTGAAGTCGTAGCCAGACCGTGAATGAGCTGTCCGCGGGACATATGAAAATAAATCCCAGGATCGACTTTCTTTTAACCTCGGCATAAGAATATGAATGAGTCGTTTTTCTTGTTCAGCATTCACGAGGTTGTTATACAGCATACATTTACTTGCATAGAAAAAACAATGCAATACAACAGTAGCTGATGTTTCGGCAGTATCGCCTTTTTCAGAGCCGCTTTTTTTCGTGACCTCCAATGAGGAAGATTGGAAGAGCTGATTGTATTCAGCTACTGTTGTATTGTATTGTGTTTTTCTATGCAAGTAAGTGTATGCTGTATAACAACTTCGCGAATGCTGAACAAGAAAACGACGCATTCATATGAAAGCAAATCGTCTAAATAATATACGACTAGCAAATTTATCTAAGAAACAAATATTGGAGATCTTTTCTTGTAAAGGTTTCTACTTATAATAGTAATCTCAGCTCTTCTTCAATTGTTTTGGTGTAGAATTTTTTTTATTTTTAAGCCCACCGTCATTTAGCTCAGCACTACCAACCAGTGTTACCCAGACCAGTATTGGTTATAACTTCTTATTTATTGCCCAACAACCATAATGATGCTGAGATAATTGCAAAACTCAGACTGTTTGCAGGTCTGAGTTTTTCGGATATCTTAGTATATGGTGATTGTTTCGGACTATTTCGATAATTTTTAGAATTTTCCATGGAAAATATCTGTACTCCATCTTCCAGCACTATAACGCTTTTAACCGTGAATAAACAGATAGATGGTGCCTTCGTAGAACCAGTTCTGTTTTTCAATCGTTCCTTGTTTTCCCAAGGATGTCACCCAACTAAAGTATTTGTTCACCACCGATTCCTACCCTCTGCATCAGATCTACCCTTTGTCCTCTATCATTTAGCAGTTTCATCTTACCGTAGTTACTCATTTTATGTGCGCTCCCAATTTCCTTCATTTTGCTTCCACCGAAAAGAGACTTGACGATAATCTTCTATCTCGAACTTCAAACAATCACCAGTCTCTCGTATGATTTTCGTACTGCGTTTTTATTTAGATTATTCGTTTTTTCCTCCATTTTTATTCATAATTTAAAAACTTTCGAAGGTTCCATGTTAAGTTTTAGCGTATTTACTAGCTTCCAGCTTTTTTCTTTAGCGCGGCTTCATGAAAAAAAAGACCATCTAAATGTCGCTTAATGCCGAAATCACTGCCATTGGCCACTAATGGACATTTTTAGCTTTTTATGTTTTTCAATTTCACTACAAATTGAAAAGTTTGATTAACAGTTTTATACACGTTGATAGTAAATAAATAAAGGATAAAGCTCTCTGGGTTGATTAATCCCTAAGGAATGCGGCATACATTCGACTTCATTAGGCACCGTATGGAGGTGATTGAATGCATATCTGGCCTTTGCAATGACTCGCCTACCGATGTACCGATCCGGTGTTGCTATCCTCCCTAGACAAGTCTGGTACCAATTTACCGACCCGGAGGGACGGTAAGCTTAGTAGGGGCGCCGGGAGCGACCCCCATGTGTGTGTTGCAGAGCGCTTCCAACCACTGCGCAACTTGCGTTTGTAGTAATATGGCAATATAATTCTTAAGTCCTTAAATATTTCTTAGATCCTTTCTTGTACTTTTGAATTTATGCGCATTTTCTTTCACATGTATACGGATTTAGATGTCCTCAAATATGATGCGGATTCCAGCACATCAATTCGTCACCTTGCCTTTTATTCGTCGTCATTCATGGGCGTCTTCGCTATGGTGCACCATTACGTCTTCGGCTGGGCCATCTACTTTTCTTCCTCACCATTAATAAGTTGGATGTTGCCTGAGTTTGATATTCTGGGAATTCTGGAAATTCTGACGTTCTAGGGCGTTCCCAGGTTTTCGTGGTTCGTATTAGCTTTTGTGGATCACTAGGACATTTAGTGCCACTTGCTTCGATTCGAATGCGATTCTAAGAGAGCAACAGCGATTGCTAAGATTAGTGCGACTTACCAGACTACATCGGTACAAGGTGTTTATGAACATATGAGAGAAACGACAAGCAATAAATGTATTCGACATTAACCAATACCCTAGGAATGTGTAGGGCATGCGACTCGATTTGTAATATCTCAGTAGTGACTGAAGAGATACACGGTCTATACAATATCTTATAAGGGGGCCAAACTACAGTTTTCGATCGTCGTGGACAAGTTTGGTACAATTTTCCGATCGGGAAACGATGAAAGGCTGGCTACCTGCCGAAGGATCGAACCAATGACCACGGGAGCACTGCTAGGGCCGCTACGATAAACACCACCGACAATTTTCTATAACTGGTTTAGTGTATAGTTTCATAACTGTATAGTCGCGGATTTTTTCCTGTTTTCTTTACTGCATTTTCTGTGAAAGTTGGAATTTAATGGTAAAATGAAGTAAAATTGTGGAGAGATACTGTCCTCAACATATGGAGGATTTTCTTGTTTACTCATTAAGCCCTGCTTGGTTGAATTTAATTTTTGAGGCCTATCGATTTCTCTGCAAGAATTTTCTAGCAGTTCTCACGATGACTGCTGCTTTTACGATGCGCTGATCGACTACGGCCGGCATTTGTTGTTTCCTGTGGCTTGGCATGAATCCAAGTCAATGACGTCATTTTCTATTTAATCAAGAGGACGTTTATTGTTTTTAAATGAAGCGAGCGACTTCACTGTTTGCATTCCAATTTGTCTTCCTTTAGAATGCATTCAGAGTGATGGCCTGTGACGTAATCATTCCAGTGGCATTCATCTAAATAGTTCTTTGTTTTTTTTTAAATTATTTTTCCACTTTTTTCACATTCGTGTGCAAATTGTTGAGTGTTTCTTCCAATGCTCTTATCCTTTTGAATGATCAACGTCATTGGTTCATTTTTTGGCACCAACTGTTCCTCTTCCACCTCTCTTCTCTCTCTCTCTCTCTCTCTCTCTCTCTCTCTCTCTCTCTCTGTCCGTCTTTGCTTCTTTTCCCTCCGTCTGCTTCATTTCCTCTCTTTTCCTCTAACTCCCTGCCCTATATTATCCGAGGTTTTCTATTCAATTCGCGATCGATTTTTTTCTGATTTTTTCGTTCGTAAGAAGGGTCCACTGTAAGAAGTAAGAAGGGATCAGTTATCGATTTACAATAGTTCTTTTTTTTATATGTCATAATAAATGTTACGAAGGAATCCTCTACTTCGCACTCGTTTTCTACGTGACCTAAATTTCCTATTTTTCCAGAAAGAACATGATATCGATGACGTCATGTGGTTACTGTAACACAGCTCATTTCTCAAATAAAGACCTTGTCAATCTACATGTCATTTTCACTTGGGTTTTTTTACAATTATTTTATTATTTATCCCAATATTGCGATTCATTTTAGTGATTCTTAAGACCGGCTTTCTATTAACCTTATAAAATTGATAATTCGAATTGGTAAATAATTCGCTTTATTCTTGATAAGAATATATGAGCTCGATGGTTCTTAGAATTGGGCGAAGTTTCTCAAGAGCTGAAGCCATTTGTAAGGTATCCTTGCTTAGGGTCGCATGCAGTTTACACGAACTTCAAGATAGACTCCGTAACAAAGCTAGAGCCGAAGCACTAAACAGGATCGACCAACAAGAACCAGGGCAGTACCACTACCGCCGTTTAGTTAAACATTCTTTAGACAGCAGACCCTACCAATGAAGTAGATGGCAAATTCCGGACATTTGCGTGCTGGACTTTCAAAGTCTTTAATCGTTATCGAGCGAAAAGGTTTCGCTCCACTCTTAAAAAAGCAAAAAAATGTTACATGAGAGATTCGGGAGCTGATAAGGTAATAAAGTACGAGACTGTCAGTTTTTTGATAGTGCTGGAGCTTGTAGTAATGGCTCGTCAGTTAGATGTTGAGATCTCGAAGAACACTATAAAACGTTGCTTGAAAGGGGTGGTCTGGAGAATTTGATAGCAGTGAGTGAAATAGCACCGAGCACTTTCACGCGTCTAGTGAAGCTAGTTCGTAACCGCCTGTATGGCAGCCTAAGGCACAATGGAGAATTCCATAGTATGCCCGAACGGCAGAGACTGTGATTGAATGAGTTCAGGGTACGGTTTATCTGATCTTTTGTTAAAAGGTGCTGGAACGAACAAATGGGGGAAAAAAGGGCAGACCACTTTGCGTCCGTATAAAAGAACACCTTAAACATAAAGCTGAACAAAATGCTCTACTAGACTTCCACAGAACACGGATACATAGCGGAGAATGTTCTAAAGTAGAAATCACCCTTCTTGCAAAGGAATCTGGGATTTCATCGCTTATGACCTTGAAGCATTCTGGATAAATCCCAAGGTTCCAAAAAATGGATCGCGGGAAGAAATGTCTCATTATCACACGTGATCTCACACAATATCTTGGTGTGATGCTTGAACGCGAGAAGGCCTCGTTACACATTTTCGTGAGCACTGAAAAAGTTGGTCTTAGTATGGTATGCTCGGTGGAAGACTTACAGAGAGCGGTCAGTGTGTGAGGAAGCTGTTTTGTTCTCAACGCGATTGAAACTAGGTATGGTGGTTTTTCTACTGAGGTTATGGAGGCCTTTGGCTGCCTGGGTTGCAGCTAACTTGACCTTTCCAGAATCTGAAGAAGGCGAAATCCAGCAAAACGTTAGCTGTTGTGAATAAATGCTGTGTAATAGTAACTTCATTTGTGCTTATTAGGAAAAAAGCCGTGTTAGCTAATCGTCTCATTCAACTGCATACTTCTTTCTTCGTCCTTGTTTTCATTAAGAGTCTGAGCTAAGCTTAAAATTGATTATTAGGGGTTCTGGAGAAGCTTGTTTTCCAGCATAAACTCAATGTTTTTCTTTCCATATCTAACAGTCGTCTCTTTTTTCTCACCTTTCGATTTGTTCGTTTCCTTTTTTTCGTTCTTCCGTCGTTTTCTATGGATCTATTTGTCATTTTATCCATGTGGTTTGTTCGATTGAACTAAATAAGGTGTTAAAATACGCTTCCATCGATAGAGATGACGACCTTCAATTGAACATTTCCACTAGTTACTATTATACTCTGCGCAAGGGAGGAATTTCGATCCAGATTAGTAGCCGCAAGGTTGCCTGCACTTTCCCCCCATTTCAGTAGCTACGAGGGATTCAATGCTAACCAACAGGGACCTTGCATTTCCCCCAGATGCAGAAGGTATGACGTCCATGTTTCTGCTATACTGAAGATACTGAAGATGACATACGCCTTTTGTTTGTACACAAACGTATTCCTGCATGTGTGCATAGGTGTGCTTGGGTGTTTATGGATTGTATCATACTCGTTATCTCATCTGATTCAACAGAATGTCAAGTAAATGGGAACCGCGTTTCACAAACGGCCTTCATATCTGTTGTTAAAGAACCGAACGAAATACCCGTATTTACATCTTCTCTAAAGCATCTGTAGCGCAGTGCTTAGAGGTACGTTACTGTAAGCATTTCGTCGTTAGCTCAATCATTCGCTTCGGTTAAGGCAAGTTCTTTATGACTCCAGAGCGAAAAATTGGTACCAGGCATGCCTGGGAGAATAGCAGCACCAAGTTGATACATCGATGCTCCAAAAATGCATTAAATCACCCTGTCGATACTTAAAGGGGCGAATGTATGGACATATACCTTATAGACTGTTAAATTTTATCGCTTCATCCTTTATTCTGTTCGTCAATTCAATTCATGGCGAGCCACCAACATACTATTCAACAAGCCAGCTTCCTACTTACTACCGTGAAGCCTGGCAGGAAGTCCACGTCGTTGCCGTTTCGGTAAAAACTCTAGAAATAATGGTCCCCATACGAAATTCTACCGAATCTGAGATTGTTCGCTGTGGTGAAAGTGGAGCAAATTGGGCGTGATCGATACGTATGATGCGTGACTGGAATGAATAGAGGAAACTTTACTAGTTCATTCACTCGTCATCCAGTTAATAGAACTCGGATTCAACGAGTTTGAAAGTGACAGATGTGTGGTGATGGGTGTGAGAGGTGATACTACTGGTGCTCTATTTTCTTCCTTACTCCAAGAAAAAAAAAGGAAAATGAATGGAATCCACCATCTTGTGGTAGACATGAAACAGACGACACTGTTGAAATTCTCGATATGTCTGCACGGAGTGAAATGCGGTACTTAAGATTAATTTCTGATCCGCTTATTTCTACCCATTCTATTCATCTGCATCAACTTTTTTTTTCCTGTACAACTCCCTCATTTACAGTCTTCTTAGGTTTCGTCGACTTTTTTCTCTTTTTTCTCTCCGTCTTTTTTTTGTTTTCGAGTCAATTTCTCTGTTTCATAGTTCAGGTTACATTTGCACAATCAGATCGTGTTCAAATATGCTTTTAGTTTTCTTCTTTCTTCGCGAACTACTCACCAACATCGATACGCGTGCTTAAATCTTCATCGTTAATGAGGCTTATTTCGAGTCTTCTCAGTGCTAAGGTATGAGTTGCCTTTATAAGTGTTTTTTTTAATATAAAGGTTTGGTGTCTTTCTGAAATATGCCGAAAACACCAATGTGCGCGACGTATACCCCCGTATTGATCGAATCACCGTGGTAATCAATACTCTGCTTTGGTCGCGCTGATGTAGTGAAGTGTGATCTCATCGCAACGTTTCCGGAACTTGCGGCATAGTGGTTTTTGCCATTTCTTACTTATAGACAAGAATTCAGGTAATGTTACCTTTAGGGGCGGATAGCACAGTGGTAGTGGTCTCGGTCATCACGAGCATGGTTATAGTTTGATTCCGCGCCGGGTCGACCAAGCCTTTCATCCCTCCGGGGTCGCGAAATTGGTACCAGCTTCGTCCGGGAAAAAATCACTCTCAGCTATTCAATTGGGAACGCTCTAGCCGAGCTATATAAGGACTCCAGCGAGAATCGACTCGAGTAGCATTCTTCGAAATTCAAGTTGAAATGGAAATCCTCAAGTAGCAAGCGAAGCAACACATAAAAAAATTGGAAGATCTTGGATGATGGATGCGCGGAGACGAATCGAATGTGAGAAGTGGTGGGATCCGCACAGTAGACGTGAAGACGGGTCATACGAAATTAAAAAAAATGTTACCTTTTGTCGAGGAATGGATGAGAAATAGTAATGAAGAATTATTTGTCTTTGTATGACTAACTAGCATTTCGTCCGAATACTTCTCTTCGTGTTGAGCATCTATTGAAAAAAAAACCACACAAGTTTTTATAGTTGCGTAATTTTTTGCATCATTATCCCTCTACTCAGTGCACTTCTGACAAGGGTTACCTTGAAAAGTAATAGAGCTTGGGGTCATAAGTATTCACAAAAAGCGGACTCTTCAGCGTCAACAAAAATGAAAGCTAAGCTTTTGCAAAAAATGCAGACAACTGTAACATTGTAATGTGAAAATATTTCACAACTTAGAGGATTTCATGTCGAGATCCTCCTGTGATACTACTGACATTTCTCCAGTACCGAGTTGAAAAAAACATATTGTACTCAGTAACTCGTCAAACTGTTTCTTTAAAGGAGTCTTTTCTTGTTTTTTTCATAGTTTAATTACCGTATTTTTGTGTCTGTTCTGGAAACGCGCTGGAAATCTGCTAGCGTTCTCTTCTTTCTTTTTCTTTCAATATTTTATCAACGAAGCTTTAGAGAAAATCTTACAGCATGTGGTTCGAAGAACGTAGTTGGTCAAATCTTCGAATGTCAGAGTTGGTAGAGGAATGGAGAGATCTTTGGTCTTTCAAGGTGAACTTTTCGCTCCGAACTATTGAAAATCTTAGTTTTCTCGTAGATTTCATAAATGCTACTTGTATTTTTCATAAAAAAATTTATTCGGATTGTGTTATTTATGATTAAATAAATTAAGCTAAATTATTATTATTATTATTATTAAGTTATTAAGTTAAATTAGATTAAAATTAAATTTGTAAGTTAAGATTAAATTAGTAAATTAAGTTGGATTATTGGATTATTAAGTTATTTATTCAGATTAAATATTTATTCAAATTATCTTTTGTGGTTATATAATAAAACAGTACAAGAATAATATAACATAACATTAATTTATATCTTACATTTATTTTTTATATATTATGTTAGTATGTGATAATACACGGTATTTATAATATTAATATTATTATTCCCCATCAATCCCGTTGACAGGTGATTGCTGATGGCAAAAGATCGGTAGAACTAGCTGAGAGACAGGCGAAACGAAAGACCCGCATGGTGTGGTGGTGAACGCGTTACCCACTGGAAAGGGTAATAACGCGTTCGTTCCCCACCGCAAACACCTGCGGTCCGGAGTTTTGCAAATATCTCAGCATCATTGAAATTATTATTTTTATCATTATTTGGGTTATTAAACTATTTATTCGGATTGTATATTTATTCAAATTATTTATTTATTAGTTATTATTTATTTATTTTTTTATTAATTATCCAAAATTGTTTTATTATTATTCAAAATTTTATTTCCGAAATGCTACTAGTATTTTTTCGTAAAAAGTAACTTGTCCAGGTGGATTTTTCTGATTGCGGCAATATCGTATGTGTTTGCGACAACTAATTTTTTGAATTTTCCGAAACTTACGCTAGAAAACGGAGGACGTGAGTCGTTTCCGCTATTAATATTAATGTAAATATTTAAAGTGATTTTTGCTGGAAGGAACTTTTCTAGTTGATTTGGGTTTCGTATTTTTCCTCTTAGCTGCTACAATCTTTAGTAGCATTTGTTGCCGCTTACGGTGTTGCTCTTCTTGTGCTCGTTCTACCGACAATCGTTCTTGAACTAGCTGTTGGTCAACTAACTGGGCGAGCTCCTGTACAAGGTTTCTACAATCTGTCACCGGTCTTCAAAGGTTATTTTTTTTATGATAAGAGATCGTATATGTTTTTTTGTTTTTTGGATTTCTTTTTCGGGTGTTTTCACTGCATTTCTATAAAGAAAAAATCTACACGTGATTAGTTGTTGTATAAAGATTTTATCGCGGAGGAGCGCGTGTAGCACAGTGGTTAGAGGTGCCCAGCAATACACATGGGCTCATTCCCACGCCCCCAGCTCGCCAAGCCTTGCATAACTCCGGGTTCGGCAAATTGGTACGAGCCCTGTCTGGGAAGATAGCAGCGCTGACTTGATACATCGGAGGCCATCGAGAGTCATTGTAAAGGCCATATATGTGTTCAATCACCTCCAACGATACTTAATGAAGTCGAATGCATGTTGCATCTCTCAGGGGATTGACCAACGCCGAGAGCTTCATCCTTTTTTATTATTAAAAGGGACTTTATCAAATTTTTTAAAAGGGACTTTATCACATTAAACGTAATTGATTGCTCATGCTCTCTCCAGGTAGCTCGGAAGCTGTGGAGTTCTTTTTTTTAAATTTGCGGCGTGAATAGCGTAATGGTAAGAAGTGCGCTGCGTTATACACGTCACCCATGAGTTTAGTCTCACGACCAGAGCTTTACACTCATGCGAAGTTGGAAAATTGCTGCAACTATTTTTATGCAGGAGGGTAAAAAACTGATTTAATAGATCGGTATTTCCCCCAAAAGTAGTTATCTAAGAAAGTATGCATTTAATCTTATCTATGATGTTACGAATGGAGTCCAATGCGTGGCGTCCCCAACAGCTATTATGCTTATAACCTCCCTTTTAACATGTTTTTACAAATACACACCTTCATCTGTTGTATTGTTCCTCAATCCAGGTTTAATTTAGGGATTGGAATATCTCAAATTCTCTTCACATTAATAGTGTTGGCGACAATGACACGATTTATTGGATGGTTGATGTTGTTCTTATATTATCTCTTCTGGACTATTCAAGCAGATCGACCTGGTACTGTAGTAATACACATCGGACATTGATTCTTTACAGTAGATTTCAGATTTGAAGAAAAAATTTCACGTTTCCATCTAGGTTTACCGTGGTTGAACTGCAAGTACTTTCCCGAGTTTCTGTCAGCACCCTGCCGAGATGCTGGATCGATGGCAAATTTTACGCTTGCCGCTCATACTAAGCTAAGTACAGTACGATCGGAAAGCTCCTTTATGCAGTTCATGAGGTGATTTAGTCTTTCGTTCGGTAATTTCTTCATCCTTGTCATACTAGATTCATCATCTAACATATTTTTTCTTAACGTATCGTTTAGTTTTTCGTCAGTTTAGGAACTTTTTTCAAAAAAAGTGGAATTATATAGACATTTTAGTACACTGGAAAAGCCGTCGGCTTCTATTATCGACTTTGGGGACTTTCAATACAATCTGCTTATTGTACAAGGGCTAGTATGGATCATTGTATTCAGTGGTATTTGTTTCGGTGTGAGATGGCTTGGAAAGGTTTGTGAAAAGCTGCGTAGTATACGACGAGTATAATCGGTAGTCCTAGAGAATTTTCCTTGTGTATTACTCTATTATGGCACAACCTACACATGACCCATATTTGGTTTGACTTTTTTCAAATCACAAAAATGCTGGTATATGTGACAAACTCGGCACCTCAATTGCGCTTCGAACCTGCGATTACCATTTCCGGGTGCTCCCGTTTTATCAATTGGACAAGCCGAAGCCCTTTGCTTTGCCTTTCTCTCAGCCATTTTTTTTTACCCTAACGGTGCTATCAGCAATAATCTGTCCAAGAGGAATGATCTAGGAAGCACAAATCGGAATTCAACCAGGTTAAGCTGAAGCTACAGGGGAAATCACAATGTTTTAACTATTGAAAGTTAAGACATTGTTTTTCAAATTTTTGTTGAAGGCTATAGTTTGAGAAATCGCACTGCAGCTCCTTATGTTATTGTTCTTTTTACTTACTTACTTCACACTTGAATGGCCCGTTCTCACCGGTTGTGCGAGCTCCAGCATAATTTTCATTTTTTTCGGAGTTCTTCTGGTTTAGCCATTGCGGTTCCTTGCAGGTCCCGAGGTCAGCCTAGCAAAAGTCTTTCCCAGGTCGTTAACGCCACAGGCAGTCACCGCCTTTGTGGATCGGAGGGAGATTTGCCACCATAGGCCTAGTTTGATAGCAGGACGGTGGGGGATCGTGGTATTGGCTTATTCTTTGATAGGCTTTCTGATCAAAACACCGGGCACTCTCTCAGCTTGGGAAGCCCCTGCTGCAGAAATGAATCCCTCGCTGTACATGGCAGCCCAACACCCAGAAACATCTCCCAACGACGACAAGGCGGTAAAACGTTGTGAGGGAAAAAATTGTAGTAGGCAGAAAATAATAGGATAACACCATGAATCAAGACGATGTTGACAAAGTAAGTGGACCTAATGCAACAGTGTGTTGGGCTAATCGTTCTGTGAACGCATTGCGGTACAATTACTATTACTGCTACCCTTTCCGGGGGCTAACGCGTTTTGAGTTTTGCAAATATCTCCGCATCGTTGTGGTAGCATCACAATGCTTGTTATTATTATTATTTGTTTGCTTGTTTATTGATTATTCATCTATCTTTTTTCACCCTACTATTACAATATTTCTCCTATTTATCATAATTTTGTGTCTCAGGTGGTTCCACTGTTGTTCATGGCAGCGTTCAGTATGCTTTTGGCGCTTCTGATTCGTGCTTGTACTATGGATGGGTTAATGGCAATATTTAATGTCTACCTCAATGCAACAGACTGGAACAAGCTCGCTGACTATAAAGTATGCTTTTCCCTATGCAGAGTCTTTCTTGAAGAAATTTTATTTATTTTTTGGTCAAAGAGCAACGCAATGGAAGAATTGATCCCGTCGGTGTTTCCTCATTTAGGTTCTTTTGTACGACATCCCTAATACCGTACCCTTTTAATAGTTACTTTAGTTGTGGAAAGTTGCATGCGAACAAGCTATTCTTGCCAGTGGAATCGGCTATGGTGCATTCATTACAATGGGCTCGTACAATCGACGATCCAACAATCTTGTCGCGTCAGTACTTCTGTTGTTTTTTCGCTACAATTTTTTTTATTTTAGATCAAAAGTTGGCAGAAGGTTGATTTTTAACTGTGGTACATCGTTTCCTACTGACTACAACGTGGTTTTTTTATAATTAACTTTTAAATAAATTTTTATGGTTGAGATGCTTGAGAGCCTGAAGACTTGAGAGATATAGAAGAGGCTCTTAGCATTTCACGTTCTATGGGTGCATATGGGACTACTGTGGTGCAGTGGTCGTAGGTGCCCTGCAACACACGTGGAATCGATCCCTGCGCCCATGGCCCATCAAGCCTTCCATCCCTCCAGGGTCGGTAAATTGATATCAACTTTCTCTGTGAGGATAGCAGCACTGGCTCGATACATAGGTAGGCCACCGCGAGTCATCATTGTAAAGGCCAGATATGCATTCAATCAACTCCAACGATGCTTAATGAATTCGAATGCATGACGCATCCCTTAGGGGTTGATGAACGCCTAGAGCTTCTAAAGCCTTTAGCTTTATGAATGCATATAATTTTTTGGAAATATTATTTTCATTTCGGATTCGCCTAGACCTTCAAAGAAATTCGGAAGCATTCAGTGTTTCAAATGCTTTCAATAGAACCACGATTACTGATTCGTAGACAACACATTTTGGAAGGTCATATTGCCTGTTCGGCCACTTCTCTATTTAAAAAAAATGCGAACCTTGACAGAAACAAGCGGGATAGAATGGCTTTGTGGGCTCCAGAAAATCAGAACTCTAATTTGATATGAGAACGAAGTCTGTATCTTGCTCAAAGAAATGTGAAGATTCTAATTGTTTTTATTCTACTTAATGAATTTCATCGTGAAATGAGATACTTGATATTTGAAAGGCTCGTCCTCACTGGTTGTGCGGGCCCAGCATAATCACCATTTTTCGGAGATTCGTTGGCTAAGCCATTGTAGTTCCCTGGAACGCCGAGGTCAGCCTGGCCAAAGCCTGCCCCAGGTTTTCACCACCACAGGTAGTAGCAGCGTCTGTGGATCAGAGGGAGATTTGCCACCTTGCAACTTTGATGCCAGGACGGTGGTGGATCCTTGTATTGGTTTACTTTTAGCTAGGCTTCCTGATGGAAACGCCGGACTCCTTCTCAGCAACCCAGTAGTGGGGACGAATCCCTCTGCTGTACATCGCAGCCTGACACCCATGAATACCTCCCCAGCCACGATGGGGGTGGTATACCGTTGGGAGGAAGTGAAATATACTCGTCCAAAGTCACAAATAGCCATTTCTTGCATCCTGTATGCATTGGCTTCGATGCACTTAATCTCTTGTGCTATTTGCTTCTATCCCGAGTGAAGGTGTTTGGTGACGGCTAAGAGATGTTAAATTTTAAAGACTAGATTATAATCTTTTCGGCGACGTTTGATCCATATATGGCTCAAATCGTTTCGAATGTGTTGACCATTTGCTGCAATGCATCCTTCGACCGAATACTATCATGTTTTTGAGAATATTCGGTAATTCGAGGAAGCTTTGACTTTCATTTAACCTCTGCAGTAATAATGAAGTTATTTCGTTTCTGCGAGGTGTAGTTGGTGAGCTGAAACGAGGTTGTTGACACGTGTTTTTGGTTTTTGATAACTAACATTTCGATACCTCCCAATGGTTTACCGCCTCATCGTAGCTGGGCGATGTTCCTGGGTGTCGGACTACGATGTACAGCGGGGGATTCATTCCCCCGTCCGGGTCCCCAAGCTGGGAACGAGTCCGGCGTTTCCATCAGGAAGCCTAGCTAAGAGTAAACGAATACCAGGATCCACCACCATCCTGGGATCAAACTAGTCGCATGGTGGCAAATCTTCCTCTCATCCACAAGGGCTGCGACAACCTGGGACAGGGTTTGACCAGGGTCCCTCCGGACTCCAGGGAACCACAATCACTGGGGTCAGCACAACTAGTGAAGATGGGCTATTCAAGTATCAAGTATCTTGTATCAACATTTCAGTGACTTCACCTCATTCAGAGTCGTTTTCGTTGCCAGAGGAGTGTCACCAGCCTTTTCACAAAGTATCACATACAAATTATAGTGATTAATGATAATAATAAATTGCGATTTATCATCTTATGCGAGAGGCATGCGAGTGATCTCACTCCATTGGAAACGAAATCGGCTCTGAACAAGGCGATGTTACGGGAAGGTGAGACACTGAGACCGAAAAAAACAAAGGAAGTTGCTAGTAACCGAGTGTCAGCTTATTAAGGACAGTTCATAGAAGCAAAGCATTTGACCATTTCTTGAACTACTATTTTTTTCATTTATGAAAGTCAATACAGGTTTGTTATTATAGAGATTCTATATGTGTTGTTACTAGCCATATCGTACTGACGTTGATGCAATTCGTTACCGTAGTTGGCTTAGTTGGATTCATCGTGTCCAGGACGGGTTTAGCGCCGTCTGATATCATGGACAAAGGTAGTCCACAACAGTTCTGATCCTGATTGGTTTTTCTCTTTTTTTTTCTGCCGAGGTTTTCTATTTGTTCATGGTAATTCCAGGTGAAGCACAAATGTGGCACATTCTAACCTACTTCTCTTATCTTCCGAATATGAAACTGTGGAGTGGATTGCTACTTTTTGCATCGATATGTATTCTAATTAATATATTTGTAAGTCTACAATACTTTTAAGGGGCGGATAGCACAGTGGTAGTGATGTCCTTCATCACGAACATGGTGCTAGTTTGATTCCGCTCCGAGCAAACCAAGCCTCTGATCCCTCCGGAATCGGGAAATTGGTACCGACCTTGTCTGGGAAAAATCACTCTCTGTAATCCAACTGGAACCCCCCGCCCGGCTATCTCACGACTCCATGGAGAATTGCTCGACAAGCATTCTACGGCATTCAAGATGAAGTGAAAATTCTCAAGGCAGCAACCGAAGCCACACGTAAAGTTGAAAGATATTCGTAGACAATGGATGCGAGGAAACGAATTGAATGTGAGAAGTGCTGGGATCCACATGTTAGACATCAAAACGGGTCAAATAAAGAAAAATTACACTACTTTTTACCATTTCGAAAAGGCAAGAGTACTACAGGCTCTAACTACGGTAACGACGAGAGATGAACGATCCTGTGACTTCTGGTTATTTTTTTAGATAAAAAAACTGGCTGAGAGAAACGCAGAGTAAGGGGGCTCCGCGGCCCAGTGTGTAATGCGCGACTCCCCAGAAAGGGGAAGTCGTGGTTCGATGTGACCCGAGGCCTAAGTTTTGCGAATATCTCAGCATCATTGTGGTTTTAATTCACGTCATACCTTGCCGTGTAAATTGTAGTAAGCAGTAAATAAAAAAACTAAAACATTGTGATCCTATGGTTTATTTTAATGGCAACAAAAAGATTAATTATGTCATTAAACGAAAGCTGCGTGGTTTTGTATCACTTCAGCAAAACTTGTCTTTGTTATAAATAATTTGTCATATTAAGTGAGAAATAGTTTAAAAAACGGCATTTAATGCTTGGAAAACTATTTTTGGTTCAAGGGTCGACATTCTATTAACCTCAGCATTGGATTATAAATGTATCGTTTTCTTTTTCAGCAGTCGCGGGGTTGTTACACTGCATAGGTTTTACTTCCGTACAAAAAACATATATAGAACAAGGGTAGTTGACGTTTCGGCAGTAGAGCCTTCTTCAAGACGACGTCTTGGCAGTAGCGCCTTCTTCAAGACGACGTCTTGGCAGTAGCGCCTTCTTCAAGACGACGTCTTGGCAGTAGCGCCTTCTTCAAGACGACGTCTTGGCAGTAGCGCCTTCTTCAAGATGACGTTTCGGCAGTAGAGCCTTCTTCAAGACGACGTTTCGGCAGTAGAGCCTTCTTCAAGGTAACGTTTCGGCAATAACGCCTTCTTCAAGATGACGTTTCGGCAGTAGAGCCTTCTTCAAGACGACGTTTCGGCAGTAGAGCCTTCTTCAAGGTAACGTTTCGGCAATAACGCCTTCTTCGGAGCCTTCAGGCATATCAGTATATCTTTCAAGGCTGTGAGGAAGACGTTACTGCCGAAACGTCTTTGTACGGAAGTAAAACGTGTGCTGTGTAACAACCTCGCGATTGCTGAAGAAGAAAACGACAAATTTTCCCTTCATATGTGACCTGTGATAGTAATCACAACTGTTATGAAAATCGATCTTAGGTTATTCCTATTCGCATGGAATGATTTCTATTGTTCTCATGACAAAACTTTATCGCTAGATTCAATATAGATTCGAATGAGTTTCGTTAATTAAATCCACGAATTTTTACTTTCGAACTCTCTTTTTCGTAATTCTCCAGAGAAGAATAGTGTAGATCAGAAGATTGAACACTACTGTTTTCTGAGGATAAGTTGTAGCGATTTACCAGGAGAGCGACGGCTACCGTAGTAGTTAAAGTTTATTACACGCGTT
This sequence comes from Angiostrongylus vasorum, assembly GCA_018806985.1. Lineage (NCBI taxonomy): Eukaryota > Metazoa > Nematoda > Chromadorea > Rhabditida > Metastrongylidae > Angiostrongylus > Angiostrongylus vasorum. The sequence goes on from JADANN010000383.1 coordinate 840,783, forward strand.
GTCTTCGCCTTGATCCTAGGTCTGGCAAACCATGCTCTTCTTTCCTGTCGGCTAGGTAGATACTGCTCTGAGAAATACAACCACAATGATGCTGAGATATCTGCAAAACTTAGATCCCAAGCCAGATTCGAATCCATGATTAGGTTTTCCGGAAGCACACCTTAATTTTCTTTTTTCTCCGCCTGTTTTTTTGCTCTGATGCAGTCGAAATCAGGATGCATAACTTTTTTATGTGCTGCCTATTATTTTTTCATGGCGTGGTTTATGTGAAATATAACCATGAGGATGCTCAGAAATGAGCAAAACTGTTGTGTTATCTTAATGGTGCTGAGATATTTGCAAAACTTCGGAGCGCTGGTTTTTGAGGTGTGGACCGGATGCGCTATTACCCTTTCTGGGGGTTAACCGTTCACCACCACACCATCCGAGTCCTTCCATTCGCCTTTCTCTCAACCATGTTATTAACCTTAGGTGCTATCACCAATCACCGATGTTACGTTATCCGTTTACTTGCAATGTTTTGGCTTATGGATATATTTCGCATAGTACCCTATCATGAAGAACAAATAATATGCAGTAAATAAAAAAAAGTCAAGTATTGTAACTTCTCTAAGAGTACAAAATCACTGACGTGATACATTGGCATGTCGTCAGAAATCTTTGTATAGGCCAGATACGGATTCGGTTAGCACTATAACTCTGCGAATGGAGTCAAATGCATGGTTCGTTGATCAGAAGAAGATGATTTATCCTATAAATCATCATATTCTCAGACAATATTGTAATATTAAGGCTTTTAGTGCCTTCTTTCACTGTCGGTGTTATCTGCTCTCGAGGATGCCCTCGGTGACCGTTGGTCACGTTGCTTTTTTCGTTTTGTGTTGGCGTTCTTCATCTGTAGTGTAACTTTTGCCATTTCGTTATACTTCGCCACTCAGGTAGACCAGTAAAACATTCTTTTTTTCTTTATTTTTTTCACATTTCTACGCTCCTTTTTTTGTTTTAGGCAGGTCGTCATGCATATGAACTAGTCACTGGATTTCTCAAATACGTCACTGTTTTTGTTATCCTCACTTTTGAACTTTTCGCTACTGCGTGGTTCTATTGTGAGCGATTTTAACATTCTTTGTTTACGTGTTTTTTTTGTTGCAATGAGCCAACTTCGTATAAGGAAAATTAGGCGGATTAGTTGTAATATGTGCGTGTAGCGCAGTGGTCGGAGGCGTCCTGCAGCACAAACATTAGATCGATTCCCGCGCCCATGACCCACCAAGCCTTCCATACCTCCGGGGTCGGCAGATTGGTACCAGACGTGTCTGGGAGGATAGCAGCACTGTCATTGTAAAGGCCAGATATGCATTCAGTCACCTCCAAACGATGCTTAATGAAGTCGAATGCATGGCGCATCCCTCAGGGGATTGATCAATGCCGATCAATATCCTTTTTTTAGTTGGAATACGGTGTGCTGTTCTAAAGATGGAAGTGGGATAAAGGCTTACGATTAAACCAAAACCGATCGTAGAAAAGTTTAACTATTGTGTGGTGTCCACTCATGTGTGCTAGTCTTTACGGAGGCACTTGATACATTTTGGTATCCAGTTGTTGAATTTACTAGAAGCGGAGGTTCTCATTTACTTGATTTCAAAATAGTCCTGATACGATAGAGCGTTGAAAGATAGATGCTAGGAGGCTACATCCGACGGAGTCAAGCTCAAACATCTTGTGAATCTACCGTCCTCAATCAGCATTAATACAAATTGACTGAACTCTTTGCACCCTGTTTGTCAGAATTCAAGCAACCAGACACAGTGGAAAGTCAATGACATGAAATTCTGCAAAAAGAGAGAGGTGAATTACATGACATCAACGTCGTACGCCCAATCCGATCTGCTTTACTGTTCAGCACCTTTCGGACTGGAAGTTCTACTCTATATAAATACCTTCTTCGAATAAAATAAGCTAGGGCAATATCGCTTGAATTGTTTGATACCATTCTAGAGAACTTTATGCAAAAAAGAAATTGTAATGGCAAGAACGGAGAGAGCAGTAATAAGTGGTAACGGCGTCCTCGTTGAACTTGGCAGTACCTTCCAACGATTATAGAGTTCGTAGTTTCCCACTTTCCCATCTACTGTCATTCTAATCATTACCTTTGTATAACTGACTCAGGAAAACACACAGTAAACCATAAAGATAGAGGAGTGAGAAGGGAGGAATTGAGAGGCTGATAATGACATCAATAAGTGGAGAAGAAAAAGTGAAAATCCCCACGGACACGGACTCTTTCCTGCCAAGCTTTCGGAAACCTGCATGTCAAGTAAACAGGATGAAAGTGCGATCAGCGTAATCGAACACGCTATAGAAAGGGCGACACAAAGAGTATCGCATTTTGCTCAAGTGAATGTGGAAATCCGGATTTTCCATCTGCGACGCCGATCATCAGGGTCGCTGCCGAACTTGCCGAGGCACCGAATATGAAGTTGCTCAGGCGTAAATGCACTGGCTAGGGTAACTGATGGACCGGACTGGATTTTACTGGATGTAAAGTGCCCATTAGGAAGACTTTGCATCCGATGAACAAACTTTTTCCTATTACATGATTCTGAAGACTTAGGTAATTTGTAAGAAGTGGTGAGTCGAAAATTTTTTAAAAAGGTGATTTGTAAGAGGTGAGTCGAAAATTTTTTAAAAACTTCTTTTGAGGTGCACATCGCCTGGGTATGGATCTTCACGTAATGTTAAGAAACGCATGCTGCTGGTGTTTTGGGCACTTCATTCTCCTCTTCACTTACCTTCTTCCAGTAATTCCAGCGGTGAGCAAACTTGGATGTGCTTATAGTTATTTCTCCTTTCTCAAGAAAATCTCGCGATGAATGTCTTAACGTTTCACGATATTTTCCTTCAGTGATCAACCGTACTCTTCAGATGTCGTTGAGTATTTAGGGGATTGCAGTTCTGAATCTTCGTTCTTATGACTTCTCAACGTTTTCACCAGCTGTACATTCATGGCCATGGTCAGAATGGGTAGGAATTGCAATCGCGCTTGGACCTTTGATTCCCATACCTTTGTGCATTCTTTTGACACTGTTAGGAGCATGTTGTTGCGGTGGAAAAGAAGGAATGTCAAAAGGACAGGTATTGCTATTTTTTGAATTAATTTAATTGTTTTATTGATTGATACTCAAAGAAGTGCCCTGCAATGCATGTAAAATCGTTGGCTCGATCTTGCGCCTTGAACAAACCAATCCTCCATACTCCTGGGGTCGGCAAATTTGCCCCATGCTTGTTTGGGAGTATAAGACACAGTTGCTTGTTACATCGGTAAGCTATCGCAAGTCATAATGAAGACCACATATGCATACGACTATCTCTACTATGCTATTAATGGAGTTGAATCCATGACGCATAACTAAGAGATTATTCAATTCCGAACACCTTGTCCTCTTATCGCTGTAATTACTTAAAAATGCTTCTGGCTCATTTCTACGACCTGTAAAAATTATGTTGATCGCGAATAGTTTATTTCCTAATGCCAGTCGGCCTCTGCAAATTTGAATGGAGAGGCAGTGGTTCAGCAGTTTTCGGTTAAGTTTTGCGATTTTTCCACCCGCAGTTGCACTTTTAAGATCACCCTTGGGGATCTCGCATAGGAATGTTAATCTCCTCACATTTCCAATGACCTTGAATGACAATTGAAAGTCGAGGCTTCTGATATCAATGAGAGGAACATGTTCGTAATAGCTTACCTTCACGAAATGAAGAACAGTCGACTAAGGTAAATGGAGCGTTAATGAAATCCATTGGTCTCCGTCCCGTTCTCATGCTCCTTCGTTGGGCTCTTTTCGTCAGTAAACACCTAGAGAATCAAACTTTGCTACTGTTATTTTTTTTCGTTGTTTTTCAAAAAAACACTTTATGATGACTTTTTTCTTAACAGATTTCTGGATAGTTGTTTTTGAAGTTATTATGTTTCGTTTTTCTTCATTCAACATTCCTATTCAGCGATTACGTTCCGTATTCGCATCGCATATCCGAGGCGATCATCGAAAAAAGTCGTCTACTAAACCGCCACCGCGATACACTGGAACCGCTCCAGGATATCTTCTTTTGCCTCAAGCTCCACTTGCGGAACCGGAAACATATGCGTAGTCTGGCTAACATAGATGTCTCTATGTCTTCATATGATATGATAGTCGTGATACTCATTTTTAAGTCAGGTGAATACATTTTTCCACTTGCAAACATTTTAAAGTATTATTTTGAAGGGTGTATATAGCGCAATGATTGGTGGTGCTTGCAACACGTACATAGTTTTTGGTTCGATTCTACGCCTCTAATAAACCAAATTATTCATTCAACTTGAAACGGTGAATAGGTAACAGACTTGTGTGGAAAGTTAAAAAACTCAGAGTTAATACATCGCTAAGCCTCCATAATTCACTGTATAGGCTAAATATGAGTTCAATCTGTTCAACTATTATGCGAATTAAATTGAATACATGACCTGTACTTAAGGGAGCATTACTTTCCGAACGACTTTCTTTCAAGAATAGGGAGTTCGGATATAGAGATTTCTGTGGTAATAAAAGGGAAAAATAAAGAAAAGAGCTAACCATTTAGTACAACCTCAATGATGCTGAGATATTTGCAAAACTCCGGACCGCAGGTGTTTGCGGTGGGGAACGAACGCGCTATTACCCTTTTCGGTGGCTAACGCGTTCACCAGCACACCATGCTGGTCCTTCGTTTCGCCTGTCTCTCAGCTAGTTCTATCGATCAGTCCCATCAGCAATCACCTGTCAACGGGATTGATCTGGGGACCCCAAATAGGCATTGAACCCAGTTAAGCTGAGGCTGTAGTCGAAATTACAATGCTAACTTTTTATTTGCTGCCTTCCATAATTTAGTAACCAATTAATGTTTTTCTTTTTGATAACCAATTTGGTGACGAACTAAACCTTAATGGCTATGACAGTCAGACTTCATATATCGCTCTTAATTGAACGTTATTACCTCAGTTGTCGGTACCGGTATTTCGAATGAGTAGAGGAAGACGGCGACGAAGAAGAAGAAAGCTCCTCCTTCTCAACGTCATCTTCATCTCATTTCTGTCTTTTCTTTTTCTGTTTTCTGGACATTTTTGTTAAAAGAATTTTTTTCTTCGTATAACCACATCTCGTCACTATTGTCCTCTATCAATTTTCATTCATTACGGTTTAGTAGATCAAAAGCAATAATCAATAATGAATATGCTGCCTCTCATAGTGAACCCTTTTCACTCGAATCTTTCATTTATCTCTTTCCTCTGTTACTACTTATTGTTTCTTATAAAATGAGATTCGATTTTCTAGGATTTTCCTTGCTTACCTTTACAAAGCAATATATATATATATATATATATATATATATATATATATGCCGTTTTTTGTATTTATGCTCGTAGTTGTATCTTTTCTTTTCAAAATGTACTATTTTAATGGCTGTGTTGTCCTTATAATAAGTTTTGTCCTCGATTGTGTAATGTAACCCTGGAATGTCTATCAGCTACGAAATAAAGAAGAATGTTTGAAATGAACTTCATTTGTTTTCGTCCATCTTACTGAACCCCACAGTTCTTTGTTCAGTGCTGCTGAGTTTTCTGATCTTCTTTTTCATTTTTAGACCGTAACAGAGGTGTTGCCTTCCAAAAGTTTTAAAAACCATAGGGACACTCGCGACACATTAGGTAGAGATTCTCCGCAATACAAAGGTTGCCCGAGCTTTAATCTCATGCCCTGAGTTCATCAAGCATTCCGTCGCTTCGTCAGAGTGGTTTCAATGTTGTCTCGGAGGAGAAAAATACCGGCTTAGCCGTCGAGCGTAGGTCACTGTATAGGCCTAATATATGCTCAATCGCCTGCATGCTGTTATGAATGGAGACGAATACATGGCGTCTTCCGCAGGGGATTGATCAACACCATCCTTTCGTCCTTTACTAGATATTTGTGAAGTTAAAACATGAAAGCATGCTCATGTGAAAGCGATGATGATGCTGAGGTATTTCCAAAACTTGGATCCCAGGCCACATTCGAATCCAGGATTACACTTTCCGAGGATTGTCGTTTTACCCACTGCATCACTGAGGACTTTCATTTGCCTTTCTCTCAACTTGCTTCAGTCAAGTGAAGTTTTTTTACGTAACGATCTGGTAGGATTAGTTGTTGATTCACACGTACCTGCAGTTTTCTTCTCTAACGAATCAAGCAAGGAAGAAGGTCGTCTTTTATTTCATTTGTCAGGTAAACAGTCCCATGTCATTTGTGCCTTGTTCTCCTCCGTTGAATTTGAGTCGGTGCCACTAAGAAGACCCACATAAAAAAGGACAAAGAAAAACTTCTGTAGACACTTAGCTTGAATGGTCGCGTCTGTGAAGAAGGCAATGGCGCCGAAGCGTTAGCCATAATAAAGAGTTTTAGCAGCAACCTTGTGGAGGCAGCAGAAAAAATACGATAAAGAATTAGAAGTGCGAGTTTCTCAGTGCCGTATGCAATTTCGTCCATACTTTTTTTTATACGAGTTTCTTTCTCTCCAAGGTGATCGCTTCGTGTTTATATGGAATCATCAGCGCTGCGTCTGTGTTTTGCAATAAGAACGACCTACATTTACCAACACCGAACTTCTCGGCGCTGGGTTTGAACACACAACTTTCCGTCGGTTTGTTCATTACTTTTTTCTGTTCATTACCTTTCGCAGTCACCGTTGCGTTCAATGAATCCATCACGCCGTTGTTTTCGAGCATTCTATGTCTTCCAAAGCTTTATGTCTTCAAAAACAGCTGAATTCATCAGTGCTGACCTTCTTCTTAAGTTCTCTGGGTCTTGTCTTTCACGTCTAGTCTCATGAATATTATTCAAAACTCTTTGGAATTGAGAACAACTCGGCATCGCTCCATTGGTCTACAAGGGTCATTTGTCGACAATGTAAGGCTATGAGGTGAACGCTGATGACCTCCTTAATCGGCGCAATTTGTCAACACCACCATAAAAGCACGAATCTTTTCTCCAAAAAGGTCTGTGGAACCGAGATCTTGAACTTCAACCGGTTGGTTTCAACCGCATTCTCCGATTTTTCTATTTTCAAGCAATGGAAATCCCAGGATCGGCTTTCTATTAACCTTGACATTGGATTATAAATTCGTCGTTTTCTTTCTCAGCAATGGAAATTCCCCACAAAAGTATGACCTCAGTACTTTCGAAGCCAACAAAAGATTTATGAGACGGATGACCAGATAATCGTAAGAAAAACGCTTATTGGAAAAATTTCAAGAAAAAAGTGAGGGTTAATGAAAACAAACAACATCGCTTACCGTATGCAGCACTTGTTAATTCTTTGCTTAGATGTTCTTTGGATAATCTGTTTTTTACATGTCATGTGGTCCTCCATCTTTTTTTTCACTCTTTTGGCTGTTTTTACAACCATTATTCATGAAGGTCGTTAGGTCTGATTCTGCTTCAGATTGGGAAGTTCTTATTTTCTTTATTCATGGATGCGTCAAATATTGATTGAATGTGGCTTTTTTACCAACATGAAGCAATTGGTCCTAATGGATTGGACGATGTCCATCGCTTTATGGATAGCTTTTTCAGGATAGTAATTATTGTTATGATTCGTTAAGGAACCTATCGAGTAATCAACGAATGACGGATGGGCTCTTAGGAAGTCTGCAATCCTCCTTTGTAGACGTGAGCACTCTCCGTTCGTTTGAGTGCACGAAAACTGTTACTTTTCAGCATAAGTCTTATATTTAACTATTTCTGAAGGGTATCTAGTCCAGTTCTATCAACTTCTGGGATACTCATGGATTACCTGTCAAGATCATTTTCAATACCCGTTGCGTCTAGCTGCCGGTGACTTGGAACCACCTTCACCGAACCAATTCAGGCACATTTACGACGTGTAAATGGAAATGAAGTCTTTCCAACTTGCAAGGACAGGAAACTTATGTTCCTGAATACAAAATGGTCTCTGATTAAGGTCATTCTAGATTCGTATTTAAATCCTTAGTACCTTAACTAAGACCCAACTACCTATTAGCTCGAAGTCCCTCAAATAACAGGAAGATTCGTGGCTGGAATAATTATGCCGTATGTGTCTGAGTTTCACTTTACGAAAGTTCTATGGAAATGGAATATTCCTCGATATTATTGGTTTACCCCTGAATTTAGAGGGGGACAGTGGATTTCTTCTATTGCTAATCTATAAAAAACATCTATCATAACTCCCATGACCGACTGCTTATTAACCTCGGCATTGACAATCATATTCGTTCATTTCATTATTTATTAATTAATTTTTTATTATTTATTTATTTTACTTTTTACTTTTTATCTTAATGATTCTTTTGCTGCTAATCTATAAATACATCTATCATGATTTTACAACAGCCTCCATGCCTTGTACACGAACTAGTAGCATTTTTTTGTTTCTAAGAAGGATTTTTTAAATCCAATACTTGGAGGACTTGTCCTATTAGAGAAATAGTGGCTCTTGAAGTTACTGCTGGAATTACCCGAGAGAGTGGATTCCTTTGTGAGGAAGTCGATCTAGTAATAATTGGGTAGGTTCCTTTCTTTTCATGATATAAATCATCTCAACAGCGAGTTTTTTAGGTTCCAATTTTAGTTTGTCTAGTTATTCTCAGTTGTTCCTTAGTCATGCTAGTTCAGGATATTCGCAATCCAATTCATCAACCTAGGTGGAGCTGGTTGATTTGACCGTTGTCGGATCGTATGCGGTGTGTTTGTATGTGTGTCTCGGGTCATTCTCATTCGTTTTTATCATCTAAAAGCTGGTTATAATGTTATCCGTTCGTTCGTTGGTTCGTTTTTCTTTCTGGATCATAGCAATTGGTTACCATTCGGCGTGATACAGCTCAGTACGTTGTTTTCGGTTGTGTTTCTATCGGTTGACTCCGATTTTTTCTCGGATTCTCTGTAATCGACTTCGCGTCCAGTTTTTTGTATCTGCGGTATCCTTGAATTTTTCCCGTCTCTTCTGCAAATCCTATCAAACGTGAAATGAGAACTCTTGAACGATGCGATGATGGTGATGGTGATGGCGATGATGCTCAACGTTCACTGAAAAAACAGAGAAAGTCGTTAACGCTTCAGACGGTTATCTCATATTCGTCCGTGGGCATTTTCATGATGTTTTCTTTCGATGATCCCAGTTGTGCGCTAATAAGCTCCAGTAACTCTACTGTTCTCCACTAGCGAGCTATTTTGTTGTGATTTGAGTCTGTGAAGACTAACTAACTATAAGTTTAAATTGTTAAGCTTACGCGAAGTTGATAAAGAGTCTTATCTCAGCTGATGTTTTGACGTCTTCGTCTTCATCGAGTAACAATGACTAAGCAACTATTCTGAAGTGATTCTATGGCTCTCACAAATAATTTGCAGGCCATAACGCAATCAAAACTACTTGCTTGATTAAAAAACTGTTACAAGAACTGATATTTATAGAAAAAAAGCTTTAGTAAAGTTGTTGTCTTGCCTTCTTAGTGTTCACCACTTCGGAAATTTCTGTCGAATTCACTACCACGAACATCTTAGCCTAAGGAAGGAACTTCTGCTTGAAAAACCTGCTTCTTAGGCTTAATGGATCCTTCCACAGTATGGAAACGATGTAATAGTTTCTAAAATAAATGACGGTAGACTTTTACATATCACTCTTACTATTCACATGTTACTGTCTACATAGACTTTTGAGTAGATTGCGGTCACCTTTCCAGGTTCTGAGGAAGGCGAAATCCGCCGAATCGTCAGCTGGTTCGTAAATAAAGAAATAAAGCAACACCTCATGTTCGCTCAACAAGAAAATAAAGAATTGTTCAGCGGTTTTTATTTCCATCTTTATTCTGAAACATTGATTGAATTTTCAACCTTTACTACTTCCTAAAAAAGCTCCTAAAAGCTCATTAACAATGAACTATCGAACAAGAGTAAACTCAATCCTAGAAGTAATAAAGCAGGTGTGCCGAAAAAAAGTACTGTACGAGGACTTGACAAACCAGCCCAAGCTAATTGACTTTTTGGTTTTTTCACAATTCAAAAGATATTGTTCGTCGCAGTAATTAATGAGTGAGTTCGTTCATTAGTTGACAACTGTAGGCTTATCACCAATGGCAGATATCACGCCGTTCGGTAATCCCATTTGGCCTCCTCATTCTAGTTTTTCCTCCTAATTCTATCGCTATGATCTTTTCCTTGGATGGATACTCTTCTTCTTTATAGCCTAATTAGGGATCGTATAGCACAATGACAGTGATGCCGGTCATCACGAGCACGGTATTAGTTCGATCCCGCTCCAGACTCTCCTGGCACGGGAAATTGGTGCAGGACTTGTCCGATAAAAAAAAATCATTCTCCCCCAGTCCAAGTAGGAACGCTCTAGCCTGGCTATCTCGGAACTCCAGAGGGAATCAACTCGACCAGCATTCAAAAGCAGCAGCCGAAGTTGCACGTAAAAGTTTGAGGACCATGGGTGATGGATGCGGGGAAGCGAATCGATTGTGAAAAGCACTAGGGATCAAGATAGCAGATGTGAAAGACGAGCAGTGTAAAAATAAGTTAAAAAATATAGCATAACTTCATAGACTGTTCGCTGAGTTCGTCCTCTCATACACTATTCTTTCGCAGTATTATTAACCTAGCTGGTTGATTCATTTATGTAACCGGACATCACTCATTTCACAGAACCCGGCTCTTCATCTTTTTCGATCCGTTCCTTAGCATCCATCATTGACCAAATCAGATTTGAGTGTATGTTCCTGCTAGTTCAGGGGTTTTGTCTTCTTCATGATAGTCGTTGAATCTCTCTGGGGTAATGAAATAGCATGCTCAAAGCTTGTTGCTAGCCTTAATGGATAAGGCATAGCGTTCTTTAACAAGTCTCTCACCAGTTCGCCCACCGAGAAGTGGGCTGGTTGAGTCGGAGCAGGGTCGAATTGGCGGCCATTTTTATGGCGTCTCTAACTACTTCGCTTTCCGTACCCGCGCTGTGTTATTCTATAACTAATTTGTCTTATTCAGGTTTTATTTTTGTATTTGCCAGTCTTTTAGCAGTAGTGGGACTTTAGATCAGAACGAGTTGATTACTTCGTCATATTTTTTATAGTCATTTAACAATTCCTGTTCTTAGGGTGCTGGTGTCGATTTCCGAAAATATTTCGTTCTTTTTAACGAAACTGGTCAAACTCACTTAAAGTTCCTACCTTCAACAACTGAAGGAATGAATTTAACATTATCTGAGAAATTCTATGTACTATCGGTTTTTTTGTAACGAGTACCCAACTGTGTTGTTACCTGACCTTGCTCTGATCCAATCACCTAGTGATACAAACAGGCGTCAATAACGTCAGTAACGCCTTCATTCATTCCTTCCGCATGTCTAGTTGGCTTTACTCTTTTTAGACAGAGAAAAAAGCACTGCATATGCTCGGATTTCCTTCATAAGGAGGTCGGACCAAGTAGAAAGATGATGTGGTAGATGTAGAGGCATTACCTATTACGCTCTCCCGTTGGTATGACTCAATCGCTACCATTGTATGGTGGTTTTGACAAAAAATTCATGGTATGTCTGTCTTATCAGATATTAAAGCACTAGCTTCGTTCTGATCTTCGATGGTTGGGATGGGTTGGAACTACGGATTCACTCTTTCACTTCCCTAAAACGGGATACGCCCCTCATAGCATCAGCGCTGCTTCGATAGCAGATTCGACAATGCTGATCGCTCTTTCTTTTTAAAAATGTAATTTCTAGAAATTCAACGACTACGTTGCAAAGGCTATAACATGATTACAATTGTAATAAGTCGTTCGCAATAAAGTGCACAGTAGTATATAGCGAAGTCCTGTCCGGTTGTACCACATTACTCATCCATCCATTTAGTTGGCTCATTTTGGTAACGCTTTTCATTTGGAGTTCTAAGAAGCTCCTAGGGACTATGCTTTCTTTTTGATTGATATTTTGTTGTTGGACAAGTTATACTTTCCACATAACCTATATCAGGATGTTTTAATTCCTCACTACAAGCACTCTCCGGCTTTTGTAAACCGGAAGGAAGCTCTGAATCCTGAAGCAGTTTTTTCATGACTCAAGTGCAGGAATTAATTTGTTCTTAACTGGGCTTTCAGAAAATATCGAAATTTCCTTAGTTTAGAAGACAGTGCGACAGAAATTCCGTCAGTGCTCACAGAAGAGCCTAGCGAGTAAGCTGGCAAAATTTCTTAGTTGTGGATTGTAGTGTTGTACTAGTTGTGAAACGACGACGATATGATCTATCTATAGCACATATATTATTATAGAAGCCACTTCCTCTATGTTCACTAGCAAATTGCCTAGTTTTTTTTTGCCGTCTTTCAACGCTATATTCAATAATATCTATCGCTTATAAGAAGGATGATATATAATAATAAAGGTGGTAGATAGATGAATAGAAAAAGAAGGAAATAGAGAGAAGATGCAATAATATGTGTCTTTAGTATTCTCTAGCCATTTTTAAAAACTGCCTCTTTCTGCAAGACTTCTCTTACGACGTTCTACTTTTTGAGTGCGTTGTTTATACCAGTGTACAAAGTGTCCCTCAAACTTTTAGGAATCGCTATGGCTCTACAAAGGCTGTCATGGGCAAGTTTCTTTTTTTTGAATCAGAGGCTATAATAAAGCTGTTAACAGCATAGTGTAAAGTCTTAATGTGTTCCGCGTATATTGTGAACTTTTTTCCTCCAGGCGGCCATCGTCACAGTTTTTTGGCTTCCGATAGCGGATACGTCAACAGCTGTCGTCAACGATATTCAAAGTGAGTAGGTGATGTGCCTTCATACAGTCATCACATCATCGTGATAATCAATGTTCGATGTCGAGTACTTAGAAATGGTTTGTTGGGATCAATACAGTTCCCGTGTAGCATGGAGATTAAAGTGCGCTGCCATACATAAGTGGTCGCTGGTTCGATCTCACTCCTCGGCCTACCAAGACTTTCATTCCTTTGGGATAGAGGGCGCACGAATTGGTACAAGACTCGTCTGATACTGATAAAACACTTGATGCATCGGTGCGCTTCCAGAGATCATTGCATAGGCCAAATATGCAATCAACCGCTTTTGCGATGGTACATACGAAATCGAATGTATGGCGTATCCTTAAGGGTTAAATCAACCACGCATAAATCTCATAGGCGATTGAATACATATTTGGACTATACATAGACTTGTCTGGGCTTATTGATGTATAAAGTAGACCATTTTATCCTTCCAAACAATTCTAATACTAAATTGCTAACCCTGACGGTTTGTTTCACGCGGCGCCCGACATCGAAGCAAAGCCCGTGCATGTGTTACGGTCCCTCTTACCACTGTGTTAAGCCTATCGTAATGGAATGAAAAAAATATCAATAGTAACACTGCTGTGTTAATTTATGATGTTAGTATTCTTCGATGACTCGTCTGATATCATCAACTTACCATTTCGGTACTGTTACAGCGAAATGTACGAATTCCGATGTGGATGTAGTGGTCGTTATTGATACAACGTCGACATCGTTGAACACTACGGAATTCCTAGTGCAACAACATCGTCTACTTCGAACGCTAAAGTGAGAACTGCTAGTCATAAAGAGTAGAGTGTTACTCATATGTGATTCATACCATATATCAGATCATTTTTTTGTCTAGTCGTAAAAGTATGTACAAACCTCAAGCAGTTCATCTCCATTGAAGATGAATTCAGTGGTTCAAAAAAACCACCGAAGCAAAATTCTGCATACCTGGGAATCTTTTTTTCTTTGAAATCAGGAAGAATGCAGCGCTTTTCGAGAAATCCTGATTTCAAGATGTTAAACAGCATTCTAAACAATGGTAGGACCGGGGGCTTTCAAAAAATAACTTCATAACTTTAAAGGCGATTGTCGAATATTTTGAATGGTACTCGTTCGGTACGTTATGGTCTGATTGCGTTTCACGGTCCAGTGGAGTTGATGCTCGAACTCGAATCTCCATTCGCCAGTAGCTCAGAAAAGGTTGGTGAACTAATGGTGAATAACATAAAATATTGAAGGATAAAGGATAAAGCTTTTGGCGTTGATCAATCCCTGAGGGATGCGTCATGCATTCAACTTCATTAAGCATCGTTTGGTGGTCATTGAATGCATACCTGGTCTTTACAATGACTCGCGGTGGCGTACCGATGTAGCGAGCCAGTGCTACTATCCTCCCGGACAAGTCTGGTACCAATTTGCCGACAGCGGAGGGATGGAAGGCTTGGTGGGTCATGGGCGCGGGTATCGATTCCACGTATGTGGTGCAGGGCGCCTCCGACCACTGCTCCACACGCACCCTAACATAAAACATTAAAGAACAATATTAACAACTAGCACGAACAACTCAACATTACTAAGCCTACAATCAATAAAACAACTTCGATACGTATGCCTTCCTTCATTATTACGGTGGCACGAATAGAGTCGAATGCATGACGCATCCTTATGGAACTGAGCAACATCGAACACATTGTAGAGGTGATTGAATGCGCATTCGGCCTGCATGTTTCTTCGCTGCATACCTAACATATCAGTGCTTTTATCTTCTGATTTCGTTCTACCAACACCAAAAGGATGAATTTCTAATTTTCTTCTGGCCGAAGGATCGAACCAAGGATCATTTGTGAACAAGCTAAGCATTCATATCCACTGCTTTGCATGGGCCAGTGCGATCTCTTCATGTGTTTTAACTATTCAAACGGAACTGGCGCTGGTGGAAGCTCCAACAAGTTTAGTTCTCCATTTTCGTATCATTCGATCATTACTTGCCCTTATAGGTGTCCAGCTTGATAGCATCTGTGCGACAAAGTGGTCAGTCGACATCAAACTCGGTGGTGAGGGCTTTGGATGAGGCATTGTCGATGTTTTTTGAGTCACGACCAACCGACGAATTCGATCAGCGGCATAAAATCATCATTCTGGCTCATGATGGCGTGAACACAGATCTAGTTGCCGAAACTCTGGAAACTGTGTGAGTCTATAGAAGACATTGATGATCCCGTCATTGATATATGAGTCTACATGTCTGCATGAATCTGTGCATGTATTTACTTTATGTACGCGTGTTCTATGCGGGTATGATTTGCGTGGGTGTGGATGTTCATGTGTATGTTTATGCATTTATGTTTCTATGAAGGTGCGAAATGTTTTCAGTGTTCTCATACCGTAACGTATAGAAATTTGCACATAACGGTTTCTTTTTGTGAGAATCTGCATGAAGCTTCTCAGTCTGAACTCCAAGACTTATGTAGCTCATGTGTTGTATGTATCTCAAGCCTAAGTACTCTAAATAGAACCAATTTTTTTTATTATTATTACTCGGTATCATCGTTAACAAAGCCGAATATGTCCTAATTCTTGCATAATCCTTGTTTAGCGTATTGGGATCAGACTTGTATGGAGAAAGCCCTATTCTATCTACTACAAATGCCATCTACCGCCTACAGTGATGGCCCGGTGGTGCTGACGCGGGGCTATTCCAGAATTCCAAAACGAGTAAGGATCAGGTCAACCCAGGATTCAATGATATTCTTCAAGAAGACCAAAATCGTAAATCCAAAGATCGTCGGGAATCACGAATGTGAAGTAACGAATTGGAGGGAGAAGTGCTGTGATCCGCACAATATGGAATTTTAGGTCGTGTCAACTAAAATAAACAAAAAAACTAAAACTAGCCTACTTCACCATGTAGCATGACTTGTAGATTTTTCAACATCCTTTTGGGTATGTTTATCACACATGTTTGTTTTCAGTTCAAATATCGAAAAATTGGGTGTAGTTGTGTTCGCACTGACTGGTAGTTCTCGTCCGAACACCTTCGCTTTGCTAGGATATGCCGGCTCAAGAGAACGACTGTTCATCTCTGACACTGATCGTGCCACATTCGAGGATTCTCTGGATGAGGTTTACATTTTTTAGAGATTTGAAGACCTTTTTTTAGAGTCTCGGTTTAGTAAGTATTATTCTTACCAGACCATTGATCTTTTAAAACTTCTTGTTGATCTTACTGTGGAATCATTTCGATTTAGAACGGTGTTGACTACAGGGAGAGATCACTGTGATAAAAAAATGTTGATTGTTGGCCACCATTTCGCAAAGTAAAAGGGACTTTTCAATAGAGTGAAATTCTACACTTACGAAAATCACATCGATGAATTGACTGAAAGGACATATTCTGTTTCTAAGATAATTGTTAGGGACGCGTGTGGCGCAGTGGTCGGAGACGCCCCGCGACACGCACGTGGGATCGGTCCCGGCGCCCGTGGCTCACCAAGCCTTCCATCCCTCCGTGGCCGGCAAATTGGTACCAGAGTTGTCTGGGAGGATAGCAGCACTGGCTCGATACATCGGTAGGCCACCGCGAGTCATTTTAAAGGCCATATATGCATTCAATCGCCTTCAAACGATGCTTACTGAAGTTGAATGCATGACGCATCCCTCAGTAATTTTTTCAACGCCGAGAGCTTTTTTATTTTTTTTTAAGATAAATGTTCTTCTAATCCTTTTTCGTTTTCCTCTGTCTTTTTCCTCACCCAAGGACCTAATACAAGATCTACCAGCTTGATTTCTTTTCTACCTTCGTTTTTCTTTCACTTTATTCAAGTGCAATGATTAAAATACAGCTTATTGCTCAGAAGAATCAGTGTAGGTGTTGGGGGATCTGCGAGAACAACGCAACTTCGCTCTCGACATCGTCAAAATTTCTGAGGAGGAAGATTAATGGAGTGCTAGGCAAACGTTCAAAGGATGACAAACAAATTTTTCTTAGTGGCCGAAAATGTGACTTTAAAAAGGTGAAAAAGTCTTTTTTGCTGTTGTAGTTTGAATGTCCAGCAATATCGATTTTATCGATTTGAAATACGATGGAAAAGGAAGACGATAGCGAACGTTCAGGTGGATCTCATTATTGTTCTTGACACATCTGGTTCTGTGTTTCGTGTTTTCGATGATCAACGTGCAATTGCTTTGGAGATAATGGAGGAGATTCCTCTGGATGCCTTTGCGGATTCCGTTCAGGTAGACATTACTAGCAAAACAACTGCTCCAGTAGTCTCAGTATAAGAAAAAAAAACACTTTACAGTATCCATTTCGAGTTCTGGCTTCTAAAGAGCTTGTTTAAGTGCTGCAGGAATAAGCAATCTGTAGCAACAAAATTATTTTTTATTATTATTTCGTAGCCGAAAGCACATTTATCACACTGTACGGATCGCAGTACCTTTCGAATTCGGTTCGTTTCCTCGCATGTGCCGTCCACAAACGTTCTAGAATGTGACCTCGGCTACTGTTTGAGGACTTCTCCGTCTTCGTCACGCATGTCGTTGAATTTCAGTCGAAACGGTGCTCGTGGGACTCTCAGATAGCCGTGGTGAGGTTTTCCGACATTGATTCTTCAGTCAGATTCGGCTTGCAGCAGTCTAGTACGACACCAGTTTTCCCACTCCGGAGACTTGAGAATCGTGGCTGGTACGAACCAGCATCGAACTAACCCTTAGATAGATCGGACGTCCGCGTATCGAACGTGATCACTACCGCTGCGTTGCTCGCTTCTAGCGATGAAATTACTAGCTGATTATTTGGAGAATGTGGAAGTTCATCCCAATTTTTTTCAATGATGTAATCGTCCAAATTTTTCAACCTCTTGAAACTAGAGGGGCTGGTAGCGCATAAGAATGGTGCTGTTCATCACGAGCTGTGTTCACGTTCATCACTGGTTCGACTCCACACCAGGCTCACTATGCTTGTCACCTCTCCAAGGTTGTGAAATTGGTGCTGAATTTGTCTGGGAAATCTTCGCTCTCTGAAATTCAAGTGAGGACGCTTTAGTACGGCTATCTCTGGACTCCACAGATTACCGACTCTTCGAGTATTAAACCATGTTTATAAAGAAAAAAAAAGATCCTCAAGCAGCAACCTAACCCACACATGAAATGTTTAAAGACATTCATGGATAATGCAAGGAATCGAATGGAGTGCAAGATGTGCTGAGATCCGCACACCAGCTGTGAAGATGGGTCAGGTACAATAAATAAAAATAAAATCAACTAATTTAAAGACTGAAAATTAGGGCGTAATGAAAACCTCTCAGTCAAACTTAGGAATTCAGGTGTCATTGGTTCGGTTCGCTGCGTCCGCTGATGTTATTCTACCATTTCTGAAAGGAAGGGCCTATTCAGAAATCAAAGACACTGTAAGAGAAGTGAAATTCACAGGACAGAATACCAGAATAGCTGGCGCTGTTGAGATTGCAGTAGATGAACTGATGCGAGCAAGACGACCAGACGCTGTGCAGGTACGATATTGTACAGTATGTGGAATATTACAGTTAAGTAACCCATAACTCCGCGAAACGGTTTGGAGCACAATTAGTTAGAGGTGCCCTGAAATGGAAACGTGATCGTTGGTTTTGGTCTGGTCTTCGGGAATGATTAGGCCCCTATCCACCTAGGACCAGAAAATTGGCTCAGAACACTTCTGGAAAGAATAAGAGTACTTACTTCATACATATACGTATTCAATACTTCTATTGTATTATTTCTGAAAATACAGATTAATTATTCGAGGTCTTCATATTGATTTCTGACGGTCATGGGCAGGAATACTGGAATGTTGTGCAGGCCACCGGTAAACGATTACAGGTGCATTTCACATTAGTTTTTTCTCCTCCCTTTTTAATTCTTTCGACGATTTTTGAGTGATGAAGCAGCACTTTTTCTTCTTTTTTGTAGGGGTTGCATCGCACTGACTACTGTTAGATTTTTTAGAAGACAGGTGCCGAGTTATTCGCTGTGTCAGCCAGTCCTGACTACAATAAAGCTGAGCTTCTGATTTACGTGGGGGATGAGAGCCGAGTGTTTGTCGGCCGAAAGTACGATAGGTAGGACATATATGACAACGATGCTGTTTAAAAGAATCATCCAAAGGGAAAAAAAATAAATCAAAAGTAGAGCTTTCCATCGTAACTTTTACTTCAAATTTACTATTATTTTATAGTTCTTGAATTGATTTCACTCCCTGGGCTAACCAAACCCTCCAACCTTTCAACGTGGTCAAAACGGTAACGGATTTGCCTAGGAGGAAAAAGGAAGCGGAAGAAAAAAAAAGGAAAAAAAGGGAAAAAACCACTGACTTGATAGAGCACTAGGCCCTGCAAGCCATTGCAATAGGCCAAATGTGTATTCAACCACCTCTATGATGTAACGAATGGAATTCAATGCATTGAACATCCATAAAGAAATGACCAACCCTAAATGCTCTGCCCTTTTTTTACTCTACAATAGCCATTGATCGAAACTTCAATTTGCTGCAAATGCTTGATACTTTTTAAAACCTTAAAAAATGAAGGTTTTGCAGCTTTTTACCTACGATATCGTCTTACCTGAACGACTGTGTTTCCAATAGCGACAAATCTGTTGCGAAGCTTCCTGGAAAACATCGCTCACTGGTAATTGAATTCTGGGAACATTTTTTCCTCAGAAAATCGTGCTGAACCAATCTGATTTTAGTGACTGCGTTGAAATCCTGTAATGCTATAAAGATCGTGTTCAGGAGTTTTTTAACAACCACAGAACCGTTCACGTCTGAAAGCTTGTTCTCATCACCAACCAGTGAATCGTTTTCACTTATGAATGAACCATTGACGACAACAGTTGATTTGATCATGAGTGAAGAATTTCCTTCTTCGGGTTGGTGTCTCTTTGGGAATTTTTGGACAATTCTTGAAATCTTTACGCTTCATTGGAAGCATGAAGTAGGACATTTTAAAAGGAACGTTTTAAATAACAAACATAGTACAACTGTTGAAACCTCAACTAAAATAACATCTTGTAAACTGATTTTCTTGAGCTGATGCGAGGTTGGTATAAGTTCCTGTTGTCGTTCTTGTTGTTATATTTCTAAAATAACTTACTTGATACTTGAACGGGCCTTCCCCACTGGTTGTGTGGGCTCCAGCATGATCTCCATTTTTCGGGGATTTGCTGGTTAAGCCACTATGGTTCCCTGGAATCCCGAGAACGGCCTGGCCAAAGTCTGCCCCAGGTCTTCACCACCACAGGTAGTCGCCGCCCTTATGGATCAGAAAGAGATTTGCCACCATGCGCCTTTGATACCAAGATGGTGGTGGATCCTGGTACTTGTTTGCTCTTATCAAGGCTTCCTGATGGGAAAGCTCGTTCTTAGCTTGGGAGTCCCTGGCAGGGGGATGAATCCCTCCGCCATACATCGCGGTCCGACATCCAGGAACACCTCTCAGCCACGATGAGGTGGTAAACCGTTGGGAGGGTCGAAATATTGGTGCAATATAATCATTAAGCCGACACATTGATGTAATCAAGTTCGTCAAGTATTTAGAAAATTCAGAACTGTTTCTGAGATAATGAAAAACTGTTAGGGAGGCCGCGTAAAATAACATCGTCCCTTAATCGTTAATGGTTTTCAAACGATACAAAAAAGATCCACTCTTTATTAAAATCTACTTTCTTTCCTGTTCTTCTAAAAAGAATCCAAATCTGGCGGTGACAAACCTTTGATTGTCGAGGATCAGCAGCTACCTGTGCTAACATCCTGAGCACGACCTTATTCAACTGTTTTGAAGGTACAAGATATAGATCGCTTGCCAAACCAACAAAGTATGATAATTGCTTAACTTTTTATTTACTGCCTATTAGTTTTTTTACGGCAGAGTACTATGTTCATGGCTAGGAGAATGGCAAGGCAAGGGTCACGGTCGGCGTGGAGCACACGAGCCTTCGAAAAGGGCAATCACGAGTTCGAAGCCCACTGAAGCTCCAAGTTTTGTTCACATCTCAAAACCATGTGGTTGAAGTTTAGCAATATAATAGGTAAACTAAGAAATATATTGGTGGAACCGAAATAATTTCTTATGAATAAGCACCATTGTGCACTAAACATGCTAGCACTCACCAAGGCTTCCATCCTTCTCTCTCACAAATGAATTGGTACTAGACCTTTCTGAGAGAAAAGGAAATACTGTCTTTATACATCGATGAGCAACCATAAATCATGAAAGGTCAGCTATGAATTAGACCACTTCAACGACGCTACGAATGGAGTCAAATATATGAGATATCTTCACGGGATTAATCATCACTAAACACCTTGTGCTATGCGCTTTAATACACAGGAAAATCTGAAATATTTTATCAGGAAAGCTACTGATTATCGCTGCTTTGATTTCAACAGGCGTTTTTTATAGTTAAACCAGTCGGCGACGTACATGAAAGAGACGATGAAGGAAACACATCAGAAGGAATGACAAAGGCTTCGTTAAGGCTTAGAGAAATTGCTAAGGTGAATCAAAAGGTTTTCATAAACCATCTCCGCTATGGAATAAGAACCGATTCAATTGAACAAATACCAGCATCAACCAAACTTTACTAGTTAGTATTGGGAATGCCTTATTTTTTATTATAAGTATGAACACTGTTAAATAGTAATTCCCATGATCTACTTTCTATTAGCCTCGCCATTGATCGAATAATCCACTTTTCTTGATGAGCGAACACTGGGTTGCTAAGGGATATAAGCAAAAAAAACATCTTTTAGAGTTCTTCATCATGTGAGGGTAGATGTTGCGCTCATAATTGATCGCTCCGAAAGTGTTAAAGGTGACCTAAAGAAGGAAATCGAGGTGAGAAACTACTTTTTTCTAACTTGACATCTCTACTTTCGACTTGATTGCGACTCCTAGTTGAAATTCTTGTGAAACCAAATCTCACGGCGTCTAAGATCTTGATGGCACGTTTTCACGAAAAACGATGTTTTCTCTAGTACATTTTTGTACTTCACTACTACGATGCTGATTTGTGTTATCAACAGGGTTTTTTTCTGGGTCTTAAGCAACCCATATCTTAGTTCTGGAACTTACTGTGAATACTAGATGGGACAATTTTGTATGGAGTTTGGATTGAGAACTGCCGATGTGTTTCTGCTTTACTTTCGGCACTCGGAAACAGCTCTCAACATAAGCCTCAAGGTAGTGAACTAATTGGCAAGTAAAAACGACATCAGATTTCATCGGTGGGTTACTGACTTATTTGCGAAGAACGTTCTGCTTTATTCGTAAGAAGGTCCCGTCTTTGCAGAGAAAGTCGTCGGAAGCAGTAGACTGAACATCTGCACATGGGGGTATTAGAATTTTCATTATAGTACTTGGATACTTGGACGGCCCGTCCTCACCGGTTGTGCGGGTCTCAGCATAATCTCCATTTTTCTTAGTTTTGCTAGTTTAGCTATTGTGGTTCACTGGAGTCCTGAGATCAGCCTGGCGAAAGTCTGCCCAAGGTCGTCATCACCACATGTAGTCACCGCCCTTTTGGATCGGAGGGAGATTTGCCACCATGCGACTAATTTGATACCAGGACGGTGGTGGATCCTGGTATTGGTTTACTCTTAGCTAGGCTTCCTGATGGAAACGCCGGACTCCTCAGCTTGAGAGACCCTGCTTAGAGGATGAATCCCCCGCTGTACATTGCAGTCGGACACCCAGAAAGATCTCCTAGCCACGATGAGGCGGTAAACCGTTGGGAAGTTTCATTATAGTAAAGTTTCTCAATATTATAAGAGTACAAGAGGAACCACCACGATTTTTACTTCCTTAATTTGTAAATACGATGGAGTTCTGAGGAAAAAGTAATGAAATACGAAATATTAACGAGGTTATAACAGATGTTTTTAAACAATTTGTGATGTAGTTTTTAAACAATTTGTGATACACTATTAGTTACCGTACTGTAGGTGCTGTATCAATTCTATACAGTTTCTTTTTGTAGTTGGCGATTCGAACTGTGGAGTTGTTTCCTACTAGAGAGTTTTCGTCTGGGAAGATTCGTGTGGGCGTAATCAGCTTCGCTCAGGTAAATTTATTTTAGGAACACGAAACTAACATTAGATATGTTGTTAGCTTGGTAATGACATTTTTTGAAATCTAAGAATTACCCTAATCCATGTACATGGAACTACACACATATAACAGTAATAAGAAGGGCTTCAAATACGTTAGTAATAAATATGAGTACTCACTACTTTGAGTCAAGAATAGCTCAGTGATAGCGATATGGCTTCGCAGGCACACGTCTATGGTTCCACCCCAAATAAGCGTAACCACCTCTCCATCCCCTCTGGGTAGGTAAATGTCTACCATATTTATCACGAAAGCCTTTGGTCCAGAACGGCTTAGGAACACTGAAAATGGTTACAACAGGATTCTATGGAAAATGAACTTGACGAACATTGGACGAGTCTTCAAGCAGCCACAGACAAAATCCTAAGACACTCATGGTTGACGGACATTGTGAAACGAATCGAGTGAAAGAAGTGCTAGAATCTGCAGAATACGAGCGACGTTGGGTCACTTGCAAAAGATCGCGTAATCCAATTTAGCTTCCCAAAGTTTCCAAGTTCCTTTTTGAAACTTTCCTCTATTATTCTATGCGTATCTCCTATAGAATAACAACGGCTATGGATTCTTAAAAGTTACAACATAGTAATTATTCTACAGATCCAGGGAGTTGTGGCGTAAAAATAAAAAAAACACGTATTACTCTATGAGACGTTTAACTTGAACAATTTATTCCAGGGCACGAGACTGGAACTACCATTAGATCGGGGTTATCGAGATCTTGCAATAAACGCCCTTCGGAACATTCATCATATCGGTGGCAGTAGATCACCTGTTTCTGGAGCACGTTTGGCTTTACAGGTTGAGGATGTTGAATGAATAATTACTTCTTGAGAACAAATTGCAGGTTTCGTTTTTGTGTTCTTTATTTCGTACATTCAAACTTGCAGCGATTTATCTCATCTCGACGACTATCAGCTCGACTCGTTACGGTGCTTTATTCCAGTTCTCATAGTCGGGATTATTGGAGCGAACTCATTAAAACTTCAGTGTAGGTTTTTATGGTGGTCTAAATATTTTTTCTTCAAACAAGCACCCTTTCACCCCAATATTTCGAAACATTTATTGCGGATGTTTTATGAATAATCAAATTCGTTTATTTCATTATGCATAAGAATTCTTCAGACACCTATAATGATGATGACATATAACCATAATGATGATGAGATACTTGCGAAACTCCGGACCGCTGGTGTCTGCGGTGGCAACACGCTATTGCCCTTTTCGGGGCTAATGCTTTCATCACCACTCCGTGCAAGTCCTTCGTTTCGAACTTTCTCTGAGCCGTATTGTTAACCTATAGGTACTATTGGCAATCACCCGTCAACGGGATTGATCTGGGGAGCACAAATCGGCATTGAATCTAGTTAAACTGAAGCTGCGGTATAAACCACAATGTCGCCACTTTTCATTTCACTACCTACTCTTTTTTAATGGCAGTGTGTTATGCGAAATATAACAATAATGATGCTGAGATATTTGCAAAGCTCTGGACCACTAGTGTCCACGGCGCGGATCGAACACGCTACTACCCTTTCCAGGTACTAACGCGTTCACCACCACAAATACGAGAGTCCTTCGTTTCGCTTGCCTCTCAGTTAATTTTCTATCCCGTTCATGGGTGATTACTGATGGCACTGATAAATAGAGAACTATATGAGGGAGCAAAACGACTCACCAGCATGGCGGTGAACACGTCAGCCCCGGAAAGGGTAATTGCGCGCTCTTTCCCCCACCGCAAACACCTACGATTCGGAGTTTTGTAAAATACCATAGGATCATTAAGGTTGTATTTCACATAATACCCTGTCGTGAAAAAATTGCAGTGGGCAGCAAATAAAAAACTTAAAATTCTTCAGATATCTATTCTAAAAAATACAGTCAGCAAGAATTTAAGTGATTCGATAAAAGTAACTGCCAGTAAGGATGGGCATCGTGCTGTTGGATGCTTTATTGCGTGTTTCCAGCCTCCATCATTGGCCTAGACTCAAGTAGGAGGGGCTTGTGGGACTGGGGGATTAATACCGTGTTTGCGAATGAACAAGTATTCTCTACCTCTTTAGACTCAAGTAGGAGGGGCTTGTGGGACTGGGGACCAATACCGTGTTTGCGAATGAACCAGTGTTCTCTACCTCTTTTCAATAAATTTCGCAATTTAAGTTCAATAGGACAATTAGAAAAGTTGTTTTTCTTCAAGGAGCCTTCGCGATATTCCCAACAGTGCACTATTAGCTGTCACAAGAAGTAAAGAATTCCTGAAGAACGAAATCCAAGTAAGAGACTTCGTTTCTTCCATGAAAGTAACATCAATTGTTGAAATCTTCCATGAAGAACATGATAATCTTGTTTTTCTAAACTTCTAAGAAAAATTGGAAATAGTTTAGGCTTGGGCCGGAGAATCTTCAAAGGTGTTCATGTTCAATGAAGATGAAGAATTCCTGCATGCTGTCAGCAGGGAGATTGGGGTTTGCAGGAAAGAAACTGAACTAGAGAAAACTGATGATGTGGAAAACGTGAAAAACGAGAAGCACACAACGCTGCTTCAAAATCCAGATTTATTGTCGATGAAGGCCAGGAACGTCTTAGATGATAACAGTGCCAAACGTTTGGAAGAATCAACAACAGTTGATGGGAATGTGATGGTAGTAAGCTTTTTAATAATTGGTTTTTGCATATTTAAATATTTTTTATGTTGTACGCAAAGACAAATTTTGGGGGATTTTTTTTCCGAAAAATTGCTTTCGGAAATATTAAAAGGTCATGAACAAGAAATATCTCATTTAGGAGTTTTTCGGCAGTTCCAGAACAACTGCAACGAATTTCGAGGAGTCATTGGAGAATATGACGGACGCGGCTTCAAGTTTTGTTTCGTTTGATCCGTCATCAGAATCTACGGGCTCTCTCTTGAGCTCTGATGTCGGGTCTACAACAGTCGGCATAAAAGAGCCAGTCTTCAGTGAAGGTAAGTCATTTTATAACTCCTTTCTTACAAAGAAAAAACAAGGTAAAATGAAGTATTTCGCTGTTACGCCCTTCTCTGATTCGTTGTTTCCTGAAATGATAAGTAGTTCTTCGATAAAGCAAAGGTTTATTCAGAATTCCTCATCGATTCGTAAGCATTTTTCCTGTCGCAGTAGAGCGAAGTTATTGTACAACGGTAAAACATTACTACTTACTTGAATACTTGGATGGTTCATCTTCACGAGTTGTGCGCACCCCAGCACATTTGCCATTCCTTTCTTTCCCTCACAATCGTCGTCCATGGTGGAAACATTACACAATGGTGAAAACTTTGATGAGATGTGGAATTTATTCAAGTCCTTTCACCTATGGGCACGTTGAAGTTATGGAACAGGTAGTTCGTTGTGGATCAGTTACGGTAGCAATCAATTACTTTAATTCCATTAAACGCCTATGATCCTAAACACAGGATCGGGTTCCTCTATACGACCTATTACGCGAGGTTCTTCAGTGCCATAAGATCCTTCTCTTTTAAACAGCGCGAATGGTTGGAGTTAAATCAGCGGGAGAGATGATGATAATCCGATCCTAAAGGTACCGTTTTCTGTTTACCGGAAATGCAATGGTGCAGTGCAGTACACGCACGATTGCTGGTTCTGCGTACTACGACGGCAACGACGCTCTCATTCTTTCGCTGTCGGCAAATCTCTGGAGAAGCCTCCCACTTATTTGCAAAGTTGGCAAGTGTTTGTGATGAGGACCTGGGTACGCTGTTAGTGGAACTGTTCCAAAATTTCAATTGGATTCAGTTCTTTCAACATTCAACATTTATGAAGAAAACAATATCTTCTAGTAGCAACTGAACCATTACGAAAATCCGGAGTTCGTTGATAATGGATGAAAGACAATGAATTGAGATATTGTGAGTGCTACGATCTGCACAATTTTTGGCTACGGGTCGTACAAATAAACAAGAAGTAAATGTTCTCTACCTCAATTGATTGACTGGTGTGAACGAGTATAGCAGAAAAAAATGTGAAACAAATGGAAGCTAAAGACGAAGTATCTTAGTATCGCCACGTGTATAGAGTTCTTCCTCTGTTTGGGTTGTGGTTTCATTTTTTTCCTCTCATTTTCCCCCTTTTTATTTTATTACTGCTTTCGCCTCATTCTGATCAGAAGAGTATATTGAGATTTAAGGCGATCCCCATTCAGAAGAAGGATCCGGAACCGAGACCTCCTCCCTAGAAGAGCTACGAGTTCACGGAATTCGTACGGCTAATGGAGTTTTGAAACGCATTAACAAAAAAAATGGTATGTTGTAGTATGAACGAAAATAAAAAGAAAATAAAGGAAAATAAAAAAAACGAAACCATAAATGAAGTGGG
Organism: Angiostrongylus vasorum; assembly: GCA_018806985.1. NCBI lineage: Eukaryota > Metazoa > Nematoda > Chromadorea > Rhabditida > Metastrongylidae > Angiostrongylus > Angiostrongylus vasorum. The sequence goes on from JADANN010000383.1 coordinate 868,127, forward strand.
GTCACTATAATGCTGAGATATTTGAAAAACTTGGACCCTAGGCCAGATCGAATCGCGATAGCCCTTTCCGAGACTCACATATTACGCACGGTACCACTGAAGCTCTCTCTCTCTCTTTCTCTCTCCCTCTCTCTGCTTTTTTTTCTCAGCCAGTCTTTCTATGAACGATGAACATGGATTTTGTGAAAACATGAAATATATATAAAACAACGGAAACAAAACAGTTGTGAGGAAACGGTATAAAATGTGGCGTATGTGGTACAAAATGGCCTTTAGGAGTATTTTTTCATTGTTAAATGAACGTAATTAAAAAATATGTGTGTTATTTTTAGTAAAATGAACAACAAAAACAAAAATGAAGGAGATTCAACGACATGAACATTTTAGTAAGGTGTAGTTGGTTAAGGTAATATAGTAAGAGCTATACACAAATAAAACGATTAAAAAGGCGGAACAGAAGGTGACACTTTAGTTAAAAAAAAAGAAAAGTAGAAATAAAAAATATGATCAGGAAAAAAAGAGTGTATCTTCACCCTGCTCTACGGACCTAATGCTCATCATTGACACGTCCACCAGCGTTGAGACGGAATTTCAACAACAGTTACAACTCGCTGTCAATCTGGTTAGTAGTGTCGATCTTCTGAATCTTTTTTATTATCAATATTGTTTCTCTACTTTTTTTATTTTATTTTGACCCGTCTTCACGTCTATTGTGCCGATCCCGGCACTTCTCACATGCTATTCGTTTCCTCGCATCCATTGTCCACGAAGGTCATCCAAGTTTTTACGTGTGGATTCGGTTGCTGCTTGACGATTTTCGTTTCATCTTGAATGTCGTAGAATTCTGGTCGAGCAATTGTCCCTGGAGTCCTGAGATAGCCGGGCTGGAGCGGAGACGGAATATTGTTTCTACATGTTATTATTATTGTTTGTTTATTTTCGTTTGTTTGAAATTTGTTTTATTCTAAATGGAAGAGTTTTAGGTGAAACGACTTCCAAGCGAAGATTTCGAGCATCGTGTTCAAGTGGGAATAGTGATGTTCAATAGAAAAGCTGAAGTTGTCCTTAAAATGAACGAATTTCGTACCAGGTTTGTACGTGATTTCTACAGCTACCAGAGATGTTTGCTTTCATAGGGAAAAAAAGTGGAGAAACATATCCATCAGATTTACAAGAAACTATGCCCAGATCCATTTAGAGATTGGAATTTATGTTACATAAGTATCTTCTCTTTCAAGGTGCTCCTTTCTTTAGATCCGCCGTTTTGGATTCTTTGCTACTACTACGACACTCTGGTGGTGGTACGTCAATTGCCGAAGGAATCACTGCCGCACTCGATGAGATTCAAAAGAACCGTCGAAGTGGTGCCCGGTAATCACGCAATCATTCTTACTCAACAAAAAGTACAAAAAAATACGAGGTAGTCATGAAATGAAAAGCGACTAGTATAGGAACGATCCGTTCATTTTTCAACCTTCGCTGTGGTGTTTCGCTTCAGGCCAACAAAGATTATATTATGTTTCCGATTGCGAACTATCACGTAGGACACGTTTCACCTATGTTTACTCAAAAGACGTGCTTAGCTAATTTGCCTAAGCCTCAAATAAGAATATTCCTTATCGGAAATTATGACCATTCCTGTAGAACACCATCCAGGCAAATGCAGAATGCCTACTGCAATGATTTTAGAATTCCTTATTACAACTATATGAGACCTTTTTTAGAAAAGAAACTTACTTAACCATCAAGGGTGTTTTAAAGTTCTCTCAAGATGGGCAGGTGTGTCACGCGATTGCAATCTAAGCAGGAAATTTCCATTTCATCGAGAAAGTTATTCTATATTTACAGTGTTTCAACATTTACATCTATTTAGTGCCTATTCTTTTTTTATGGGGTAAGCAAAACCCGATATCTTAGCTGGGCTTCGAATCCGTGATTAGCCCTTTCGGAGCTCGTGGGCTATCCAGCACACCAACCAAGGCCATTACTTTGCCTTTCTGTCGCTCGAATTTTTTACTAGTATCGGAGAAAATGTCAATGGTAGTGATACAATTCGGCTTTGAATCCAGTCGAGCTGAAGATGTAATATGTGTTTGTATTGTATTAAAAATTGACTTTCATTAAAGTTCGGTAACACTAATAAGTAATTTTCTACGTGACTGAGCTAAAAGATGTTGGTTCAAACTTCTATTGGGCTAACGATTCGGCGCCTTCGTCTTCCTCAGAGCCACATTTACCCGAGTCGATGATCTATAGTTAGTCATTGTTGCTATATGGATGTTCGTAGTCCCAACGAGTTGAATCCAGTGGAAGCAGCACCGCTCAAATGGGGAACTTCACACTGCAGTGCCCCTTTCTAGAGGATGGATTAAGGTCGATTCCCGACATCTAATATGGTCTGCACTTTGGTGGGGTATTGCGTCCTGTGGCAGTCAGTACATCATTTGCTGGCATGTATAGTGTCAATATCTTATAAACCGACCTCGATTAAACCTGGGTAGCATTAATGGATAATTCTCTACGTAATAAAACAAGTCTCTAAGATATAAAAAATAAGACGAATGACTGCTACAGGACTATTAACCGCCCAAAGTAGATCGCATTAGATGGCGGAAATCGAACAATATTGACCCAGTATAAAAAGGGCACTTCCGAGCGAAGTTTTCATTCATTTGGTGCTACCACTCCACTGGATTAGACTCGGTGCAACAACGACCAGATGTGGACCATCAATTCGGATCAACACGGCTCTAGAGAAGGCGAAGGCCTCAAAACTTTAGCCGAATAAAGTTAGTATCAATCTCGTGTTAGCTCCATCATGTAGAGAACTATGTTTACATTAGTTTTCAGTTATATACGATACGGATGGACGCTATATACCATTCCTGCTTCATAAGCCATCTTTTAGGCTGGTAGTGGTGTTGTTATCCGATGGAAACAGCCAAGATCATTGGGACGACGTGGTCAGATCGTCGAATAAATTGCGCACGACCGGTGGAGACGTCTATGCAGTGTCTACCGCTAGGAATTACATGTTTAGGTTTGTGGTCGGTTCCTTTTAGTCCTATAGCAACGATTTCCTTGACTTGAGCTGGTCTCCTTCATCTTCCTACAACCAGTCAATTCGTTCCAAGTTCTTCATAATACTAGGATTTATGCGTTTTTAAATGTCTATTTAAAAAGGAGTACATTGGAGAAAGAAGCAAAGCCTGGTTTTTTTGTTAAGTGCTAGATTTATTCCATGCTAATAAAGCTTGGGGCGTGTGTGACGCAATGGTCGGAGGGGCCCTGCAACACACACGTAGAATCGATCCCCGTGCCCATGGTCCACCAAGCCTTCCATCCATTCGGAGTCGGCAAATTGGCACAAGACTTGTCTGGGAGGATAGCAGCACTGGCTCGATGCATCGGTAGACCACCCCACCGCGAGTCGTTATAAAGGCCGGATATGCATTCAGTCACCTCCAAACGATGCTTAATGAAATTGAATTCATGGCGCATCCCTCAGGGGATTGATTAACGCCGAGGGCTTTATCCTTTATCCTTTAATCAATCTTGATTCCAGGTTACACATTGGTTAGGTCGGCTAGTTTTTATTTAATTACCTTTCATTTTCTTACTGTTAGAAATCTATTTTTATGACAAGAATCCTAGTTTAGGGAACTTGAGCTTTATGCCGGTAGCAAACTGAGAGTTTATATTGATGGAAGAGTTCATAAATTTCTCGACGATATCGAGCAACAAATCGTTCTCTGTGGTCGCTTCGCTAAGGTAATGCAACTCGTCCGCACATTCATCACAATACTGAGGGAAGGGGCGTGGCCATCCACTTTGCTGTGCAATCTGTTTATTTTTTTTCATATTTTTTTTCCTTATCTTTGCCATTACTTACTTGTGGCATTCATACTTTGTCAAGTTCTACAATACTTTCAGAGCGCTGAATCAACGATTGTTCTGAAGGCTCCAAAGTACGTTTCTTTCACATAACAGAAGGGAAACTGTCCTCAGAATGCTAACTGCTCTGCTTTCAGATTATGTTCGACTCCCATCGATTTGATGTTACTCTTAGATACTTCATCGCTACCTGTGGACGAATTCTATCAAGAAAAACAATTGGCTATCGATCTTCTGAAGGCCTTTCCGGACAGTGTTTTTGAAGTTAGTCAACGATGTTTAATGTTCTTTTGAACCTTTCACATCTTTCACATCTTTCTTCTTTGTGGTTCTTTTGCCTTGCTTTCTTTTTTTTCGTCTTATCGTTTTTTCTTTTTAAAAATCTTGCTGTGCGCTACAAGACAGTAGGGTGGAACACAGACTAACTCAAGTTTTATTACTATTGTCATCATTTTTTACTTTTATTAAAAATACTATTAGATTGATCACTTGATATTCGATCGATAAGAATTTAGAATCGTCTGTCAGTGTCAACAATTTCGTTCGCTCACAATTCAACGGTTGTTTCTGCTTTTGGTTTATTGCCAAAGAATGAAGTGATCTTCGAATTAGAACGTATCGCCAATGCCAGTGGTCCGGCTAGTCTTCCTACCGCCACCAGTGCTGCCTTTATGGTAAGAAAAGAAGACACATCATTAAACATCTGATCATAGTAGAAAACTCCTTCAACAGCACATAATCAACCGATTATTGGTTTCTGATGTCTATATTGAAGGAAATCAAGGCTCACCGACGGAAAGGTTCCCGAATAATCGTCGTGATCTTGTCAAGTGGAAACGGTGGCAACGATTCAAAGCAGCAAGTCAGAGTGAGAAATCAAGTTCTAGCTCATGTCAGGCAAAAACAATCCTCATTTGGTTTTTCATTAGGGTTGTTGTTTCTTTTTTTCTATAATATGTAATAAATTATATGAAACGCGTGGAGCGCCGTGAACAGAGGTACTGTTCAATACGTACTGGATCCACGATCCACGATTCGACTTTGCACCTTGCGTTAAGCAAGCCTCCCATTCTTTCGGCGTTGTCAAATCGCTACCAGACAGGAAGCGTAGCGACACTAACTTGATACTTCGATAGGCCTCTGCATGTCATCATCGTATAGAGTAGGTATAAACTCAATTACTTCTACGACTTCATGAATGGAGTCCAGTATATGGCTCATATACCAGGAATTGGTCAACCTCAGACTTTTTACTCCTTCTTCGATGTCGTCGTAAACTCCTTTCTTGAGGATTTTTAGAAATACAGTTTGTTTTGATTATAACGCTAAAAAATTGCCATTGAACCCTAACGACGGGCAGTGATACGAAACTCATAAAATTAATTTTCAAACCAAGCGTCATTTAACCTCAGTAGCAAAATAATCAACATGTTTTTAGATTGTTGAGGTTACATGAGGTTGATATAGGTATTTATTTCGGCTAACGTTTCGACGTCTTCGTCTTTATCGAAGCCGATGATCCGAGTCGATGGTCCACAGCTGTTCTTCTTCTCGATGTGGCGTCTTCGTTATCGTACCGTGACGAATTTTTTCATAAGATATTCCGTCTCGGTGCGATAACGAAGACGCCATCAGAAGAAGAACAGCTGTGACCATCGACTCGGACCATCGGCTCTGATGAAAAACAGAAGGCGTCGAAACGCACTCGAAATAAATATCTGTATCGTAGAAATTAGTCATTCAGTTGATCAGTCATTGACAAATCAGTATATGATTACCACTAATGTATATTGGAAATCCAGCATGATGTAAACTATGTTGGTTCACAACTTTTTTTAAAAAACTGGCTTTCTTCTTCAGGAATCGGCTATTTCACTTCGATCCTCTGATGCTGAGGTGTTTGCGGTGTCATTGTCTGCGACAGCGAATCTTGAAAAGCTCAAGGAGTACACAGGAAATGATAAGAATCTCTATGTGGGCGGAAAATCGGACAAGTTCATTCAGGTAGAGCTGTTTCTTTATACTTCTACATTGGAAACACTAGGGTACTTGTTAGCCTCTTCTTTTTAAAACAGTTTTTCAATCGGTAACACTTCTGAAGTGGCTCAGTTTGCAACGATAACGTTTTTACTAGTTTGTATGTAGATTCGTCTTCGTGACCAGGGAACCATAAAGGCTCTTTCTCAGATATTTCTGAAGCGCTAAAGATACTGCTCTTCTGATACATACGAAGATTAAAGAAATGAATGTGAATTCGTTTTCAGGATGTCGGATCCTCAATTCTTTCTTGTACGGCAAACGTCAATGGTGTGAAGAAGTTCGTCTTGAAATCTGATTCGTAACATACTTGTGAAGAAGCTCTACCTATTAGAATTAACATAGTGTTTCTGTTTCGAAGAATTCTTCCTTATTTATTCGTACTCTTATGTTTTTAGAAGGAAACAAGACACCCGCCATTAAATGCTAATGAAAAGAAATTTTTAGCATCGAGAGTGAAGAAGAGCTAACTCATCCAGATGACATTTTCGATGAGAATCTTATCCACTTCGAGCCCGTTGGGAAGAAGAGAAAGTCATTTTTATTTAAGATTTCCACCAACTTGACATAGAACCTCGCAATTTTAAATCAAAAGCGCTTAAGACGGTTTTTAGGTGTGTATATGAGAAGATGGATCTACAGATCATTCTCGATGCTTCGTCTTCACGCCAAGAAGTCAGCTGGTTGTTTATAATATCAGTTTGAACCTCTTTATGCTCATACGCTCAAACAAGTTGTAAAGTCATTAGCTGACTAATCAGTGAAAAAACCAAAAAATCTTAAGTTGCGTACTAAGTGCTACGGAAAGAAAGATGCAGCAAAAGATGGCGGAGGGAAAAAGTACCATTTGCGTTCTGAGTGAACTAAACAAACTAAACTCTTTACATACTTACTTGGTTACGGTAGATGATTGACACGCTAATAATCCATTCCATTTGAGCTTTAATTAGATTTAGTGTGCTAATGTACGGGTGTTTTTCTCATCAATGATTTTCAGGTGTTCGAGCATCAAAAAGAACTCGCATTGTCGTTGGTGGAGCGACTTCCTATATCTGCTGATGGCTCAAAAGTAGCCATCGGTATTAGCAGCTTCACCTCGGTGCCAGTTATTCGTCAAAGTCTCGGCTTAGGCAGGAATAAAAAGGTAAAGATATCTGATAGCCTTTTATAGAAAGTCTTGACTTCAATGTTTTCTACGTTTCTAACTCGGTATTTCTTTCTATCTTGTGAAGGGAAGGCTCTCACTACAGTGATTCAGGCTAGATTTTCATTGAATTACAACTTATTTCACTCTTAATCTCTCTGAATATCAAAATGAAATGGTGATATTCTAGTCTCGATGATTGTGTGGTTTCAATTTCAGACGGTTCGTAGAACGATTGAATCGATCGAATATCGCGGAGGTTCCACGCTGACTGCTCAGGCAGTCGATCTAAGCATCGATGATCTGCTCCGAGGCCGACGGCCCGATGCTGTTCAGGTTGGTTCGGATTGACATCCGTGAAGATCTTGAAAACCGACTTCCATTAAACCTCCATCGATGACAATAATCAATAATGTTCAACACGATTGAGCGACACGATATAGGGGTTTGTGGAATCCCTTCCGAATATCGGAAACAGTAGCCAATACTGATAGCGAGAAGTGCATTCTGATGGGACATCAATGTCGTTTACGTAGACTTCAGTTCGGAATTTCCAAACAACATCGGTAAATAGCGCTTGTTCAATCGATTTCATGCACAGAATATTAGTCCTGATGTAAGTAAAAAAAACTGAAGTGAGAATGGGTTTTATGGACTCTAAAAATTTAGAATTCCATCTTGATGGAAAGGTAAAACATGCTTCTAGCTGATGAAATTCCTTAGGCTTTAATGACGTTTACGTCAACCAATAAAGCTATCTACAAGACGAGATTTTCCATCTCAAGCTTTAAAACTGCAATTATTTCTGCATCAAATGCATTGTATTCAATGCATCTCAATGCGAGTGATATTTGTTAGGTCTTTAACAGGGCTCAATTCGGCTTCGATTAGGGCGCGTATGGTGCAGTGTGCGGAGGCGCCCTGCAATATACATGAGATCGATCCCCACGCCCCTGGCCCACCAAGCCTTCCATCCCTCCGGGGTCGGTAAATTTTACCAGATTTGTCTGGGAGGATAGCAGGACTGGCTGCATACATAGGTAGGGACACCGTGAGTCATTGTAAAGGCCAGATATGCATTCAATCACCTCTAGACGATACTTTATGAAGTCATATAGCTGGAGAATGCATAGGGCATCCCTAAGGGATTGATCAACGCCGAGAGATTCATTCTTGTCATATTCTTTTTTAATCATATTATGCCTGCACTTGCAGTTGGAATTTTTAAAAATGTATGAAAAATGGGAGTGGAATAGTCTGAGTAGAAGTATTTCCGTAATAAACACCCCCTCACACTCATAGAAAGCCATCACCTCGCTGTTGACTATGGTTTTTTCTTTCTTTACTGTCACTGATTAGAAAAATTATGATACATTTGCTTTTCACTGTTTGCTAAAAAATCAACTATTAAAACTCGCGTGCTATTCCTGGCTTAGGTGGTGGTGTTGATGAACGACGGAGTCTCACAAGATCCATGGGATCGAGTGCTGGCAGCTAGTGAACGATTACAGTCAACGAAAGCAGAAATTTTCGGTGTAGCACTAGGGAATAAGGTCAAAATTTTTTCACATTTTTTTAACTGTTTCCTTTTCTGCCACTACTTATAAAACGCGTTTAGGTCGACATGCGAGAGCTACAACATTACATTGGTCGAAATGATCGCATCTACAGAGATGGAATGACGGAGAAGTGAATTTGATTTCTAGCTGGAATGAATAATAAAAGCACAGGGTGGTCGCATAACTAAGAGGAAGTCGACTCCCAACCTTTTCACATTCACTTGATCCAGAATGTTTCTTATAAACCAGAAAGATATATTGACCTTTCACTTCATGATTTGCTGCAACATGACTGTGAAACAGTTCTACATGTTGAACTCTCACGTAAACCAGAGGTCCATCCGTGGTCATTCCACCAAAGGTGTGGGAGAGAGTGTTCCAAATTCATAACCAACCATTTAACTATTAGCATAGCAATAACAGGATTTGTTAACCTCTGGGAAGACAACTTATCACAAGGGGACGAATCTCCCAGTGACTTTGGCGTAGGCCCCAGAACTCCCTCTGTGCTTCCTCGGACTCTGGGGAATAAAATAAAACTTACCCAACCAGGCAAGACAACAATTTCTTTTACTAGGGTACCATCGAACCAGCATAAACCAGTGATTCAAATGGCGAAGTGAGTGGGTGAAATTTGCGGTCAGTTCATGTCTGTGTCTTATTTACCAAATTTAGGTTCCTAACTGACGTCGTCAATGTGCTAAAAGGTCAAAAGGACTGTCCTGGAGAGAAACTTTTCAAGGAGGTATAATAATTTCAACTATAAGAACGACAAAAAAACCGCTGAAAATCTTATCTGGTTTTCGTATGACATTGTAAATTAGTCACTTACTAACTATGGAGAACATTCACTATGGCTTATAAGGATATCCGAATCATGACATTCGTAAGTGATTATCCCCATCTCGCATCAAGCATTGTGAAGTTTCAGTACCTTGTGATGCCGAATCCTTGCTATACCCTTGACATAGATTCGTTCTAAGCCGTGTGTGTACATTGGATTTCCGAACTCTCGTACAACTTAGGTGTCTTTTTTCTAAGGGTAACTACTTTACTGTACAATGAAAGTTCAGCATCCATAAACAGTCCTTCAAAACTTTATCGCAATGAATGACAAGAAGAAATTGTAAGCTGTTAAATCACCACATATATCACCTCTATTCCTCTAAATCATGCAGTACTCAAGTGAGTAGCTGTGATATCTCTTTTCTTCCCTGTATCCCCGTAAAGCTAGCCACTTGATTCCACTGTCCTGAAGGAAATGGAGTGTCTAACATTTTTCGTGTGGCCATTGTCTTTTCTGATAGGCTAGCCTCCACCAGATCGGCTAGGTTTGCCTTAATTTTGTGTTCCGCGGTGGAAAGTCCAGCTCTTCACTTTAATAAACTATGCCAGGGAATCAGCTCACTACTATTATATCAGTTAAATTAATTACTACTAATTACTGTTTAAAAAAACTATTATAAATAACTGTTCGACTCTTAAGCAGTTAACGCGGCGGTATCATAGGTTGATATCATGAATACTGCGTAAATTTTGAGGACATTGTAGAAAAGACTGAAAGGTGCAAACCTCTGAAAGAAAACTGCTGATCGGTTCACTTTTCTTACAAGTTCATTACAAACCAGGTAGATTGAAAGTTAATGAGCTTTCCCGTCCATGAGAAAGGAGGAATTACTATAATGTTAAGAAAAAGTTACCACATTTCCGAGTCCACACCGGGAGCCGCTGGTTGACGACTGTTCCAGTCCTAACCTGGATCTCATCGTCGTATTCGACAACACCGACCGATTACCGAGCAGAAGACATTCGGCCGTCAATGCTAACAGATACCTCTTGCTTGATGTTCTAGGTTGTTGCATTTTTTTTTCACAATTATTTAATTATTCTCACATGAATTCCAATTTTAATTCTCATCCAGAATCGCTTTAAAGCAAAAAATCAAGCAGCTTTCGATATAGAAGTTAAGTCGTAATATAGTATAATAATAATAATTGCACTCCCACTCTGATACAAAGGAAAGACGATAAAGCTTTCGGCGATGATTAATCACTGACGGATGACCTATGCATTCAACTCCATTCATAGCACCGTAGAGGTTAATGGATACATATGTGTCCCGTACTCCTTCGACAGCCTCCTAATGTATTAAGTCAGTATTTCTATCTTCGAAGATAAGACTATTAGCGATTTGCCGACCCTTGAGAGATTGGAGTCTTCGCCATTAGGTATCGTGGAATCGATTCAAGAGCCTAGTGCGTTTTGCAGACTAGCTGGAATTACTACACTACCCGTATCCTGTAGTAAAATAACAAGATTTAATGTTTGCAGTAACACAAAAAGTCTTACTATTTGAGATTTTCGTTAATCTGAAGGGTTATGTATTGATTTAGGTTCTTTGAAAGTGGACACAAATGTACGCGTTTCGGTAATTTCATTCGACAATAGCTCGCCTAAAGTTACAATTGGATTCACAGACATCTCCAACCGGGATACAATCTTCTCCAGGGTGATGATTTGATTCCAAAGTCATTTTCCGCCTTTTCTCTTTCTGAATTCTATTGTTTACTCTCTCTTTTTAATCGTCTCTTTAATACTTATTTCGGTCAACTTTCGTTATAACGAATGTAGATGTTTGACCCTTGCAGTAGGAAGTTTCCAGAAGAAGAAGAAGAAAAGATAACTCACTACGCCTTTTTTTTAAAATGAGACATTTCAGATTGAAAACATTAAAGTCGTCCGGATGAAGCCATCGTACTCAGATGCCGTCATCGTCGCACTGGAATATTTGGATTCTGAAGGAATGTAAGTGAATCTTCATTGTGGATCAACAATCTACTTTTTTGGATATAAAGCCTTCTATATAAATAAACTCCAATCTTTCTATTCGTTTTTATTTAGTAAGTAGTATTGAAGTTCTCCATCACTTTCTATTCATTCCTAACTTATTTTCTTATTTTTTCTCTAATCAAATATCGGGTTCGGGTAAATCTGTGGTATTAAGTCGTCTACTGAACTCGATATCGGCTTTGTTACTATTCGCGTTTGTTTCATGCCGACATCAAGTTGAACATTTTCTTTTGTTTATAGTGCAGCTAAAGATAAACCTTTGTCAGGAAGAGCTGCAGCAAAGCTCACCATAAGGTCTTCGGCTTCCATTCCTCAAAGGTTAGCCGCTATGGCAATAACATTGGCTGATACAGATTTCTTGGAACCATTTCTTAAAAAGTCTTAGGCAAGAAAATCTTTTCCAACCGGCAACAAATTCAGTCAACTGGAAAGCCTTGTAGACTGCATAATTCGTGATGACAAGAAATAAAGGATAAAGCTATCGACGTTGTTCAGTCGCTGACAAATACGCCATGCATTCGACTCCATTCGCAACATCGTAGAGGTGAATGGATGCATATCTGGCCTATATAGTGTGTCAAGTCAGTAATCCAGTCGTCTGAAATCTGAAGTGTAGAATCTGCTAGCAATTTACCGTCTCAGGAGCAATGGAATGGCAGGTGAGCCGGAGACGTGGGGTCGAACCAAGGAGCGTGTGTTAATTACAGGCCACCACTAGCCACTGCAGTACGCGTGCCCCATTGTTGATGATAGCTCATTCAAATAGCAAATCATTTCAAAAATAGAAAATTTTCCAGAGCTGACGCTCACGCTGGTTTGGTTATATTGGGTAATGGGAAAAGCGATGATTCTCACGATGCACAAAAGGCGGCCGGAGCAAGAATACGTGAGGTAGGAAAGCGACTACAAGCCATAAAAAGCCATTTTCTTCGGTTACTTTAACAAACTATCCGAAACTGATTCCAATTGGTTTGCTCTATTCGTGCCAATTTAACCTAGTTCTTATGAAGTGACCATAATGAAAAGACTTGTATTTTTTAAAAAACCTTTCTGCTTTAAGACACCCGGTCTCACGTGCTTTGGTGTGGACACGTCTTCGGCAACGAATATTACCGTTCTGAAAACTTTCACCGGCTCAGCTTCTAGGGTTTATCCCTATCAGAGGACTACCGAATTTGCTAAGCAAATTAACCGAATGGCGAACGCTGCAAATAGTCCACTATGTAATTTTGTAGTGAGTACTTTTTTTGGACTTTATCATTATTATATCGCTTGAGAAACAGGAAGGAGACATTGGATGAAAAAATCTGAAGTCTTCAAGGTGTTGGTATTCAAAATCAGAAATCTGAACACAGTTATATTTCTTATTTGTTCAAAAACAAATCGATTATATCCTAGTTGAGAGGACCTCGTGACGGCATTCGAGCAGCTGCAGCTGCCGACTTTCGTCTAACTGCCGAATGGGTCTACAGCACACCTGATCTTTTGAAAACGAAAAATGCCATACAACACGACATCCTCGGAGAACCGCTGAACATTGAGAAGCTAAGCGAAGGAAAGGTGGCTCAGTATTTCATTGCTTAATTCATTTTCTTTTCATCTCTACCCTCATCGCATTTTATACAACAAAAAAAATCTTAAGATTTCAGTTAATCGTGAAGGGAAAAATTCCTACGACAACCCCCAGAAGGACTATCAGCACCACCAAGACCACCCCCATCTCTACAACTACAAGACCAAGAACAGTAATAACGTCCAAGAAAACCAACACTGCTCGGTCAACGAACACAAGAAGAACCATCACTACCACCACAGCTAGTGCTAGCACAACGCCCAACTCTACTACTACAAAACCGTCGACAACGACAACGCCGAAGAACACTAACATTCGCCCGACAACCACAAGAAGGTCTACCATTACCACCACCACCACCACCACCACCAGCACCACCACCTCTACTACTACAAAGTCGACGACAACGACATCGCCGAAAGAAGACCACTACCGTTCGGCCAAGAACCAGGTCCACCACTATCACCAGCACCACCACCTCTACTACTACAAAGCCGACGATAACGACAACCGTGAAAAAAACCACTGCGACCCAGCCAACAACTACCAAAACACTGTAAGCATAATACTGAAACTGTTCGTAGAGCTGAATACATAATGTGTGAAATTGAGTAATCCATTCGAAATTTCAGATTATTCGAGTTGGAACTTTCAGAATTACGTTAAAGTTGTAACTCTGACATTTTCAAAATCATCTTTAATCTTCCAAAATGTTATTTGGATGCTTAGAGAGCTCAAACACTATTCATACTCACCTAAATTCGTAATAGAATTGCCTTACTGCTTGATTTGTTTCGTTAATAGTCATTGGATGAAAAACATAGAACACATGCTTCATTAAGGTCTAATTTGTGCAAAAACCGATACATCTGATCTCTACGTATCAGAATCCGTGGAAATTAGACCTAATGGATCGAAACACACTACCATTACCTCGACCGACACCGAATATCACAGTATTATAGTGGAACTTAACGAGATTAGTAGAGACTGAAAATAGTTCTCGGTTCTATTAAAACTTTTGCATTTTTTCTCGTCCGCGGTGCATTACACAGTCCGGTAGTAGTGATAGCCGGCTGTAAATAGCGGCCGCTCGCTGAAAATCGCGTTTTTTTGGAGTTTTCCGCCGAGAACTAGTCAACGTGCGGAGAACCCGTCCGCGGAAGCGGTATCTTATCCGGCGGGCGACGGCGTGACTATATAGCTGACATCCGGCTGGGAATAACGTCGCAGCGGCGAAAATCGCGTTTTTTGGGGTTGCGGCTGACAACTCGTCCGCGGCTACAGTATCTGGCGGTGGGCTTTTGCAGGTGCGCGTGACTAGCTGACAGCCGGCTGGAAATAGAGAGAACCGCGCGAAAATCAGCGTTCGGAGGTGTTTTTATAGCGTCGGGACGGACAACTCGTCCACTTCGAGTGGGCCGTCGTTTTTTTGCGTTTTTCTCGCTTAAGACGCATTTTTCGGCAATTTCCTGGCGCGGATCCCCTCTCCCCGGGCCCACCGCCGCAGTAAGTAAGATGGTCCGGATTGCAAAATGGCGATCCTGTTGGTGGGTTATCTGCTTGACGAAGATCACTGGTTCATTCGAACTATCCTTGTTTAATTCTTCGTATTCTTGTTGAGCAAACACGAGGTGTTATTTTTTATTCTTTATTCACGAACAAGCAGACGTTTCGGCGGATTTCGCCTTCCTCAGAGCCTGGAAAGGGTCAAGTTGACAGCAATCTATTCGGCCAAACACCTCCATAACCAAACAGAGAAAACGCTGAACCAAGATTTCAATCACATTGAACACAGCTTTGCACACTCACCGCTTTTCTATGAGGCTTCCACTGAGTATGTCGCGTGGAGACCAACCGCACAGAGTTCACATGGAAAGCGTAATATGCCCCTCCCATCAAAATAACAGCCTTATATACTGCCCAATATCACGCGTGATAATGAGGCATTCTTCCCCTGCGGTTCATTTTCGGATTTCTGGAATTAATCCAGAACGCCTCGAGAGTTTTGCGCGCTTGTGTTCTCGATATCCTTGTTTAAGCTGGCGGAAAGTTGGTACTTTTTCTTTTTCGAATACGGTGACTGAGGTTTCGGCGATTTCGCTCTCCTAGCCTAGAACTCCTTGGAAGGAGTAAAATCAACTGTGTAATGTTCACATACTGTAGGTAATCTAGCAACCTTACTCAAAGTGTGTGAACAGACGGTTGACCTTACTCCATCTAAGGAGTTAAACGTACGTCTAGGCTCTAAGGAAGCTGAAATCGCTGAAACGTCAGTAATCGTATTTGGGAAAGAAGAGACAGCAATTCTCACTAGATTAAACAAGAATAGCTCGTATGATCTTCTTTCGGGCTTTCGAACTATTGCTGGTTCTCCTTCTCTTTTTGTATTCTATTACCAAGCACAGTAGAAATTCAGAGTAGAGAATTCATAGCGTTTTTTTCTCACTAGGAATTTCAACGACTAATGGCGAGGTTATGAATAGGGACAGATTTGTCTCTGATAAGAAACTGAAGAAAGAAAGCTCACGTTTAGGAGAACTCGACGGCCTACCAAAGCAACTACCCGGACCACTGTCCTTCCTACTACTACCACCACCATTTCAAGGCGAGTTTTTTTTTATGGCCAGTAGACTTTTTTAAATTTTTTTTAAATTAGAGGTATTTCAAGCATCTCTTAACTTCTTCTTTATATATAGCTTGTTTTGCTACCAATTTCTTTGCAATTTTCGTCTTATTCTTCACATTGCATAAAGTATCAGCTAGAGTTGTAGAAATTCTTAAAAACTCTGGAAGATTTTTTCCTAGCCTGTAAAAACCAACTAGATTACTACATTTAGGACAAGCCATGCTCCCACTTCACCCTCATTTAAAAAATATTTCCTGAAAAAGTATACTGAAGAGCCAGATGAACCTTCAACGACGTTCAGGCCAGGTGGAGTTTCTCACATTAGTAAACTGAATTTTCTATTTGTGGTTTTGCTTTACATAACTTCGTACTTCTATTTAACTTGGAAAGAAATGATAAGCTAAGAAATGTCAGTGGAAACAACCATGTGCATACATATATGCATATATAGCTATATATCCACATATTTATATATATATATATATATATATATATATATATATATATATATATATATATATATATATACTTGGAATATTTGGGCGACCCGTCCTCACTGGTTGTGCGGACCCCAGCACATTCTCCATTTTTCGGAGTTTTGCTGGTTAAGCCACCGTATTTCCCTGGAGTCCCGAGGTCTGCTTGGCCAAAGTCTGCCCCAGGTCGTCACCATCACAGGCAATGGCCGCCCTTGTGGACCAGAGGGAGATTTGCCAACATGCGACTAGTTTGATACCAGGATGGTGGTGGATCCTGGCATTGGTTTATTCTTAGCTGTGCTTCCTCATGGAAACGCTGGATACCTTCTCAGCTTGGGAAACCCTGCTAGGGGGATGAATCTGCCCACTCTACATCGCAACCTGACACCTCCTAGCCGCGAGGAGGAGGTAAACCGTTGGGCCGTTGGGGATATATATATATATATATATATATATATATATATATATATATATATAAAATATACATATATTTATATATGCATATATATACATACACACATATATGTATATTATATAGATATATATATATATATATATCATACTAGTTTAGCGTTTTTTATTAGCGTTCCATTGATCGATATTAAAGATGTTCTGTATAAGAAATATTTAAGGATGTTTGCTTGATGTGATCATTGTACTGGACGCATCCGGAAGTGTAGAGGTGACGTTCAAACGTGAGAAAGAACTGGCTGCTGACATTGTGTCTCGATTACGAATCGGGCCAAACAATACAAGGGTTTGTGAAGAGTGCTGATTTGCTTCAGCGTTTTTGGCTAGAAGTTGAAATCCGTAATGCTCAAGATCAATCGATGTTGGTTTTTTTTGCTCGTGGTTAAATTTCCCAATGGATAACGATGCTAAAGATGATGGATTTTTTATAATTCTATCAGAAAATAGGAGCAAAATCTCTATATTCTGGGTTTCTTTAGCACATTTTCGATGTTGCTTACGCTGCTTGTTGAGACTAAACCAGTGCATAATCTGTTTATGACTGAACTGTAAGTACTGAATCATCAACAGTGTAGTCTATCGGAATCTCATGTTGACGGCTCACATCTGTAAATAGAAGCGAATGTAATTTAACTGCACAATAACTAAAGTGGATAAAAAATCGCTCAAAGCTCAAGCGATAGTCGGTCTTCTTTTGATGATGTCGATCTCTTGACTTCTCTGTGGTTTGAATCACTTTTACCCTCATTTAAAGGATGTTTTCGCTTATTTCTTGAGACTTCTTCAGAAAGAAAGGATCAATCGGATTTTCATGAATTTGAACCTTGTGGATTGACTCAAGATCTTAATGTCTCTTACAGGTGTCGATCATAAAATTTGCTGGAGCTCAACAAGTGAAAACAGTATGGTCATTTGCTGATGTACAAGCTAAGGGAAAAATTCTTCGAGTTTTAGACAACGTTCCATTTAATTCCGGTACAACGGCCATTCATTCTGCATTACTTAAGGTATTTTTTTAGTTATGTCCACCCACTGACTCCTTCTCCATTCATCTTTTTATCACTAGAAAACATTTGGTGCATTACGTGAAAGATTTTCTTGCTAGATGTTAGTAGATTAAGGGCAATGATGGCGCAATGGTAGTGCTGCCGTTCATCACGACCACGTTTCTTCAATTAAATCCCCACCGAGCTTGCAACCCTATCGGTCCTCCGGGGTCGGGAATTTGGTAGCAGACTTGTCTGGGGACGGTTCATTCTTTGTAATTCAACTGCAAACTCTCTAGCACTGCTATCCCAAGATCCAAGTGGGACTCGACTCGACAAACACTCAACGACTTTGAGAACACGAAAATCCTTTGGCAGTGGCCGAATCCACACGTGAAGTGTTCGGTCTTTGTAGGTGATCGATCTCGGAAATTAAATCAATGCAACTGCTGGGATCCCAGCAGGAGACGTGAAGTTTGACCGTATAAAATAAAATTAATGCAGCATAGGAATCCATCCTTTTCATAAGAACTCCTAAAAAACGAGAAAGATAGGTGAAGAAAGAAGTAATCAAGGGTGTGTGTAGTGGCCATCACTACATTTTTTTTCTGGAGATCACTACTACTTGCAATAGTTTGTTCTCTTCATTTGCATTAAGAATGAAGTTTTGGACCTTGTCAAGCCAAAGGAGATTTCCTTCGTCTCCTGATACTATGTCGTTTATTCTAAATATGTGTTTATACGAAAAGACTTCACATAGTGGACGGGGGTAAGCACTTCGTTCATTCGATTCTCTTCATCACATCTGTCATCCACAAATGTTTTCGGATTTGCTGCTACCAACTGAGTACGTTGTAATTCTTTCTGCTTCTGTTTAGCAAACACGAGGTGTTATTTTATTTCTTTATTTACGTACAAGCTGACCTTTCGGCGGATTTCGCCTTCCTCAGAGCCTGGAAAGGTCAAGTTCACTGCGATCTATACGGTCAAACGCCTCCATAACCAAACAAAGAAAATGTTGAACCAAAATTTCAATCACATTGAACACGGAGTCTTTGCACACTCACCGCTTTCTAGGGAGTCTTCCACTACTAAATATTTCACATGGAGACCAACCGCACAGATTTCACATGGAAACGTAATGTACTCATCTCATCAGAATTACAGGCTTATATACTGCCCAATATCACGCGTGATAATGAGGCATTCCTCCCTGCGGTTCATTTTTCGGATTCTTGGAATTGATCCAGAATGCCTCGAGAATTTTGCGCGCTTGTGTTCTCGATTCCTGCGCTAGGATCGTAACCCGTACTTCAAAATCTTCTCCGTAATGTCTCTGCGTCCTATGCATGCTTAGTGGAGTATTTGGCTTACGTATGCCGACTAGGTGTTCTTTTATACGAACGCAGAGTGGTCTACCCGTTTCGCCAACGTATTCGTCCCCGCACGCTTTACAAGAGATCAGATAAACTATACCTGAACTCATGCAGTCACCGCCTTTACCATTGGAGCAATTTATAGAATTTTTGCGTTGCACATAGACGGTCGTATAGGTGGTTATGAACTAGACTAGTTGGCGTCTTAGACTACTCGGTGGCATTTCAATTATCGTTACCGAATTCTCTAGACCGGCCCTTCCTAAACAGCGTTTTATAGCTGCACTTACTTCATTTGAAATGAAGGGCAAGATTAAACGGGACTTTATTGTCGCTAGAGTTATTGTTGGGGAGCCTGTGGTTTCCTCTACACCTAACTCGACCTACAGTTTCGTAGCCATTAAAAGTGGCTATTTGCTGCGCCAAGTTCCGGGACTCCTCTCTCTGCTCCCTTCCTGTGCACACGTTGGTAGCTGTTCGAAACATGTTTCTCACAAACGCCCTTTTCGTATGAGACGGGTGAGAGGAGAGGTAATGAACTAAGATGTTTTTACTACTTGGCTTTCGATACCACTTCGTAATGTAAACGCTTTCTGATAGGTTAATTTGCACGTTCAGAAATGGAACCCAGTTTTCTTTTGGTTTCTGTCGGGTGAATTTAATATACTCTGACTGTTCGTTGAACAGCTCGAAACATTTGTCAATTTCCTTTTGTGTTGAACAAATTACCAAGCAGTCATCTACATATCTACAGTAGAGTAACGGCCCGAGATCGATTACTGGTGCATCCACCTTAGACATGAAGGCAATGGCAAGGCTTGGTGCCAGTCGTTGTCCCACTGCCAGCCCTCTCGTTTGTGCGTAATACCTCCCGGGCCATCTGAAGATTGAGCAGTTTAGGCACTCCTTTAAGAGTGTCATCAACTGCTGAATAGAGAAGCCGTACATGTTTATTTCTCCTTCGTGTTGCATAAGGAGTTCGAATATGCCTTGCATTGCGGAATCATTCGACACGTTTGTATAAAGGGTGCTAACGTCGAAGGACTCCATCAAGTACGCGCTGTTGGGCTACACGGTACGTAGACGATCCAGGAACATTTGGGTGTTCGTTAGATGGGCAAGAATGTACTTCAACAACTGGGTAAGTATTAGGGTTATTAACCACGTTATTCTATCCGTTGGCCCGTCCACGCAGCTAATAATAGGTCTGACCTTAAATAACGATGGATCGGTAGACACGAGATCATCGCTGGATACTAACTTATGGGTTTTGATAAGTAAGTACAGGACGGGACATATTGGTAGGTCAACTTTTAGTTGAGAGATAACTGATGGTTTTAACCCAGCCGCTCTTGCCATTTTAATCCATTCGTTGTCTAACTTTCGGTATTGACTTTTAAATTCCTTCTCAGACGACGGATGATAAAGGGAATCATCTTCAAGCTGCTTTTCCGTCATCTCAACATCTAACTGATACGGAATTACAACGAACTCTCCACCCTTATCACAGTCTTATGTTTTTCGATCTTATCAGCTCTCCTACTTCCCGCATACCACGTTTATGCACTTCAGTGAGGTTGGAGCTGTATCTTTTCGCGGATAGTGATTAAAGGACTTTGAAAGTTTCATTCGTAAACCCCCGAAATTTAACATCAACTTCATTATTGGGCTCTTGTTGTCTAAAGAACGGTTGAGGAAATGGTGGTATTGGTAGTGCCCCCTACTTGTTGTTGTTCGCGCCTATTTAACGCTTTATCCCTAGCTTTTTTGCGGAGTCTATCTTGAAGCTCATGCAAACTACATGCGACTCTATGCAAGGTTACCATAGAAGTGGGTTCAGATGGTGAGAAACTTGGCCCCAATTGTAATAACGAGCGCGCACCCTCAGGGAGAGTCATGCCTCCTAACACGGTTAGCCTTGAGTTTCTTTGCACATTATTTATCTTACTGTGACTCGTTTGATGTTCGTTGGCGGTGTTTCTGTGCGCTCTTGAAGCCGTGTTATGCGATTTACTCCAAAGGTCTTCGAACTTTCTCCGCAAAGTTACTTTAGCATTAGACCTAATAGAATTGCAAATCAACACTGACCCACCCACTATTCTTCTCCAGAGGCGGTCCTCCAAATACTGAGCACAATGGTTTTCCTTCTTCTCTCACCTCTTCCACTTGGCGAACATCTGATTTTGTTTGCTTCGTAGACAGGTGCGTAGTACTCTCAATTCGATGTCCTGTACTCGGTGGCTATCCTCTGGCAGTCCGCATATTTCATGTAGTCGTTTTCGTTTTTATGAATTTTGGAACGACTTGGTGTTTTAGGCAGCGGCGGAGAAAGTGTATTGACTGCCGAGCTAAGACGATCTTTTGTCTAAGTGACAGTGCTTCTTTTGCAAGTCGGAAGTATCTCGCTGGCACATCTTGCAGTAACTCTCGCTCCCACCAATGGTTATGGAGGCGTTTGACCGTGTAGATTGCAGTCAACTTGACCTTTCCAGGCTCTGAGGAAGGCGAAATCCGCCGAAACGTCAGCTTGTACGTAAATAAAGAAATAAAATAACACCTCGTGTTTTGCTAAACAGAAGTAGAAAGAATTATTCAATCAATGCCGAGGTTAATAGAAACTCGGACGTGGGAGTTACTGTAAGTACGTTGTCTTCACACATAGGCAATTGTCGACCTTCGTAGATTGAGGGAACACTTTTCCAGACAATCTTAGCACCACTAAACCAAACCCGGGGTGGGTTGGAAAGCCGGATTGGTTTGGAGCGAAGTTGAACAAAGGAACAACCACGGCATCGCCAATCAACGCCTTCCAACTCCCATGATGTTAATATAGCATACATCTCTAAGCTCCCATCAGATGTATGTGCACATAATTGTGTATGTATACGTGTTGGATGTATCCATATGTAATGCACCTACTTATAAACATATATTTCTATACGTCGAATCCAAACAGACGATGAAGAAAGTTTCTTTTAGGCGCTTTCGGAGTACACTTCAGATCGTGGAGCACGCCCAGGTATAGCGAGACCGATCGCCATTGTGTTTACTGATGGTTTTGGCCAAAAGCCAACGTCCACTGAGGCGGTGATGCTGAGGGCCGTCATTCCCGACACGTACGCGATTGCCATCAATCACAACGTGAGTCCCGCTAGTTAAACGGATAGATAGAAAGGGCATATAAAGCATTCAGAAAGTAAATGAACTAAGTAGTGTTTAAGTGATTTATTAATCACAAAGACTCACTATCACACTAGAAAATCATTTGTTCACGAAAGGAAAACTGTGTTGTTTCGAATTGAACTACATCTACGTACTGATAGGACTCAAAGTGGAAATAATATTTTAAGAACTGGTTTCGAACTAGGGTTTTACGTGTATTCAGGGGAATCAGTACCACTAGGCTGCACACTGGCCTATATTTATGAATGGTTTTGGGAAAGAAAGAACTGGCATGGATGTAGCACACAGTGAAAACTGTTCTCTTTGGTTTTCTTTTCTTGCATTTTAAATTAATCCAAACCCAGATGTCCTCCGTCATGATTTATTAGTTCATTATTTACCACAAACGCTGAAAAAAACACAACATAGGGCCAGTGGGTCAAATTTTATTAAGGCAAATTTAAAATTCTCAGTAATATTTAACACTATGCCTGTTTATTTATCATTTATTACACTAATACTTCATTAAACAGAGAGCTTAACAGCTGTAGGTATGATTTTCAGTTCCCCATCTCACGCTCTGAATTAGAGGCAATCGTCGGCGATCCCCAGCGAGTGTTCACTGATGCGAACATCGGAAAATTCTATGCCGTCCTGGACTCTATCGCTAGCGATTGTATGTCAAAGTAAGAAAGCCGGAATCCCTTAGGGCGTCAGTGGACTAAATCAACGTCAATTTGACGAAGCGTGGGAATTTAATGAGCACACAGACAGAAAACCAATTTGATGTGTTCGTTCTATTTTCGTCACGTGATTTCTTCATCATTAATTCCTATTCCCACGTATATCTATGTTATCAGAGATTTAATTACTAATGCAACTAATTCATTTGTAACCACTCCACAGAAACTAATAATAAACAATGACTCTCAATCCCTTAGACACATACGTAACTAACGTTCGTAATTTAAGTGATACTACTTAAATTTGCTTTTCCCTATCAACTAAAATCTACATGACCGGTATATTTATTTATATGATCTTAACACCAACAGCAACAACATCAACAACAACAACAACAACAACAACAACGACAACTACAACAAAGACCGATACCAACCTCGCATTGGCTCAACAAGATCAGTTTATAAGATCATATAAATAAATATGTCGGCTATTTACGCCGAGGTTTATAGCAAGTGGGTCTTTTGAGTTACTTGATCAGTACTTGTACCCAACAACTTTAAACCTAATTACCAGATCAAATGGTACGCAAACCTAGCATAGGCTGACCATCACAAATCTCCTCACGACTACCGGTGTATGTCGTATTTTCGTTGTATACTATATATTATTTTTCATTTGGATATTTATTATATCTTCACGATCATATAAATTTAAAAATTACTGTCGAATTTCACTCTTTACATGACTTAGATTGACACTGAAGACAAACACGAGAAAATGTGATAGAGACAATAGACTGGTAAACAAGCAGAATACTATGCCCAGATCTGAAACAAAGACTTTTCCTCACAAATAAACTCCAGTTCTCCCATAAAAATCAGAATTGTTGTAAAAACACACCCTTATAGTACAATCCCAACTGGCAGAACATATGGCTGTGCCATCAGGACTTGTTCGCAAACAGCTAATGCGATTCTCGTGTCCGTAGAGAACCGAGTGACGAACACATTTAAGTGAGTCCCATATTCCGACACGGTAATCACCATAGCCAGCGAAGAGAATACGACCTTCAAAAATATTAACTACGCCAATAACGAATCCGAAGTATCAGATCGAAGAAAGCTGATGACACACCGCTTACGCTAAAATCTACGCCATTAACCGGAAATAGTATCGACTCTTTCTCATAAACACATACTTGCCGATCGGCTCGAAGATCAAACAGACGGCACTAAAATGCTTTCGATAGTCCAAGTACTGTAGTCAGTTTTCTAATATTTGAAACCAAATTACTAGAAGCAATAAAATCAAAAATAGAAGACAGTGATAACAGTGAAAAGAACAAGGGAACAAAGATTATCTATATTTTCTTACGAACTGCCCTTGCTGCACTGATACGAGGTTGGTTAAAATTGTCGTTGTTGTTGCTGTTGTCCCTGTTGCTGTTGTCCCTGTTGTTGTTGTCGTCGTCCCTGCTGCTGTTATTCAATGGCTGACGTTCCGGCGATTTCGCCTCCCTCAGAGCAGTGCTGTTGCGAGTGGGAAAGTGGAGTCCATTGCACGGCTCTGTGGAAGGGCAAAAGGCCGAAACGTCAAACATCCAACAACGACAACTTTTACCAATCTCGCATCAGCTCAACAAGCGCAGCTCGTAAGAATATATAAATAAATATATCGACTATACGCCAAGGCTTGTAGGAAATGGGTCTTTTAAGTTATTAAGAAACAAAGATTGTACCGAAGCATCATCTGATCCAGTAGCAAATGCATCACCATTCGGATGAAATCGAACAGTGTTAATATCCGCCTCGTGGCCTTCGAAAGACTGAAAGTAATAGTGTGAAAACACTCTCAACAAATTTCAACGTCCTAAAAAAACAAATCACAAGTTCATCTTGAGGTAGTCAACGAATTTAAAGATATTTTTGAAAGAAAAGGCTAGAATTTCTTGTAGATAAAAACCAACCTGTACACACTGGCCCGTACGAATATCCCAAACAAGCGAGTGTTTGTCGGCTCCAGCCGATATAAAAACGTTACCAGTGTCACATTTAGGAACATCGATGGCAAACACATCTCCAGTGTGCCCATGGAAATTTTGAATCATCTGCAAGATGAAGAAACAGTTCTTAAAAAGAACGGTGCGAATTACGCAAGACAGATTTATCGATAGTACTTCAAAGACCACACATGGAACATCTACCCACATGCTGTTAAGAAACTTAAGATTTATGCTAAGAAAACAGCCGAAAACTAATGCGCGCCTTGATGAGGCATTACTAACTTGGATATTTGGATGGCCGGCCGTCACTGATTGTACAAGCCCTAGCATTTTTTTTCATTTTTTCGGAGTTTTGCTGGTTAAGCCATTGCGGTTCTCTGGAATCCCGAGGTCAGCCTGGCCAAGGTCTTCCCCAGGTCTTCGTCACCACAGACAGTCGCAGCCTTTGTGAATCAGAGGGAGATTTGCCACCATGCGACTAGCTTGATACCAGGGCGGCGGTGGATCCTCGTGTTGGTTTACTCTTAGCCGAGCTTCCTGATCCAAATGCCAGACTCCTTTTCAGCTTGGGAAACCCTCCTGGAGGATGAATCCAACCGCTGTACATCGTAGCCCCACACCCAAGAACACCTCTCAGCCACGATGAGGGGGTAAACCGTTGGAAGCGTTTTTCAACAACTGTGGATAAATCGTCAACTACATGAAAATTTGACCAACTCACAATATTAGCATCGCTTGTTACCCTATGGATATGAATAAACCTTGTAAAATTTTATGCCCCTTTTAGTATTTGACCAGTCAGTGAAAAAAAACAGTAACATTTAGAGTTCTTTACATGAAAGTCCTTTTTTCTTTTTCCCTTTTGTGACGAAAAAGAGGCTCGTATCTCGTGAAGAGAATTTGGTGAAGACGTGCGATTTCGTCGAATAAGAACCGATGTTGACAGTTTTTCAAACAAGTTCTACCCTATTGACGTCATATTCAACTAGAAAAAATTAACACATATATGCAAATAAACCCTAGATTAAAAATCTAAGCCACTTCTAAAAATTTACAGAAGCCGTCCCTTCAGCTACCGAAAAACGCCGAAGCTTGTGAATCGGTTAGAAATGGTAGAAAGCTACCTGTCCACTTTCGACATCCCATATAGCACAAGTGGAATCGCCACTTCCAGTAAGTAATAGATTATCCGAACGTAAGAACACACAACAACTCATGTAACTGGTATGTGTAGCTACACAGCGTTTTTTCTGCAGAATGTCATCTTCGAAAGACAACGGGAAAACGCTGCATTTGTTGTCCAGTCCACTACAATTAAGTCATTTTATCGAAGTGGTTGTTAGAACGAAAAATTCGAGAAATATCCAGTTCTGAAAAAAACCAAGGTGTGAAGAGAAACAAACCCGCAAGCGATAAGCTGACTACTTGGTGAATAAGCGCAAGCCATGACCCACGTAGTTGGCATAGTTACGGCGTGTTCCTTATTCGTTGTGAAACCGTCCCAAACAATCACCTTACCATCCTGGATAGAATCACAATGAAATTTGTAAAAATAAAAGCGGACAGGAAACAGGATGAGAACAAACGAAATCACTGGCAGAATAATAATACAATATAATGTATAATATATATATGTATATATAATACGAATATATATATATATAATATGAAATGAATATATGATGTAATATAGTATAATATAGTGTAATAATACAACCTTCCCAACGTTTTACCGCCTCATCGTGGCTGGGAGGTGTTCCTGGGTGTCGGACTCCGATGTACAGCGGGGGATTCGTCCCCCGGCAGGGTTTCCCAAGCTGAGTCCGGTGTTTCCATCAAGAAGCCTAGCTAAAAGTAAACCAATACCAGGCTCCATCACCGTCTTAGTATCAAAGTCTCATGGTGGTAAATCTTCCTCTGTTCCACAAGAGCTGCCACTGCCTGTCGTCGTGAAGACCTGGGGCAGACTTTGGCCAGGCTGTCCTCTCCGGTTTCCAGGGAACCACGATGGCTTAACCAGCAAATCTCCGAAAAATGGTGATTATGCTGAGGCCAGCACAACTAGTGATGAAGGGCCGTTAAAGTTCAAGTATAAAGCAATAACACAACATGAATAATTCTAGACTTAGGGCCGATTTGAGCTTCCCAGATCAATCCAGTTGACAGGTGATTGCTGATGGCAATGGTCGATAGAAAACTAGCTGAGAAACGGCCAAAACGAAGGACCAGCATGGTGTGGTGGCGCACGCGTTAGCCTCTGTAAAGGGTAATAGCGCGTTAGTTCCCCCACCGCAGACACCAGCGGTCTGGAGTTTTGCGAATACCTCAGCTTTACTATGGTTGTACTTCACAAAAGTTGGTTACAAGACAGGTTGTTGTAGACAACAACATACTTTCGCACGAAATAAAACGACAATAACGGAAGCGTCTTCGTATTATCACTAAAAAACTCCTAACCTGTGATGAGCTAACAATATGCCTTTTGTCGAGCGACCAATCCATACAAAGCACTTTCCCGGCATGACCTTTAAGGATTCGCCGTTGCTTAATACCAAGGTTTGGCAATGGATCCAACCTTTCTGCTGCTTGTTGAATTGGAATGTCGTTAAGTTTTTGTCGCTCCTGATCGAGTTTCTTTCGCAATTCTTCAGCTTCCTTGGCCAATGCCTCTATCTGATCTCCCTGTCTGAAAACGTCAAACATTTCAACACCATGTAATGTAAAAAATTAACAAAACTTACAATAAATCATCCAATAAAAAAATACCTGGCCGCTGCATCCACTGCGCTAACAACGGGTGCTGCATTTTCGGGCATTTTTGTGTCCTTCGAAGTTGACGGCTTGTCCTCAGCGCTCATTCGTTAACGACCAACTGGTCTAACTCATCCCAACTTTACTATAAAGCAAGGATGTAGCACAGCCATGAGGAAATATTCGAAGCTGTATCGAAAATGTGAAAACCTTGTTATCAGAAGTCGAAAGGAGGCTTAAGTGTAGACTCAAAAAGTCCACTAAATTATGTATTACCTTTAGCATTACGAAATTAAAGCTAATAAGGAAACATACTCCCAACGGTCTATCTCCTCATCGTGGCTGGGAGTTGTTCCTGGATGTCAAGTTGCCATGTACAGCGGGGGATTCATCCCCCCGGCAGGGCCTCCCAAGCTGTGAAGGAGTCTGGCGTTTCTACCAGGAAGCCCAGCTAAGAGTAAACCAATACCAGAATCGATTACAGTCTTGGTATCAAACTAGTCGCATGGTGGCAAATCTTCCACTGATCCACAAGGGTGGCGACTACCTGTGATCGTGACGACCTGAGGCAGACTTTGGCCTGGCTGACCTCGAGACTCCAGGGAACCACAATGGTTAAAGCAGCAAAACTCCGAAAAAGTGGAAGTTATGCTGGGTCCCGCACAACCAGTAAGGACGGGCCGTTCAAATATCCAAGTATCAAGTAATAAGGGAACATTCTGCCTCGGATGTCTCACCTAATGCAATAAATCGTATGACATAAGGCTTTGACGGCCTGAAAATGAAAGTTCCTCAACCAGAAGCATGAAGGAGCCGCAGAGGTGGGTGTCGGGAGCAACCGAAACAATTCGGATTTTCCAAACGAAATTGGAAAGGGCCAGGATATTGGTGGGAATAATCACTTTCAAAACAAAAACAAGTCATGAAACAAAAAGCTTTAAAAGGCAAGAAAGAACTACTAGTAAGTTCTGCTGCAGAAAAACTAAGGCACCCTTCTTGCCTCAATGAATCCAACTTAGCCGAGAAACCGATCTGGCACTGGACATATTTCATACCAAAGTGTTCACGATGACGTCATCGTAATGTCACCACGCGAAAAAGTGGGAACGAATGACGACGATCGCACAAGGAGGTCGGCGACATGATCGGAGCTGGTGGTTAGCACGACGAGACGCGACGCAGGCCGGTCGCGTTGCGGCTTGGGGAATGCCGTCGATATGCCGCGCTCAAAGTCGCGGGACATCCGTGCGTGGACGGCTCACCGGCTAATTGGTAGTGTTCCGCCCCGTTGACGACATTGCGCATTGATTTCAATACGTGCGCTACTGTACGATTCGGGCGGTACCTCTTGATTTCAATGCGCATTTAGATTGCGCGCCCTGATGAGCCTGACATCCGAAAGTGGCCGCGGTCGTGGTATGGTTACATCTGAGGTCAGTAAATGACCCATGGTCTTCTGAGTATGGTAGATTTTGATTACGAAACTGGCTCGATTAGTGGTAAGCTGTTTTAGCGATCGAATTCATAACTTGTGTTTCAGAGCGTACACCTGTATCACCTGTGGTCCCGTTGATCGTCGAGTGACTCGAGCGGGCGCCAGTAAATCTTCCATTTTTCTCTGTCGCGTGCAAGAGTAGCCCAGTGGGTTCTGCTCGCTCTAGGGACTTGTTGAGCATCGTATCTTTTTTCTAGGCTGTTCGTGAAGAACTCTGACCATCGGGTCGGTGGTTTTCCTGCAGTATGTTTGACATCCCGAGGAATCCAGTCACTAACGGCTCATGTCCATCAGTTGTCATTCATACGCATTACGTGTCCGGCCCACCTTATCTTCGACTGTTTGGCGTACAGAACGGCATCTTTGATTTTTGATCGTTGACGCAGGTCAGAGCTTCAGATGCCATCCTTACTTGTGTGAAACGGGATACTCCTAGCATCGTCCTTTCGACTGCGCGTTCGATAACGCTGAGTGACCTTTCATCATGCTTACGCAGCGACCAAGTTTATGACGCATACATTAGGGCAGGAAGTACCGTTGAGTCGAAAAGGTGGGCACGGAGTCGGGTGTTCTTTGTCCTCTTCACTACATCCTCGTTGCTCTTGAAAGCTCCGCAAGTCGCTCGTTTCCTTCTGTTCAACTCTGGAGCTGAGTCATTCATCATATTGATTTCCTGACCTAAATAGGCATAACTGGAGCATTCAGAGATATTCGTTCCGTTGAGCATGAATGGGGCATACGAAACTAGTCCGTTCCACGTGAACATCGTTTTTGTGAGATTTAGTCGGAGACCAATCTTTCCACAGGCTTTATTAAAGTCGACAATCATACGTTCCTCTTGGCCAGTGTTTGATGTTGCAAGGACGATGTCATCAGCAAAGCGAAGATGGTGTAACTGCCGACCATCGCTTTTCACTCCCATATTATCCCATTCCAATGTTCGCATGACGTTCCGGAGGGTGGCGGTAAATAATTTTGGCGCGATGGTATCGCTTTGCCTAACTCCTCTTTTGAAGTCAATGTTAATATCGTTGTAGAATGGTCATATCATGGTTGTGAAATTTTTATAAAACTCACGAAGAATCTATGTATTGAGTAGGGACTCCTTGACTATCAAGGGCTTCCATGATTCCTTCTATCTCCATTGAATCAAACGGGCTTCCGTAAATCGATGAAAAAGAGAGAGCGGTCTTTTGTACTCTCGCGATACTTCAATGAGTCTCGTTATCGCGTGGAAGTGGTCGATCGCACGAAATACTTTTCGAAACCCTGCTTGCTCACATGGCTGTCCGTCGTCCACTATTCTGTAAATCCTATTAGGATGACTCGAGTGAAAAGTTTGTAGACGACAGACAGCAAGCAGATTGGGCGATAGTTGCCGATATCGTGTAGGTCACCCTTCCAGAACAATTACACGGTCCTGCTGCTCTTCCACTGAGTAGGGACCTTGCTTCAGACAGGTAACGTGTGAAGAGCCGAGCCAGTGTGTTTACAAGGACTGGCGGAAGGTTCTTCAGGTGTTCTGGTCTTATCCTGTCCGGACCTGGTGCTGTTCGATTTTTCACCGACGAAATGGCGTGTCGGATTTCGGAAGGCAGAACCGGTGGTACAAGATATCCAACCTGCTTTATTTCATATGATGGAAGGTGACGTGGCTATCAAAGAGATCTGAGTAGTATTCCTGAATGATCTTCTCTATTGCCTTTTTGGACGCTGTAACTGTTCCGTCTGGGCGTGGGAGTGCAACCATCTTGGTCTTGCAATTGGAGAAGCTTCATTGGGCTTTGCGAATGCTTTTTCCCAGCTTCTGCAGCTTCGACCATTACTCGCTGCTCTTCTCTCTTTAAGATCTTCCTTTATCGCCTGTCTGCATTGTTTTGCAAGTTCGGACGTTAGTTCGCGGTTGCCTGCAACTCGAGCGATTTCACGCTAGCGTATTAGCTCGAGTGTTTCTGGAGACAGACGTCTCTTAGTGACTTTCGAACTCTCCGCTTTCATGGCGATTCGATGTTGTCGACAACGGCATCTTCCCAACAGCCGACTAATGAATTGAATAAGTCCCAGTTTACAGTTGTTCTGCGACTTCGGTTTTTGAATTTTGCGGCTTTTTTCTCCTTTGCTCGAGAAATAGAATCTTGCACGAAGGAGACGGTGGTCTGATCCCGTGTAGAATTTTTCGGACAACAGCGACATCGGTTAGGCAAAACCTTCTATTTACTATGATGTGGTCTATGTCGTTATAGTACTCTCCATTGGAAGACTCCCACGTCCAGCGTTGAGGGTGGGCTTCTGGAATTGCGAGTTACCATGGATGGTCCTGGTCGCCATGATAAACACAGATAGCCGCTCATCCTGTTCGTTCCATTGTAATTCATGGGTCCCAATGTAACGTTCTTCAGACGTCCTTCTTGGTCCAATCTTGGCGTTGAAATCTCCAATGATGACCTTGGAGAATGTTTGGTCTTCTCTGTAGAACTTCTCCAAGTCGCTATAGAAGGCTTCGACTTCTTCTTCGTCGTAGTTTGATGTCGGCGCGTAAACGACGGAGTTTGTCAAAGCCGGTATTGATCCACATCTTTTTAATAGTAAACGTCCGATTCGGGTTGTGAGCTGGCTGTTCGAATGTTTATGGACAAACTCGTGTTGACGAGAACGCCGACGTCGCCGACTCTTTCTACTGTCGCATGTTCCGAGGAACAATTCTTCTCCGGTGTCATAGACGGCGTTGAATGGGTGGCATCATCTCCTCTCAGCCAGGCCGATGACTTCTTACTTATCCTTCTTGCTTGCATGAGCAAGTCCTCTATCGAGGACTCGGGTGCAAGTGTACATGCATCGTAGGTACCAGATCGTCACCATATTTCTTTGTAATCCAAGCAGCTTCCATTGGCCCTGAGATTTTAGCAGCCTCTCCGTATTCGTGCTACCCAACGCTGCGAAATTGGGGGCGCTTTCGGGGGTCAGGAGAATGAGGCCCATTTCTTTCTACTTTGTTCAGCATTTTGAAACCCATGTATAGCTTGATGGGCTCTGAACGTGAGGGCTGGGTATACTCACGGGTAGCTTGCCAGGCTCTTCCAAAGTGGACATGGAACTGATTTGTTGGAAGCGACTCCTAACCGCCTCCCATACACTCCCTGTCACTTGATTGCAAGCTTTTGGCCGAATTGACTCGCAGAATACAATCCGCATAAACGAGAACGCACCCACAAACGCATGCATGAATACGCCTAGCAAATACAGAAAGTATGTGGCAAATCGGCTCAGCAGAAACAAAGAGTCCATCAGCTGGATCCATCTGCGTCTGAGGAAAGCAAAGGTCGCTTTTGCTCCTCGATTAACTCCTTATCATTCATCTGGGGAGGCGGCACGTAGCCTCGCGACTAATCGGCTCGAGATCCCTCAAATGAGTGAGACTTGTGGTCAGAGGGTGATAGAGGTCTTTAGGCTGAGAACAGGAGTGTTGTCTATAGTAATAAATAATAAAGGATAAAGCTCTCGGCATTAATCAATGCTCTAGGAATGCGCCATGTATTCAATTTTACTAAGCATCGTTGGAGGTGACTGAATGCATATCTCGCCTTTACAATGACTCGCGGTGGCCTACTCAGTGCTGCTATCTTCCCAGACGAGTCTGGTACCAATTTGCAGACCCCGGAGAGATGGAAGTCTTGGAGAGCTACGGGCGCGGGATCAATCCCAGGTGTGTGTCGGAGGGCGTCTCCGACCACTGCGCTACACGCGCCGTTGCGTTGTTGTATTATACTGGCTTTAATTTCACAAATAATATTAATTCGAATTTCATCATGTGCTGTTTTTTGTAAACGTGAACTTCATAGTGTTTGCTATGGTGATCAAACAATTCTGGATGATTAATTAGCTAGATATCTTACTAGCAAAATGGCTATCGAAAATCTGACGACAAAGGAAAATCGGCGACTGCGTGAAGATCAATAGGAGGGTGCTACAGGTTCTCAGTTTGAAATAAAACTGCCAACCACGCATCTCAAATTATGAGATATAAAATAGGGGCTGACAAAGAATTATAGCCTTCTTTTGTTGATAGAAACGGGATAAAGCTTTTGGCGTTGATCAATCCCTGAGAGATGAGCCATGCATGCGACTTTATTAAGCACCGTTAGAGGTGATTGAATACATATCTGGCCTTTACAATGGTTCGCAGCCACCTAGCGATGTATCGAGCAAGTGCTGCTATCCTGCCAGGCAGGACTAGTATCTGCTAGGGTTATGAAAGTGTTTAGCGTAGTGAATCGTGTGTCAGTTTGACCTTTCCAAGCTCTGAAGAAGGCGAAACTGCCGAAACGTCGGCTGATGGATCCTAATAAATTTTTATAATATCAACCTCGTGTCTGCTTATTGAAGAAAAACATCGAATTATCAATCATTGCGGAGGTTAATAGAAAGTCGGTCTCTGCTCAAGTACCAGTTTGACAATCCCAGAAAGATGGAGGAATTGATGCGCTTGGGGGCAATGGAATCGATCTCACGTGTATTGCAGGGAGCCTCTGACAACTGCGCTATGAATTAAAAAGTAATTGTTCTACGGTCAGTGTAATCAACTTCAGTGGACTGAGGTTCAACTCTTCCGGAACATTTCGCTCTCACTTCAGTACGTCCGCTGGTTTACAGACCATGCGTGTTGACATCGATGCGCGCGTTTTTTTCCTGATTTATTTTGCCGCAAGGGACTTCCTCGTCAATAGTTTGTGGACAATCAGTAGATTATTGAAAAATAGTAGCAGTCTTCATCCTTGAGACTGCCTCATGTGTGATGGATTCAGGAAACCAAGACCATCTCCTATAAATATTTGATCGTAAATGTTTACAATACATGGAAGGCCCTTGTTTCGATTTCTAGTTAAACCAAGCTGTGCATCTTCTATCAGCAGGAAGATTGGTGCATGATCAGTCTGAGAGGACAAAACACTGATTTATTACATCAGCATGCTTTCAGAATTGATTGTATAAGAAAAAATATGTATCAAGTCACAACTATGATGCTACTAATGGGATCGAATGCATGATAAGCTGCAAGATAACTGATAGCGATGTGATTGCCTGATGGATCATAGTAATCTTCTACAGCTGTAGCATTTTCTCAATCCCTCAATTCTTCTAGTTTTCAAAGAATCATCCTATTTTCTAGAAACCAGTATGTCCATAACTAGTACGAAATTTCAAATAATGTTGACTGAAGAAAAGCAATAGCTGAACTGTTCACGTGTTTAGTGACTATGCGCGGATCTCTAAGAAATAGATTTAGAAGTATTGAAGGACATCATCAACAAAATCAGAAGCCACAAAACGTTGTTCTCCAATGCAGCGATGCATAACATCTGCACCCTATTTGGGTTGGCCTCGAACGTACGATTATGTTTTTTATTCTACATGAATCGTCCTCACATTTACTGTTTAGTGCCAGCAGTTCTTGCTTCGAGTCATCTCTTCGCATCCACCATCCGCGAAGATCTTCCAGATCTTTTGCGGGTGGATTCAGCCACTGCTTGACAATTTTCGCCTTCGTTATGACTGACATTGAATGCTATCGTGCAGATGCTCCCTGGAATTCTATGATATCTGTACGAGAGCGTTGCCACATATACTGGAAGATTTAGCCGATTTCAAACAAGTCTGGTAACAATTTTCTGACATGGGAGGCTTGGTGAACCCGGGGCGGGATCGAGGTAGCACCGTGCTCGTGACGGACGGGATTATAATCACAGCGCAATTTGCTCTCTACAATGTGTATGGGTGAAAACTTGCTTATCAAAGTTACAGATCTATTTTTTTGTTCTTCTCAGCACTATATTTCAGTCTCCTTCATGACCTCAAAGCTCAGCTCGTCAATCGACCATATAACTTCCTTGACTTAAAATTCCACTTGAAAAAACAAGCATAGTTTTATTTAAAGGGGGTTTGATATCAACAAAATATGTTTGAAAGAAGAATGCTGAGAAGGCGTCGATCGTAATACATGAATTATTGTTGGAAGAATTCTATGTTTGTATGCGGTAGAATATTGTTCGAAGCCAGCAGTTTCCAGTGGAAGACACCAATGTGTTTCAATAACAAGGAAGATCATGGATAAAACGAGAAGAAAAAGTAAGAAATGCTGAATATGTACAACATAACATAGAAAGACAATTTGCTAAAGCTAGAACTGTGATGCTCGATAGAAGTCGGGACGACGATTACCAGAAGGAGCAGAAGACGTATAATAGCGATCTTCAGCCGAATAAATGATGTTGTCACCACCGGTGTCGTCGGAGAAGGAGCGAGTACGACGAGGTAGAGGTGAGTCGTGAACCCTGATTGGATGTCTGGTGACTTGTTTCGATGTTGCTGATGACGCTAAACTGAAGTCGAGTGTTAATCTAAAGACAATATCTTCGTATGTCACATAAAATCATATGGACATGAGATATAGGCATAACCAATCTGCTTTCAAGAACTACATGGAGGAGCAGTAACCCTGTCAATTAGTCGCCTCCATCCAGCCTGTTGCTGATTACACAAAGCCGGGAAGTGCGTCATATATGATTGATGACGGGAAACGGAGGTTTTTTATGGAACATCCTCAACACTTTGTAGCGTCAGAGCTAATTTTATCTAGAAGACATTCCTTATAGATATGTCAACTGCACACACATCACACAAAAATCAAAATAGTCGATATGGTTGATGGGAAGGTTATACAGTAAACTGGGTTTCAGAAAACAATTTGGAGAAAATGTTACTGCGAAAGGCAGAAAAAAAAGTCATCGAGGTACACTATTAGCATATGGTTTAGGATATTTTCAACTTTTTAGCTGCTTGGTGATGCTAAACATATAGAAGATCATGCCTATAGGAGTTTGTCTTATGTTGTTTCATTCATCGTGTCATGTATAAGTATTATTTAAATCATTTTTCATCGTACCTGGATTGCCGCTGTTCGTGGTGGTGTTGGTGGTTCTGGTCTTTCGTTGACGACGTTGACGTAAACCGAACCAACCCAGGAACCAGATACCGGCAAGACATACACACGGTATACAACAGCATACTAACAATAGTGAAACACCCAGAATTATGCCGAGAATTCGTCCAGCATACCAGAAATCACCATCGCTAAACAAAGTATTTATTGCGAGTTTAAAGATAGGTACAGAAAGAGTGAAAGAGAGAGAGAGAGAGAGAGAGAGGGAGGGAGGGAGGGAGGGAGGGAGGGAGGGAGGGGGAGAGTGAGAAGAGCAAGCACAGTTGCAGAGTGATGGAGAGACAGGAGATAGAGAGAAAGGAGAAGACACAGAGAAAGACTAAGGAGAAGTGGGACAGACACGCAGCCAAATAGTTGGTGTTTACTTATCGTATGAATAATTATTTCTTGGTGTGGGCTTTTTTACTGGCAAAGTAGTCGAAATAAGAACAAATCTATTAAATTCGTACGCTGAATAAGTTACTCATAAACGTGGGAATCTTTTATTTGATTTATCCGCATTTATTTTTTTTCCCTTTCATATATAATACATCCCAACACATCCAGGCGCCGGTTCGACCATTCTCAGGCCCATCAAGTCTCTCATCCTTCTGGACTTAGAAAGCTGGTACCAATGTTGTCAGGGCAAGCGGACTTCTCCTAATCCTCAGGGATACATCAGCACCGCTATCCCAGAATACCAGGAGAAGAACTGACTCGAGCAGCATTCAATGACATTCATGACGAAGTCGAAAAGGTTCTCAAACAGCAGTCGAATCCGGGCGCAAAGTTCGTAGATCTTCGTAGGTGGTGGATGCGAGGAAACGAATCGAATGCAAGAAGTGTTGGAACCCACAATTGTGTACTTGATAGTTACTTTATACTTGAACAGCCCGTCCTCACTGGTTGTGCGGGCCCCAGCAAAATCTCCATTTTTCGGAGATTTGCTGGTTAAGCCATTATGGTTCCCTGGAATCCCGAGGTCAGCCTGGCCAAAGTCTGCCTCAAGTCTTC
Organism: Angiostrongylus vasorum; assembly: GCA_018806985.1. NCBI lineage: Eukaryota > Metazoa > Nematoda > Chromadorea > Rhabditida > Metastrongylidae > Angiostrongylus > Angiostrongylus vasorum. The sequence goes on from JADANN010000383.1 coordinate 905,212, forward strand.
ACCACCACAGGCAGTAGCAGCGTCTGTGGATCAGAGGGAAGATTTGTCACCATGCGACTTTGATACCAGAACGGTGGTGGATCCTCATTTTGGTTTACTCTTACCTAGGCTTCCTGATGGAAACGTCGGACTCCTCAGCTTGGGAGATCCTGCCAGGAGGATAATTTCCCTTATTGTACATCGTAGTCCGACACCCAGGAACAACTCGCCGCCACGATGAGGCGGTAAACCGTTGGGAGGAACTGTGTACTAATAAAAAAAATAGATGATAGATATGCTATGTTTAAAAGGCTTGTACACTTGAGGAAGCTTACTGATGAAAAAAGCTGATGTTTTTTGCTCACCCAGAGAATTCTTCTAGTAGTTTGAGATAACGCAGAGCGCGGAATCGAACTAGAGATCACGTGTTTACTGCAGGTCACATGTAACCGCTGCGCTACGCGAGAGCTTATCATATAGTGATATACTGTAGACTTGATTCAATCACTACAGTTCAAAATATATGTGTTTGTGGTTTGCAGCTTAGACTTCATATAGTGTTTAAAGTTGATAGAGTTCATTTGTTCACGTAGCCCAGTAAGATGAAATAATACATAACGCCAGACACGTGTATTCTAATTTTTCGCTTTTTTCATGTGGCAAATGAACGGCGGCACGTGTAGCGCGGGGTTAGGAGCACCCTGCAACACATCTAGGATCGATCCCTGCCCCCCCTGACTCATCAAGTCCTCCATCCCTCCGGATCGGGAAATTGGTACCAGACTTGTCTAGGAGGATAGCAGCGCTGGCTCGATACATCGCTAGGCCATGGCGAGTCATTGTATAGGCCAGATAAGCATTCAGTCACCCCTGAAGATACTCAATGAAGTCGACTGCAGGGGCGCATACCTCTGGGTCTGATTAACGCCGAGAGCTTTATACTTTTATAGCAAACTAATGGCGGTGGATTAAGAAGCTACAGTGTAGCATTCTATCTACGGATGAGTTCATTGTTCGTGATTGGTACAAAGTGCGAATGTATCGAATATTTTGGCTAGGGATTTAAACAATTTGTTGTAGACCATTATTGCTGAAATTATTTAAAACAGACTTATTGTAGATGAAGTATGTTTTTTTATGCACTGGCACTAGAATGTTAATAATTTTTATTTCACAATGGTTAACGATTAGGCAAATTTTGTCTTCTTCAGAATCTCTTTTTGTGAGTGCTAAGAATACCATATTCCTACGAGACCACTTGTGTAGAGTTGACATGGAATAGGCTTACGCAGACGGAGCTGACAGGAAAACTAGCCACTATGGAGTAAAAACCACAGCAATGATCTGAGTCCTCTAGAGCAGTGGTTAGAAGTGCTCTGTACTACACATGTGGTACTTGGTTCGATCCTGCATCCTGGGCCCATCAAGCCTTTCATAGTTTTGGGATGGGCAAATCGGTACCAGACTTATTCGCAGTAATAAAATCGCCACTGATTTGTTAGGGCCACATAGGTTACTCTATATCGAAATATGCATTCAAGCAGCTCTACGCTAATATAAATGGAGTGCAATGCTTTGAGAATCCATGATGGATTAACCAACGCCAAATGTGTGTCCATTGTTAACAACATCTCGTCATCTTATCAGGAATTGCATAACTTACTGCTCACTGGCGAACTCAATGGAGAGTTAGTGCTCCGGAATAATCTTTTATAGATAAATACTAGACGGTAATGATTAACAGCGAATATTTAGAAGTTTAACGGATTCGCTCCACCTAGTGTCGTTCTCCGAGTGAAATACAAGCAAATTTTTAGTCTGTTACGCGCTTCCAGGTTTTTGTCAATAAAAAGCAATTTTTTTCCTTGGGCTCTGAAGAAGACGAAGACGTTGAGACGTCAGCCGAATAAAACTAATTTATCAACGTCGTGTAAGCTCAACGGTGTGTAATATATTGATTATACTGGACCCTATGTTGGGTCCCCATGGATCTCCCTCATATGAGGGATCTCGAGCCGGCTAGTCGCGAAGCTACGTGGCGCGTCCCCAGGTGGCGGATATGGGGGTTAATAGCGGACCAAAAGCGACCTTTCGCTTTCCTGAGACGCAGGTGGATCCAAGAGGATGTACTCCTGTTTCTGCTGCGCCCATTTGGCATATACTTTTCTGTATTTACGAAGCGTATTAATGCACGCGTGTGTGGGTGCGTTCTAGTCTATGCAGATTGTATTCTACGAGTCAATTCGGCCAAAAGCCTGCAATCAAGTGACAGGGAAGTATATGGTAGGCAGTTAGGAGTCGCCTCCAACAAATAAGCTCCATGTCCACTCTGGGAGAGCCTGGCAAGCTACCACTGAGTATACCCAGCCCCCCACGTTCAGAGCCCAGCAAGCTATACGTGGGTATCAAAAATGCTAAACACAGTAAAAAAAGCGGGCCTCATTCCCCTGACTCCCGAAAGAGCCCCCCAATTTCGCAGCGTTGGGTAGGACGAGTACGGAGAGGCTGCTAAAATCTCAGGGATAACGGAAGCTGCCTGGATTTCAAAGAACTATGGTGACGATCTGTACCTACAATGCACGTACACTTGCATCCGAGTCCTCGATAGAAGACTTGCTCATGCAAGGAAGAAGGATAAGTACGACGTCATCGGCCTGGCCGAGACGAGATGACGCCACCCATTCAGCGCCGTCTATGACACCGGAGAAGAACTGTTCCTCGGAACATGCGACAGTAGAGGAGTTGGCGGCGACGGCGTTCTCGTCAACACGAGTTTGTCCATGAACATCGATTCGATTCGAGCCAACTTACAACCCGAATCGGAGGTTTACGATTAAAAAGGTGTGGATCAATTCCGGCTTTGACAATCTGTCGTCGTTTACGCGCCGACATCAAACTACGACGAAGAAGAAGTCGAAGCATTCTATATGGACTTGTAGAAGTTCTACAGGGAAGACCACACATTCTTTCAAGGGTCATCATTGGAGATTTCAACGCCAAGATTGGACCAAGAAGAACGTCTGAAGAACGTCACATTGGGACCCTACGGATTAGAATGAACGAACAGGATGAGCGGCTGTTTGAGTTTATCATGGCGACCAAGACAATCCATGGTAACTCACAATTCCAGAAGCCTCACCCTCAACGCTGGACGTGGGAGTCTCCCAATGGAGAGTATCTGTAACGAAATCGACCACATCATAGTAAATAGAAGGTTTTGCCTAACCGATGTCGCTTTTGTCCATAAATTCTACACAGGGATCAGACCACCGTCTCCTTCGTTCAAGATTCTATTTCTCGCTGCAAAGGAGAAAAATCCGCTAAATTCAAAAACCAAAGTCTCAGAACCACCGTAAAGCTGGGACTTATTCAATTCATTAGTCCGCTGTTGGGAAAATGCCGTTGTCGATAACATCGACGAAGAATACGATCGGCTCATTAAAACATCTTCACGTCAGCGCTATGAAAGCTGAGAGTCCGAAAGTCACCAAGAGACGTTTGTCTCTAGAAACACTCGAGCTAATACGCCAGCAAGGAATCGCACGAGCTGCAGGCAAAAGCGAACTAACGTCCGAACTTGCAAAAGTAGTGCAGACAGGCGATAAAAAGGGGATCTCAAAGAGGGAGGAGCAGCAGTAATGGTCGAAGCTGCAGAGGCGGGGGAAAAGCATTCGCAAAGCCCACCGAAGCCTCGCCAATTACAAGACCAAGACTGATTGCACTCCGGCGCCCAGACGGAACAGTTACTGCGTCCAGAAAGGCAACGGAGAAAGACTATTCACGAATACTACTCGGATCTCTTCGATAGCCACGTTCACCTTCCGTCATGATGAAATAAAGGAGGATGGATATGTTGTACCACCGGTTCTCCCTTCCGAAATCGGGCATGCCATTTCGTCGGTGGAAAAATCGAACAACACCAGGTCCCGACAGGATAAGACCAGAACACCTGAAGAACCTTCCGCCAGTCCTCATAAACATACTGACTCGGCTCTTCACACGTTACCTGTCCGAATGCAAGGTCCCTACCCACTGGATGACCAGCAAGACCGTGTTGTTGTTCAAGAAGGGTGACCTACGTGACATCGGCTACTATCGCCCACTCTGCTTGCTGTCTGTCGTCTACATACTTTTCACTTGAGTCATCCTAAACAGGATTGACAGAACACTGGACGAAGGACAGCCATGTGAGCAAGCAGGGTTTCGAAAAGGATTTCGTGCGATGGACCACATCCACACGGTAACAAGGCTCATTGAAGTATCGCGAGAGTACAAAAGACCGCTCTGTCTCACTTTCATCGATTTACAGAAAGGCCTTTGATTCAGTCGAGATAGAAGCAGTCTTGGAAGCCCTGGATAGTCAAGGATTCCCTACTCAGTACATAAAGATTCTTCGTGAGCTCTACAGAAATTTCACAACCAAGGTATCACCATTCTACGACGATATTATCATTGACGTCAAAAGGGGAGTTAGGCAAGGCTATGCCATCTCGCCAAAATTATTTCACCGCCACCCTCCAGAACGTCATGCGAACACTGGAATGGTGATAATATGGGAGTGAGAAATCGATGGTCGGCAGTTACACCATCTTCGCTTTGCTGATGACATCGCCCTTATAACAACAAACATTAGCCAATCGGAACGAATGCTTACCGACTTTGATAGAAGCCTGTGGAAAGATTGGTCTTCAACTAAATCTCACAAAAACGATGTTCATGAAGAACGGATTGGTTTCGTATGCCCCATTCATGCTCAATGGAACGAATATCGTCGAATGCTCCAGTTATATCTATCTAGGTCGGGAAATCAATATGATGAACGACCTTGCTCCAGAGCTGATCAGAGCGAAACGAGCGGCTTGGGGTGCTTTCAAGAGCATCGAGGATGTAGTGAAGAGAACAAGGAATACCGGACTACGCGCCCACCTTTCGACTCAACGGTACTTCCTGTCCTAACGTATGCGTCAGAAACTTGGTGGTTGCGTAAGCAGGATGGAGGATCACTCAGCGTTATCGAACGCGCGGTTGAAAGGGTGATGCTAGGAGTATCCCGTTCCACACAAGTAAGGGAAAGGATCAGAAGCTCCGTTCTACGTCAGACGATCAAAAATCAAAGATGCCTTTCTGAACGCCAAACAATCGAAGATAAGGTGGGTCCGGACACGTAATGCGTATGAATGACAACCGATGGACAAGAGCCGTTAGTGACTGGATTCCTCGGGATGTCAAACGTGCTGCAGGAAGACCACCGACCCGATGTTCAGAGTTCTCCACAAGAGCCTTGAAGAAAGATATGATGTTCGACGAGTCCCTAGAGCGAGCACAACCCATTGGGCTGCTCTTGCACGCAACAGGGAAAAATGGAAGACTTACTGGCGCCCGCTCGACTCTGTTGACGATCAACGGGGCTATAGTGGTATAGGTGTTAGATACAGGTGATGTTGGGTTCATTCCGGTATTTTTTAAAACCGAATACTTTCATATGATAACCACAGTGATTAGCATAAAATAACAGTTAATTTTGGGCGCGTGTGGCGCAATGGTTGTAGACAAATAGAATCGATCCCAGTGCCACTAGTTGACCAAACATTCCATCCCCTCCGGCTTCGGCAGATTGGTACTAGACTTGTCTGGAGTGTTGGTTCGACAAATCGGTAGGGCACCGCGAGTCAGTGTAAAGCGAGATATGCATTCAGTCACCTTCAAACGATGTCAGTGAAGTGGAATGCATTGTGTATCCCTTAGAGATTGATCAACGCCGAGAGCTTTATTTTTTCATTAACATTTGATTGTTAGTCAATTTGCCAGTTAACGAACTCCTTCGAGAAAAAGGTTTTAAGTAAATCATTAAGAACAGAGGACCGATTCTTTTGGTCTCACCACTACTAATTTGATGTGCTTTCGATCTACTGTCGAATGAATAATATAGTGCGGTAAAAAAAGAATCTGGAACGCCCTAAACTGAAAAAGGACATTAGGATGTCCATGTCAGTCCCCTGGGTAGGAACGAGTATGGACATTGTAGTGACCATACTGGGCGTTATGAGTTAAATGTAGGATAAGTTTCAGTAAGTGAATACAAACTTTGTCTACATACTTCAATCGATTGGTGGTTAAAAACTGCCCATGATTGTTTCAATCACATTTTGACTCAGAGTTGGTTACCACCTCTCAGTAATCCTTAGAAGCAATTCCACCTTTCTTTTAGAAATTCGATCAATGTCACTTTATTGATTCCCTAACTGATTCTTACCTACTCTGATGCTCTTTCCTGATTTTTCAGCGATATTTTTAATTGATCGGCGATAGAAAGCTCTTTTCAAGAAGCCGTCGACAATTCCGATTTCTGTTTGTCCAAGCAGTATGCAATAAATTCTAACTACGGCACCAACTGTGAACGAAATTGTATGAAGTTGTGTGAATCTCTCTTTTCACTTTTCATCAAATAAAATAGAAAGATTCAAACCGAGAAATTACATCAAACTACCTACGACATTTGTGCTAGTCAATTTTTTTCTGCCAATAAGACAGGGTGATAGGGAAAGCTAATTTTGGAAAGCAGAGGTCCCGATTGGCTGCGGACTTTCGCAACTACCGTATCCGTATCACTTGCAGCCAGCTTTTTGCAAACGGCACTACATATGATTGATTCGAGATGCTCAGCTGAGGAAGATCCGATTCAATACGAGACGAATACGCCACATCGAGAAGAGGAACTGTGGACCATCGATAAAGACCGTCGGCTCTAATGAAGAAGAAGACGTCGAAACGTTAACCGCATGAACATCTCATATCAACCTCGTGTTAGCTCAACAATATAAAAACACTACGTATCCTTAGTTGACTCGCTGAATTGCTGTTTCCACCAGTTTTTTACCTACTTATGTTCAAGGAATCTGACAAAATGGTTTAGGATTCCGTAATGAAACCAAGTACAACTCAACTGCCGAACTGTCAAACGTTCCTACTGTTTCTTTTTTTGGTGAGCCTCATAGAGCTTTACCTAATTCTTGAATCATATAGAACTTTTAAAGTGTTTAGAAAACCTACACGCCATATCCATAATCATATCCGTAGTAGCTTCGTTTCGCTCGATTTTCACCATCGGCGATCACGGTGACGATTGTCGTCGCCATTGCGGTCACTGCTAGTCCAAGAAGCGATCGCATCCCAAGATGCATGGATTTCTGGATCGTTCGATAATCGAAAGATATAGACGAAGTTAAAAATGAAACAAGTATCGGCGGACATTCGATGACCAATCGAATTACGGTGGAAAAAGAAAACGCACGAAGCAAACACTCGTGTAATCGATCGTATAACGGGCGACATGGTTAAGTGTAAACATCGACTAGAGTGATGTGTGACAAGGATTATTCATCGTGAGTACGGTAATATTCAAATCTTTCTGTAAATGATCTATCACAATTTGGTAATCTTAGATGCTTAATGTAGATTATTGATCGGGTCTGTAGTAATCTTCGGTGCCTAATTTATATCATAGACAGCGATTACGGTGATCCTCAAGAATTTTGTTTTCAGTGTTGCCAATAAGATCTTTATATTTAATGTTAACACACCATTAAATGGACGGATGTGAATAGTCGAATATCGACCAGTGTTAAATAAAAAGGGAATTAATTCCTGAATACAACCACAACGATGCTGAGATATTTGCAAAACTCCGGTCCGCAGGGATCTGCGATAGGGAACGAACGCTCTATTACCTTTTCCTTGGGCTAGCGCGTTTCCCACCACGACATGGGGGTCATTCGTTTCGCCTTTCTCTCAGCTAGTTCTATCGATCAGCTCCTATCACTCGCCCACGGGATTGATCTGGGCAGCCCAAATAGGCAGCGAATCCAGTTAAGCTGAGGCTATAGTTGAAATCATAATGTTTACTTTTCATTTGCTGCTTAATAAAATCTTTTTATGGCGGGGGTAAAATCGCCGAATATCCGAATATTTCTCCTGTAATCCCTGAATATTTCTAATTACGTAAGATTTTTAAAAATGATTTACCTAGGCTCTATATTTGGCGTACTGTGAAGTACACCCTCTATCAAGACAGAAAAGAACAATCATGAAACGAGTTTAAAGGAACAAGAACTGAACAAAAGCTAAGAAGCGAAAAGCCAACGATGACGCAAGTGAAGGGAATGATCTAAAGAAGCCAACGATGAATCAAGTGGAGGGAATGGTCTAAAGTTCTGTAGATTTTCATCGCGAAAATTGACACGGGTAGAGAAATTGTGAACAGCAGCTGAAGTCGGGCTGAAGTTAAACGAGCAAAAAGTACGCCAAATGTTTGGGGAAAAAAATATGTGCGAAAATCTCCACTTCAAAATTTTTTTTCCACTCCAAACGCTTGCGAACAGTAGCCAGCTCAGATAAATATCTGGATAGGATGGATTGTAGAGCAAACGTACCAGTTCTAAGAGTTTTTAAAATACAATTTAAGAAAAAACATGGAAAACTAAGTTGCCGTTAACATATTTGTTTTTTTGGATTTAGTGATAGCAATGTTTCAATTTTATGAAGCAGCTCTTCTAACTTCATAGAAACCACCATTTCCATCATCGAGAATTGCAAACTGCCTTCAGATCGTAAAAGTGTCCAGCGAAAGGATTGGTCATCGATGGAAACAGTCATTCTCTCCCACGTTTAGGCTTCCAGAAAGACCAAAAAGCTTGGCAAGTTCTTACGATTCTGTGAAGAGCTCGGTTACCACAGGGCACTGGCAAGGCCCACCCCAGCGGGGTGCTTGAAGGTCTGCAAATTTCGCGCGCCTTCTTAGTACCACAGCGATTAGGTGGTAAATACTGTACTAAAAGTGTCCTTATAAATCAACCGACCTAAGCCGTAGCTAGTTTTTTGAGATTATTCAGGGCACAAAAAATCTAGTGCTGAGTAATTCGGTGAAGCGAAAGAATAAATGTTGTGGATGGCTTTCGTTCGATGTCTCAAAACTTGACAACAACGACCTGTCATTATCGTTTGTTTAGATTGTAGAGGTTGGGTGGTGACGATGAAATGTGAATACGAGGTTGTGCAGGAATAGATAACGTCGTAAAAAAGATGTGACGGCAACGAATTTGGTAAAGTGTGGCCCATCGTTAATCGTCACGTCGATATTGGTAAACATGACACATACAACGAACAAAAGAACAGCAAAAACGCTGATTCAAGCGTCAGACAAAGTTCTGGTGACGATGTGTGCCGATAAAGTCAAAAATCATATGCGAGATGTTATTCAGCTGATCTACTACGTTGCAATCTTTCGACGGCAACGAACACCAGTATGCAGCCTCTAGAACGTGCTCACTGCTGCAGTGAACAACTGGGATTCATTGCGTGTTTTTCTCTGAAACAAATATGTAAATACAAATCAATAAATCCATTGGCTTAATGACCATTGAAAGAGTGACGAACCGCCCAATTATGAAGAATGAATACAGTTGAATAGATAAAACGAAACCACAAGGAAGCTTTCTACATTGGTCGACAATTTCTTAAGAATTCATTATACACTGGAGTGTATTTGCAGCGATGTAGAGTAGTTGAATGCATATTTGGTGTATACAATAGACATGTAGTGGTTTAACCGACTCTGGGAGAATGGAATGGTTGGTTCGCAATGGCACCATGATCCAACCAGGGCAAAGTGCGCATTGCATGGCTCGACTAACCACTACGCTACATGCATCGCTAGCGAGAATTTGGTAATTTTAATGTGTTAAAAATTTCTATACTGGTTTAGTTGCTGGAAATCCTTAAATTTTATCACATTTTAAGCGATTTTACTTTAGTCTTCTCAAGGAAACCTTTTTCTCAAAGTTAAAATTCGACTTTTTTAAATGTTGATTACTTTGCCAAAATGATGCAGAGATATTTGCAAAACTCCGGACCGCGGGTGTCCGCGGTGGGGAGCGAATGCGCTATTACTCTTTCCGAGGGCTAACGCGTTCACTACCACACCGTGCAGGTCCTTCGTTTCGTCTGTCTCTCAGCTAGTTTTCTATTGGTCTGTGCCATCAGCAATCACTCGTCAAAAAAGTTAACATTGTGGTTTAGACTACAGCCTCAGCTTAATTGGGTTCGTTTGCCGATTTGGGTTACCCAGATCAATCCCGTTGAGGGGATGATGGGTGCTAGCAATGACCGATAGAACTAGCTGAGAGACACGCGAGACGCAGCACCCGCATGGTGTGGTGGTGAATGCGTTAGCCACCGGAAAGGGTAATAGAGCGTTCGTTCTCCACCGCAGACACCTGAGGTCCGGAGTTTTGCAAATACCTCAGCATGATTGTGGTTGAGTCACACATAATGCCCTGCCTTTAAAAATTGTGATAGGAAGTAAATAAAAAACTTAACGTTGATTACTTTGGTTCAAGTATTTAGAGTACAACAATGTTTCTTCATAAGAATGGTACATATTTTTGCATTGTAATTAAAAAACGAAATATAGCAATCAAAAGCAATGATATAGTTCTTTTCGGTTGATCAGAAATAAGAACGACATATTAATAGATGGAATATCTCAAAAGAGATACTAGAAATATTTTTAGAGCTTTCTAACAGCTTCGTAATAAATGTTTGCTGGACTAGTGCGTAGTAGGACAACACCATGTACCTGATATGGAAAGTATTCATCAGAAATTTGGCGCCGATCCGGTCGGTAGCGTGGGTTTTCCGGCGTCGAGAGCACTTGAGCAACAATACACCACCGCTACCGGCAACTTTCGTACTGAAATCGAGAAATTTTCGAGGATATTTGGCGGATGGATTTCCTGAGAGGCTTTCGGTTCACTTTGATGACATTTCACTGGAGGAAGACGAAGGATGTTACGAAAGGATTGAAGGAGGAAACTAATTCAGCGTGGATCAATCCTTTAGAGAAACGCTACGTAGTGGAATTCATTTGTACATTGTAGAGCTGACAAAATAGGTATTTTTTTGTACTCTATTAGGGTCGTTAACCGATGGATTAGATTAGTGTTTTTATCCCGCCAGAAAAGCCTGTCATCAAAATGCCGAACTCGGAGGGACGGAGGGCATGGTGAGCCTAGGGCGCGTGATCGAACCGATGACTACGTACTAACTACAAAACACTACTAAGCACAGCGCTAGACGCGCGCTTATGACTTAAGTGATGTTCGTTTTTGAGATCTTCCTGTTAGTTTTAAATCTCTGCATGGTGATAATAGGTTCTTCCAGGCTTTAAAGGGAGCGGAATCCATCAAACATTCACTGTACAATAAATAAATGTAAGAAAAAAGTTGAAAAAAGAACAAAATTTAAAAAATAAAGAGGCAGTCTAGGAACCAATTTCTTCACAAGGTTGAGATCAACTAGTTAATAGAACAAAAAATCTTATAGTAAAAAGAACTGCATCAAGAAGTGGTATAGTCAGAAATTTCAGAGCTTTATTCTTAAGAAATTTTCTTCTAAACTCTCTGATGCAGATCTTAATTTATCGTCTCGTTTCTTTCTTTTTATCCCGTTTTACCATGTTTATCTCGTCTCTCTTCCCTTCCTTTTTAAAAAGGCTTGCAAAAGTTTGTGCATCGTTTTTTGAAAAGTTCCTTCTTGATAATAATTATTAATGAGTGCCGTTGCAGTGAATCATCTCGAAATGATTAAGTCTCGATGTTGAGTAGCGCGCCTCAACGTAACGAATAGGGTTGGAATCAAATCAAAGGCGATTACATACGCCTCGTTATTGCGTGGATTTTGCAGATGAACTCCTGTTTCTGCTGATCCGAATAGTCTTAGATTTCTGGTATAGGTGTTATAATATTCAGCATACTTTCGTGGATATATTTGCGTGCGCGCATATTACATCGTTTCGTCGTTAAGAAGAAGAGGAGGGAAGAGGGAGGGCGGTTCGGAATCACCTTTAATAAGTGAGTCTCGTCTATCTAGTGATCAAAGCTACTATAGTTACCTTTTCGTATAACCAACCTTCGTGAAGGAAGCGGCCCATTGTGAAGTTATAGTATGGTCGCTTAACCGTTTACCACTAATTAGGCGTTAATAATCTCGTTTAACTTCAGTTTAAGTAATGGCTTGGTTGGCGAGAAAACAACATCGTAATATGTTTTTTTGTTGCATTGCTCAAATGAAACTAGACTGTACCTACTAATTATGTCTCGCTAATGCATTGCAGCCTGATCTTGCCCTGTGAAAGTTATTGTGTATCGAACTGTAATGTAGATAGGATTATTCTGTTGAACGTTAATACCCGCAAAAGCCACATGAGTGCATCACCTGTTCTCGGGTTAATTTTCAACTGACTTGATCAAACTTGCAACATCACTAGTCCCATTCGCTCTCAAAATGGATAAGGTTGTTACTACACGTTCTCATTACTCGCTCTAGGGATTCGATGAACATCATAACTTTCTTCTAGCGTTCTTGTGAAGAAATCTGAACATCACCTCAGTAATCTTCCTGCTGTGCTCTGAGATCCCAAGGAATCCGGTCGGTAAGAGCTGTTTTTCATCGGTTGTCGTTCAACCGTATTACGTTTCGAGACCATCTAATTTCTCTACTCTAGCATGTACAACTTCGTCTCCTATTTGTGATCGTTGACATGGGTGGGTACTTCAGATTTCATCTCTCACATGCGTGATATAGGACACCCTTAGCATCGTCTCTTCAATTCCTTGTTCTATAACGCTTAGTGATCTTTCAATCTGCTTATGTAGCGACCAGTTTCCAAGGTATACGTTAAGGCAGGAACAATCGTGAGGTGGAAAAGATGGACAAGGAGTCGGATGTTCATTCTCTTCCCTACATCCTTTATGCTCCTGCGAGCTCTCAAGCAGCTCGATTCATCATGCCCCACTTCAAAACTAAGTCGTTCATCATGTTGATTTCCCGACCTAAGTAGGGGCATCTGGAGCATTCGGAGATATTCGTACCATTGACCGTGAATGGGGCATACGTAACCAATCCGTTCCACATGAACATCTTTTTTGTGAGAGTAAGTCGAAGACCAATCTTTCCAAACGGCTTTATTAAAGTTGGCAAACATTCATTCCACTTAACTAATGTTTAGTGTTATGAGAACGATCCTCCCAACGGTTTACCGCCTCATCGTGGCTGGGAGGTGTTTGCTGGGTGTCGGGCTGCGATGTACAGCGGTGGGATTCATCTTCCTGGCAGTTTTTCCCAAGCTGAGAAGGAGTCGAGGGTTTCCATCAGGAAGCCTAGCTAAGAGTAAACCAATACGAGGATCCACCACCGTCCTGGTATCAAAGTCGCATGGCGGCAAATCTCCCTCTGATCCACAAAGGCTGCGACTGCCTGTGGTGATGAAGACCTGGGTCAGACTTTAGCCACGCTGACCCTGGGATTCAAGGGAATCACAATGCTTAACCAGCAAATCTCAGAAAAAATAGAAATTATGCTGGGGTCCGCACAACCAGGGGGGACGGACCGTTCAAGCATCAAGTATCAAGTATAAGAACAATATCATCAGCAAAGCGAAGATAGTGTAATTGCCGACCATCGATTTTCACTCCTATGTTGCCCCATTCAAATGTTCGCGTGACGTTCTCGAGGGTGGCGGTAACTATTTTCGGCGAGATGGTGTCGCCTTACCTAACCCCCTTTTTTTGACGTCGATGTTAGCATCGTTGCAGAATGATGATATCTTGCTTGCGAAATTTTTTATCACTGAGAATCCTTGCATCCTGAGTAGGGACTCCGTGGCTGTCCACATCTTCCATGACTGCTCCTATAGGTGAGACAGAGCAAACTCTTGTACTCTCCTGATAGTTCATTGAGCCTTCTTTTCGCGTGAATGTTGTATATCGTACTGAATCCTTTTCAAAACCCTGCTTGCTCACATGGCAGTGCTTCGTCTAGTGTTCTGCTAGTTTTGTTTGCAATGGCTCTGGTAAAGATCATATAGACACAGATAGAATGCAGATTGAGAGATAGTTAATGATGTCTTGGAGGCCTCCTTTTCAATAACAAAGTCTTGCTGGTGTTCCATAGGAGCGTTGAACTCAGACAGTGTACACTTGAACAACCCAGCCAGTGTGTTTATGAGGACTGGCGGAAGCTTATTCAGGCGTTCAGATCTAACCCTCTTTGGACCTGGTTTTGTTTCATTCTTAACCAACGAAAAAATGTCACATTACGAAAGGGAGAACTGGTAAGACGACATGTCCATCCTCTTTTATCTTGTATGAAGGCAGGAGGACGTGGCTATTGAAGAGACCCGAATATAATTGTGAATGATTTCCTCCATTGTCTTTCTTGAAGGTGTAACTGCTCCGTCTGCGCGTTGGAGTACAATCATCTTGGCTTTGTAATCGGGCAAGCCTCTGTGGGCTTTGCAAATGCTTTTCCCAGCCCCTGCAGCTTCGACCATAACTGTTGCTCTTCTGTCTTTAAGATCATTGCCTGTAGCTCGTGTTATTCCACGTTGGTGTATCAGCCCGAACGGTTCTGAAGACAGGGGTCTCTTGATGACCTTCGAACCTTCGCCTTCAGTGTTGTTCGTAATGGCATGTTCCCAAGCGCTAACAAGTGATATGAATAAACCTTAGTTGGTCGTGGTTTTATGATTTTGTTCCTTGAATTTTGTGGCTTTCTCTTCTACCCGCGATTAAAATCCGTCCTATCGTCTAGGCATATCCTTTTAGGCAAAACCCTAGGTTTACTGTGATGTGGTTTATTTCATGAAAGGTGCATATGGAATTTACCGGTGCCACTTGGGTTATCTGGTCATAAAGGAACTACCAATAGTACAATGCATCCACTCAACTAATGCGGCACTCGTTCCTGAGTTCTTTTGCGTTATTTCTACTTCCGAATTTGGTGTTTAAAGCTGTTATTTACATGAGCCATTTCCTTCCAAGGCTATGTGAAACTCTGCTTCTACGGTTATCGTTGAGCAGAAGTGCACACGTCAGATGGTATACCATCTCTTTCGAGATTTTCTTCTTTGTAAGCCAACGTTGCACCAACGTACGATCGCTTATGTGGTTTGACATACAAAACTCCTCTATTAGGTCACCCTATTGCAGAATCTTGAAAAATTCTGAAAGAAAAATCTGATCGATTTCGTCTTCTCTTTCGTTTTTGCTGAATGGATGCTTCAATAAACCGAGTTTCACTTTAACCTCGGCAGAAATACTCAGTATTTCTTTGGATTATTGACGTGACACCAGGGTTGGCATAAAAGCTTTTCCTAGCTCCTCGAGTTTTCGTTGTACAAGACAGTATTATACTTATAAAAAAATATATTCTGCGTAAAGATTTCAGCATTCATAATATACTACTTGAACAACTACTGAAAAAATAAAACAGCGACAGAAACGCGACAGAGGCTTAAAATTTCCTAAACTAGCAGATGTTATTTTTTCTTTCGTTACATTAAAATTAGAGCCACAACAAGGTATTTGCAAGACTATGGACCGCAGGTGTCTGCGGTGAGGATCGAACACGCTATTATCCTTTCCGGAGACTAACGTGTTCACCAACACTACTAGCGGGTCCTTCGTTTCGCCTGTGTCTCAGCTAGTTTTCTATCTACCAGTGTAATCAGCAATCACTCGCCGACGGGATTGATCTGGGCGATACAGGTGGACATTGAATCCATTTTCGCTGAAGCTGTAGTCGAAATCACAATTCTAGCTTTTTATTTACTCTGTATTACAATTTTTCACGACATCGTGTTATATAGAAAGATGTAGAAATATAGACATAAAACTAGCTGAGGCAAGGGCAAAACGAAGGAACCGCTTGGTGTGTTGTTGGTGAAAGCGTTGGCCCACGGAAAGGGTAACAGCGCGTCCGTTCCCACCGCAGACAGCTGCGTTTCGGAATTCTGCAAATATCTCACCATTATTGTGGTTGTACTTCACATAATACCCTGTCGTGAGAAAATTGCAGTAGGCAGTTAATAAAAAAAGCTAAAAAATAAAGCGTCAATTATAATCTGTTCACGAGAAACTAATATCCTCTAATGCACTCTATATCACCAAGGTAAGAATGAAAACAGCAATCAATTCAAATTATTTTTTGCCAGTTGGTATTTTTTTAACTTTGGATTCTTCGACAAGAATTCAGTTATAATCTTTACTGTATCACCTGTATCACCTGTACTCCCGTTGATCGTCGAGTGACTCGAACGGGCGCCAGTAAATCTTCCATTTTTCTAAGGTGGAAGCACCAGTGACCGATCTCGGGCCGTTACTCTACTGTAGATACATAGATGACTGTGTTGTCCCTTGCTCAACACAAGAGGAAATGGACAGATGTCTCGAGTTTGTTTGAATGAACAGTCAGAGTATATTAAGTTTACCCGAGAAAACCGAAAGAAAATTGGCTTTCCATTCCTGAACGTCCAAATTTACCTGTCAGAAAATGGCTACATTACAAAGTGGTACCGAAAGCCAAGTAGAAAAAAACACCTTTGTTCATTACCTCTCCTCTCACCCCTCTCACACGAAATGGGCGCTTGTAAGAAACATGCTTCGAACAGCAACCAACGTGTGCACGGGAAGAGAGCAGAGAAAGGAGTCCCGGAACTTGGCACGGCAAATAACCATTTCTAATGGCTACGAAACTGTAGCTCGGGATAGGTGTAGGGGAAATCCAAGGCCCCTAAACGACAACTCTAGCGATAAAAAGGTCCCGTTTATCCCTACCCTTCATCTCAAGTGATGTAAGTGCAGCTATAAAACGCTGCTTAAGAAGGGCGGGTCTTGAGACTTCGGTAAACGTGGTTGAAATACCACCGAATATTCTTAGGCGCCAGCTAGTTTGTAACCGCTTATATGACCGTCTATGTGCAACGCAAAAATTGCATAATTTGCCCTAATGGTAGAGACGGTGACTGCATGAGCTCGGATACAGTTTATCTGACCTCCTGTGAGGCGTGGGGAGACGAACACATTGGCGAAACGGGTAGACCACTCTGTGTCCGCATAAAAGAACACCTAGTGGGTAAACGTAAACCAAACACCCCACTAGGCACGCATAGGAGCCAGAGACATAACGCGGAGGACTTTGAAGTACAGGTCACGATCCTCGCACGGGAGTCGCGAACACAAGCGCGCAAAACTCTCGAGGCGTTCTGCATCAATTCCAGAAATCCGAAAATGAACCGCAGCGAAGAATGCCTCATTATCACGCGTGATATTGGGCAGTATATAAGCCTGTTATTCTGATGGGAGGGGGCACATTACGCTTCCATGTGAATTTGTGCGGTTGGTCTCCACGCGACATACTCAGTAGAAGACTCATAGAAAGCGGTAGGTGTGCAAAGCTATGTTCAATGTAGTTGAAATCTTGGTTTAGCGTTTTCTCTGTTTGGTTATGGAAGTGTTTGGCCGAATAGATTGCTGTCAGTCAACTTGACCTTTCCAGGCTCTGAGGAAGGCGAAATTCGCTGAAACGTCAGCTTGTTCGTGGATAAAGAATAGAAATGACACCTCGTGTTTGCTTAACAGGAATACAAAGAAATACTTCCATTTTTCCCTGTAGCGTGCAAGTGTAGCCCAGGGGGTTTTGCTCGCTCTAGGAACTCGCTGAGCATCGTATCTTTCTTCTAGGCTCTTCGTGAAGAACTCTGACCATCAGGTCTGTGGTCCTCCTGCAGCACGTTTGACACCCCGCCGAGTAATCCAGTCACTAACGGCTCTTGTCCATCGGTTGTCATTCATACGCATTACGTGTCCGGCTCACCTTATCTTTGACTGTTTGGCGTACAGAACGGCATCTTTGATTTTTGATCGTTGACGCAGGTCGGAGCTTCGGATCCCATCCCTTACCTGCGTGAAACGGGCTACTCCTGGCATCGTCCTTTCGACTGCGCTTTCAATAACGCTGAGTGATCTTTCATCCTGCCTGCGCAGCGACCGGGTTTCTGACGCATACGTTAACGCAGGAAGTACCGTTGAGTCGAAAAGGTGGGCACGGAGTCGGGTGTTCTTTGTCCTCTTCACTACATAATCTTTACTTGGATATAATAAATCCCATAGATCTGAACGTGTCCCAAAACTTTTCCAACCAGCACGCGACAAGGCAAAGTTAGGTGTTCATAAACGCCAACATATCGTTGTAAATAGGCTGATTATTGAAAAAAAAGGAAAGTACTTATTTGTTGAAGGACGATCTTTACCATAGTTGACCGAGTTGATCACTTGTGCTCAGAATAAAATGGGCATACTTTTGCGCTGCAATTCTTCTCTGCAAACTAATTCACATTTTTTGGAAAGTCTTGCCTAACTCGAAGATCATAATACACCAAGGTGTTTTGTTACTTTTTACCTTGCGAATATTGATTTTTTAATAATAATTTGTATGCCCTTTACTAGGGTTCGTGTGGCGCAGTGGTTTGAGGCGTCACTGCGACACGCACGTGGGATCGATCGCCGCCTCCATGGCCCGCCAAGCCTTCCATCCCTCCGTGGTCTGCAAATTGGTACCAGACTTGTCTGGGAGGATAGCAGCACTAGCTCGATACATCGGTAGGCCACCGCGAGTTCATTGTAAAGGCCAGATATGCATTCAATCACCTCCAACGATACTTAATGAAGTCGGATGCATGGCACATCCCTCAGGGATTGATCAACGCCGAGAGCTTTACCTTTTAGAGCTTTTATGTCTTTTACTATATCATTCTCTATTTGTTATTCTTTTAAAGAGCTGAGTTTTAAAGATAACTAACTTTGGATGCTTCAATTTCCTGGTTTTGACTTTTTCTATGGAACTGAGCTGATTTTGTTGTATTTCTTCCTAGTTGAGCTTCATTTACATCAAAATATTGCTGGCAAATAAACAAACATTTGGTATTGTAGAAGGAGGTCATTACAAGTTATAAATGATATAAAGGTGTACAGTGAAAAGACTAGAAGGAATGGCAAAAAAGAAAGATCTTAGTAAGAATTCTTAGGTAAAGTTAACAATTAGGGGATATCACTTGTATCATTTGTTTTTTTCTTCGTCGAATATCAGCAGTTCCAGTCGTGTCTCATCCATCTGACATGAACGTAGATCAAATGGGAACACCAGGTTCTTTTTATCTTGCCGTTTTCTTCCCTGTCTCTGCTTTACTCGCTCTTCTTCTTCTCCCTTTACCTTTTTCACGGTCTGCCCCGCCTTCGTTCTTCCTCCATCTTCCTCTTTCTTCTTTCCCCTTTCCCTCTTTCACTATGCCTCTGCCTTGATCAGCTATTCTCCGTCGAAGAAATCGTCAAGCGTTGAGGTAAGGGCTTTTCGACGTTGTTTTAAATTTTTTATTTCAAATTTTTTACTGCGCAGACGTTAGAAATTCCTGGATTCGATTCGTCTTTTTCACATCCACCCTTCACGAAGCTCTTCCGACATTTTATGTGTGGTTTCGACTGCTGCTTGAGGGTTTTCCTTTCATCGCTAATGTCGTTGAATGCTGGTAGAGTCGATTGTCTTTTTGAGTCCTGAGATAACCGGACTAGAACATGCCCGCTTGGACTTCAGGGAGTTATGTTTCCCTGACAAGTCCGGTACCAGTTTCCCAGCCTTCGAGGGAAAGAGGCCTGGTGAGCCCGGGGGAGGGACGGTCGAACAACAGTCGTGTTCGTGATGATCGACATCATTGTCACTGTTTTATTCTCTTCTGTACTGACTTTATTTTTTATAAACTTTTAATTCCTGCTCATCTTTACAACTGAGTTATTTGCCCCTTCTAGTTGACTTCTATAGCGAGTTATTAATCATTGTAACATTCTGAGGGGATTGTTGTACTCTTTCAAAATAGGCTTAAAACTACGAGTCTTTTGAAGTCTATTAATTTCCGTATAAATAATTCAATAATTTCCTTAGTGGAAAGATGATAGAGTAGCTACCATGCAATCTTTTCTGTTATGTCAATTTACACATAGCAACAGTTACCTAATTGATCGTAAAGGTGTTCTTCGCTAGAGATGGAAATGTTTTTTATGGATCTGAGAGATATTTATGTATTCAACAGAAACGCTGTGGTTCCTCAACACTTTCATAATCGCCTGTTTCAATGCCATTGAATGGCTTCCTCACCTTCCTCGATGACAAGGATAAATCTCAGATTCACATGATATTATGTGTTTAGAAAACTCACTATTACAGACCATTTTTTTAAGAACTGTTTTCTTAAGAGACATACATTGTTAATGAAGTGTTTTATTATGGCAAAGTTAGCACCTGCATGAGTCATATGTCACTCACTGGCGCCTTGTTGTTGCACTTTCATGGTTTATACGAACAGAGCTCAGCAATAATCATTGGAATCATTAAAATTCTTGCAATTCTGATTGGTGAGGTCTTGATTTTGAGGCCCGTGAAACATGTCTTTTCATCCTTGAATCTTGAAGAGGCAAAAAGATTGAACAAGTGGAAACGCCTCCATCGCTATATTATAATTTCCATTCACGCATCGCTTGTTCTTTCAATTTCTGCTCTTACATTAAAATACTTGAAGGTCTAAAATTGTTTTTTACTTCTCCAAAGTTGAATCGCAACGCAGATATAGAATTATGAGTGAAGATATGATTGAAATCTTTGTTTAGGATTTTTCTCTGTTTTGTTATGGAAGTTTTTGGCCGGGTTTTTTTTAGTCTGCGGCCAACTTGACCTTTCCAGGCTCTGAGGAAGGCGAAATCCGCCGAAGCGTCAGCTTGTGCGTAAATAAACAAATAAAGTAACACCTCGTGTTTGCTTAGCAGAAGTATAAAGAATTATTCGACCAATGCCGATGTTAATAGAAGTCGGTCGTGAGAATTGTAATAACGTTTTCGAAAAGTTAGTTAAGCCGTTGGGTTAATAGAGCAAAGTTCCATAGTTATAATTCTTCAAAACGGCTACTCTTCAATCAACTAGAAGTCCTCTATTTTGACAGAGAATATGAGAAAAGTTGAGCCAGTATTTTGATTGCAGGCTGCTCTTCAGATGACATGGACCTCTCACGCTTTGACGTTGAACGATTTTTCACATTTTTCACGGACAAAATAATATTTGCAAACGCCTTATGGAAGATTCGCTAGCGCGACATATTCCTCCATGCTAAGACATCCAGGAACGTAAACATGATTGCTGAAGAGATTGACGCCTAAGTGATGAATTAACACTTCCATTATCCTTGTGGATACGGTGACTGTTGTATCAAGATCTTTGACAGGGTTCACCCTATACGAAACTACGTCATAATGTTTTCTTCTAGCGTCTCTTAGATGTTTTTCTCTATATCTGCTGTTTCAAACAGAACACCAGCTCCACACGTGCGTATCAAAATCAGCACTTTTCGGACGCAACAAGTTTCATAACATTTCGGTGAAGGTGCTAAGTGGTCCGATCCCTAATTCTCATCGATTTTCTCATTTTTATCCTTAAAAAAAATTAAGCTAAATTTGGAAAATCGCTATCGTTCTCAGTTTTGGTTTCCTTATCCTTATGACTTTACCTGATGACTTCACGGAAAGCATGACTCTCTTTATTGAACATCTTCATGTTTGCAGAAAATACTTCAGCTTCATGATACTGGAAAAAAGATTGTATTGATCGACAACTTTTCAACGACAAACTCCCGATAAGGGCGCTTAGTGTCTCAGAGGAATGATTATTTATAGCTGTGGTCATTTTTATGACGACACTGCTCGATTGCCACAGATGTCAGCTAGCTAGCGGTCGGTATTTTCTAGTCCGAATCAGTCCGATGACATCGCACTTAAATCTACTGCCTCGTGGACCCACGGCAGGAAGGTTCGACATCAGTACTAATGAGTTGTCACTACAGAGCATCACAATACTGCAATCAGATTTAAGTATATGAGACCGACCGACTCTGAGATTACAACACCCTTTCCGTCATTATCATACCCAACACTGTTACATCACTGAGCACATTCTTCTTGCTGTTTTTGCTTAGAGGTATCCAATAACAGTCTGTTCTACTTGCTTGTGTAGTGCCGGATGTGCTGATGCATAGCTTTCCAAGCTATCCCGGTTTGTATGGACGTGTATATCATTTCGACGAATCAGAATATAGACGTTCGTTTCCTTTCGTTCCAGTATATAGTTATTTTCTATGCTCGTCGGTCCACCTGCGGACTCGTCACCTAGCTTCTAATACTTTCCGCAGCTAACTGGTAAAAGGTGTCTTGTGTTAAACTTAGAAAATCGCTCATTTTGTTTCTTTAACCCATGGGGTTCGAAGCTTCTTTTTCACCAACTGCCAATCATTTTCTGATGGCAGCAAGATTTGAGGAGTTGAGGATGCAAACCACCTATGGAAGAGACTTTGCTCCACCCATTTAAGAGCACTTTTGATTTCTATAACCGCTACTTGATTTTAAACTTCTTTGGCATTGAGATTACTATAGGAGATGAAAGGTAAATTTGAAGGCTTTGAAAGTGGATACAAAATTTCAGCAGTCGTAGACATCATCTTGTTTCAGTAACAAATACCGATTGTTGAATGGTCTTCATTTTCGAAAAATTCTCCTCGATGGAAAGAAGTGCCAAAATATGGCCTCCAGAAACTCAGCAGTTCATTCTAGTAAAGCAATATAGTTTGTGTCCTTAGGCAAAGATTTGTAATTTCTAGTCCTCTTTGTTGAGATGGGCTCGTGTGGCGCAGTGGTCGAAGGCGCCCTGTTACCCACGCGTGGAATCGATCCCCGCACCCATGGCCCACCAAGCCTTCCTTCCCTCCGGGGTCAGCAAATTAGTACCAAAGTTGTCTACGAGGATAGCAGCACTGGCTCGATACATCGGTAAGCCACCGCGAGTCATTGTAGAGGCCAGATATGCATTCAATCACCCCCAAACGATGTTTAATGATGTCGAATGCATGGCACATCTCTCAGTGATTGATCAACGCCCAGAGCTTTATCGTTTTTATCCTTTACTGACATTAATAACAACTTCACTTTAGCACAGATATGGTTGTTCAAAGTTGAAAGCAACCGCCATGATCGGACCACGTGAGTGGAAATCAGCTCATGTTATGACCTAAGTGTTAATGAATGCCTACGTTCAAGGATTTCAAAGAAATCGTTCTCTGCACATGGTATGGGTGAATGAGTCATCTAAGTCTGTGGACCTGACTCACTGAAAAAAAATGGAGTTTCTAATTTCTATGGAGATATGTTTGAAATCCTTCAAAAAAATCGTCGTCTGCACTACATTATTTCTTCCTTAGCAGTTAAGAGCTTGATTCTAACAAACTGTTGAAAGTTCTAAACTTTGGCTAGAGTGGAATAGAATGGAACGGTAGCACAATGTACCATGTTTATCCACAGATTTCCATTACCATGAATGGTGAATTCTCAAGTGAATAAGCATCAATATAGTGACGGGTATTGCATATTGAAATTTACTATCGGATTATTCATTTGTTGAGGAAGGTTGGAAATTAATGGGTGTTAAGAATATGACTTTCTTATACAGTGATCTTCTCGCTATAAATCATTACCGTATCTTCTTGGAGGAATCGAAAAAATCGAAATCCTTAGCGCTTAAGTGCAACCGAATTCGATGCCGTAAGGTGCAGGTGTTTAAATGACGAATTCTCCTATTGCCTCTACTTTTAGTTAAACTGGTTTAAATTTTAGTTGCTCTCTTTTCTTAACGACACGCCACTTGTGGAATACAAACAAGACGACAACAAGGGTGCTCAAATGTAAGCAAAACTAGGAACCTTAGATAGAATTCGAATTTGCGACTATCCTTTCCGGCTCTCTCGTGCATAATCCACTGCACCGACGGAAACCTTTGCCTTACCTTTCTCTCAGCCAGCTTTTTTTAAGCCTAACGGTGCTATTGTTATATTGTTCTTTCTGTTGCTCCCTATTGTTATTCACAAATTCGACCCAGAAACTCCTCCATTCTTTTTGTCGCTGAAAAACAAGAAAGGAAGGAAGGAGAGTCAATGAATTCCAGGAATGGAAAATTTAATCCGAGTCCTAAGTTGAATCACTAGCTGTTAATGTGCTCGTGAAAAATCACTCGTCATCGTTTTCACAGTGTACCCTATATCCGCATTGACGTTCGCCACAGTTGTTTAGCAGGCTTCGCCTTACCCGAAGGGAAATGAAAGGCATCGCACTTTCCCTACGAAAGGCTTGATTCTATTTTAGCGTTTTTGCAAACTATAGTGGTATGCAATGTTATAGCTTGTCAGGTTATTGAGTTTTCGGCTGGGTGTGCTCAAGTATATCAAGTATAGGTGAAGTACATTTGTTGTAGCGATTCGAACAGCTTCCCATGTGCTTTCGTTGTGAACGTGATACAATCTATGCACAAAGAACAAACATGCTTAATGTGTGTGTGTGTGGTGTGTGTGTGTGTATCTATGTTTGTATGTATGTGTGCGTGTGTGTGTGTGTGTGTGTGTGTGTGTGTGTGTGTGTGTGTGTGTGTGTGTGTGTGAATGTGTGTGTGTGTGTACATACATGTATGTATGTATGTATGTATGTATTTACGTGTGTATGTATGTACATGAACGTATGTATGTATGTGTGTGTATATGTATGTAAGTATATGTACTAATGCATGTATGTTTGCGTGTTTGTCTTTGTGCTTGTCTTTATGTGCATATATGTACATTTGTACTTATGTATGTATGTGTGTATCGTTGTGTGCGTGTACTTATGTATGTGGGTGAATATGAAGTTAAATTCATGCGCACTATGTGTTATTTCTGTCGTAGAAAACACAAAAAACCCACCAATTAAATCCGCTTTACTCAAAGCAAGTAGTAATATAGCTCCTGGCAGCTCTTGTTTTGACTTATCAAGTACCTATTACCTCCTGTTGCAGACGCCACGTAACCCCTCTGCAAATCGAGCACAAGATACTCTTACATATCGCACTCGTCATCACCATCAGAACAATGGTCACATTCGTCATTACAATGGTACTACTTGTGTTGGATGATATTGGTAGCATTCGTAGCGTTGACTCTTGTCAGTAGCTGGATCTAAGCACTTTTATGAACCTGGAAACGACAAAATTGACTTATGACTCCAAAATACTACGGTATGAGAAGCTAAGTACTTTTCGTCCCATGAAAATCGTCTGGAACGTTTTTTCCTTTTTCAATGTGATTTTGCTTTTTCTCACGTTCGCTCAAGTAAACAATTACCGACTATGCAATTGGTTTTATCGTAAATCGGTGTGATAATTACTAACATAATTTCTTTAGCTAATGTGTTTTTCGTTGCCAAGAGAGCCAGTAGTTAGAAAGGAATTCAACCAACTTCTGATGGATCATTAATTCATCACAAAGTCCTAATGTTCATCGTCGTTGCCAAGTTATGTGAAATAAGTGAAAAAGGTTATCTAAGAGTTGCCTTCATTACTATTATCTTTTTTCTTCTTCCTCTTCTTATTTATCTGAAGAGAGTGGGAGGGTGTGGCACAGTGAGTAGAGGTGGATTGCAATACTCATATTACTGCTTTCAATTCAAACCATACCTTTCATCTCTTCCGAAGTCGGCAAATTGGCATCCGGTAGGCTCTCACAGGGCATTGTATAAGATAAGCATGCATCGAGTCCAATGCGAAGAGCGTTTTTTCCTCAACTCCGAGCACTTCATACAACATCTTCTATATCCTTAATCAGTTAGCGTCATAAACAATAATAGATGAACAAGAGAACATGAATAGGAGCCGTTCATTAACCACTACCACCAAAAGAATTTGATGTCCGTCACACACACAAGGTTCGTTCCAAATTCTCACCATTAATCACGGTCCAGTACACCACAGTGTCTATATTTGTTTCTGATATCCCTTTTGCAAGGGCGCGTGTGGCACAGTGGTCGAAGGCGCCCTGTAACACATACGTGGACTCGATCCCAGCACCCATGACCCACCAAGCCTTTTACCCATCCGAGGTCGAAAAACTGGTACCAAACTTGTTTGGGAGGATAGCAGCACTGTCTCGATACATCGGTAGGCCACCGTGAGCCATTATAAAGGCCAGATGTGCATTCAATCACCTCCAAGCGATGTTTAATGAAGTCGAATTCATGGCGCATCCCTCAAAGATTGATCAACGCCAAGAGCTTTATCTTTTTTTCACCACTTCTGCTTTATATCTTCTTTTCCTTTTCGTCTTTTTTCTATCTGTACACCCCTCAAAGGGAGTAGCTCAGTGGAAAGTATTCGAACTTGAGATTTGTACCAAGTAACATGACAACAGAACCAACTTGTGCAGTTCTTCAACCAAAGCTTCGATTTTATTACCGCTCTAACACTGTTTATTCGTTACGACAACATTCATCTTTTTGTTTAGCTTCCTACTAATCTTTTATATAAACATTTCTCACTGAATCCTTGTCAAGTGAAACTATGTTGACTACAGAAATATCACTTATATTTTCTACTATTTTTTTAGTTCATCATTCTTTGCAGGGTTGAAAAAAACCTTGGAGAAATCAAAATATGAAATGGAAAAGAAGACTGTCCTCCACATATAAACAGTTTAAAAGTTCACGTGGCTATTGAAATGGGCTATAAGAAAAAAAAGAGAACTGAGCTTTCCGCATGAAATTTCTTCCTAGGTGTTTCTTTACTGAAAAGTCGTAGACTTTTTCTTGACTGATTAGAAGTGAAATGCAAGAATGTTCAGTGGCTATCGATTGTAAAAATCCACTTAGATATTATTCTGTTTATTTCTAAAATAAACCTTGTAAAACGATTATGCGGTGAACGGTTAGATTCAATTATCGATGTGACCACCGTCATATCACATTTCTTGTCCATCGTCCAATGAGCCCTAGATAGTGATAAGAGAACTGATCATTATCATATAAATCGAGATATTTGCACATTGCAATGATTAAGCTGAGATGCTGACGTCATCAAGTTCATCAAGTATTAAGAAAAATCCTGAACTCATTCTGCGATAATGAAAAGCGGCAAGAAGTCCTCTAAGCAGAATAGTACCTTAACCTCTATCGCTCTAGCATATAATTTTTTTGTTATGTCATTAAAGTAAGCGGTTGGATGCTAAGGATTTCAAAAGCGTAGTAGCAGAAAAGGTGAGATTGACCATGATGTGATGATGTGGTCAACTAGAACACATCATATATCAAAAGCCGGTTCAATGTAGTTCTCGAACTGAAAGTAAAGTGTGAACTATGTTAGTAGAAAAGCACCTGTAGAATACCAGTAAGTACGTATTTTTTGAGTGGTAGTGATGTCTGTCATCAAGAGCATGGTGCTAGCTCGATTCTGCTCCGGGGTAGGGAAATTGGTACCGAACTTGTTTGGAAAAAAATCACTCCATGCATTTCAATTGAGAACGCTCCAACCCGGCTATCTCAGGAGTCCAGGGAAAATTGTTCGATAAGCATTCTACGACATCCAGAACGAAATAGAAATCCTCAAACAACAACCGAAGCGACACGTAAAAGTTGGTAGATCTTGGTGGACATGGATACGAGGAGACGAATCTAATGTGAGAAGTGCTTGGATCCGCACAGTAGACGTGAAGACGGATCAAATAAAATTAAGTGAAAGAAGTGTATTTTTTGAAATACGTAAGCACAGCATTTTAAAGAACAAGATCATTCTTACAAAAGAAGAACAATCAGTTACAGTAGTAAAGAATAATTTTGTGCTGTAACGTCTACATACTGAAAATGGAGAAGATGGTCCTATTTTTCAAAGTACGAGATAAAGTGTGGGTTTCACCGTTATGCACAGGCTTAACTTAGAAGATCTGATTCTACGAGACCGTCGAATTGTAAATAAATGAAGAATAAAGTTTCCAAAATGCTATTAAGGACAATGATATTGATAGAAATGAACCCGATCACAGTAGGGAAGGTTTGCGTTCGCTACTCATTATTGTTCAGATACGTCTTTAAACATTCCATCGTGGACCATCTAAGGTTCTCCAGTGTTCCCGATTCCTTTTTTTTCTGAACATATGCCTTATCCTTTTGTACTAAGTCTACGCATCGGTAATTTGGGAACTCGTAGGGATTAAAACGGCCACAATCTTGGGTTTGAAAGGCGTGGTTTATTACGACCCCTTAACAACAACGAGCACTGGATGTTACATTTCTGCTTATCTTATGCCTTACTTTATTCATTATGGATACTTAATGCATGGCTTCATAGATTGTAAGGTTTCTTGGCGCAGAATGTTCTGCCCCTGTCAGCTGTTAGTCACACATTGACGTCAGAATGGCTAAACAACTAGAAGCATAGCAATCATGTCATCTAGGCTGTCCAGAAACAATTTACTTTCCATTTTTGCATAATCCCAATTTTCCTTCAGTGATATTATCACTTTGTGAAGAGGCTTTTTTATAAAGAGTGCGTTAGACCTTTCACGACAACAGTCTTCCCTATGTAAATTGATTCAAGGACGCCAAGGTTTTTCTACTACATTGTCCGATGTACTTTCTCGCGCGTTTTCTGCTATGCTAAGTCTTGTTTGTCGCTTTTTTTCCCTAAATAGGCGGGTTTTGTTAACTGGCTCATTTGGCCCGTTAACAGTGGAGTGGCAGGCATCGGTTAGCAGCTCCTGGTTACCGTAGTGGGTTAGGGTTATAGCGGCTGCCTCCTAGACGACTCACTTGTTCAAGTAGCTAGGCACCTGCTCCTATTTAAAATGATTACTAGTATATTCTGAGAAGTTTTATTACTATGCATTATGCAGGTGCACTCAGTTAATGATTCATAGCATAATCTAAGTAGCTTTCTATGCCGGCGTTTTTCGTAGTACATTTTCTATCAAACGTACCTCGACCGTCTCCCATTCGAAATACATCTTTTCCTTTATAACGACACGATATTTAGCTGTTACGACATTGTACTTCAATAATCTTTTAACAATTTTAGAACGACTGAGTTGATGACAATCAAGATAATCTTTCGCAGAACCGACTTCCTATTAGTTCAGGCAAAGACTAATAGTTTGTAGTGGTTCTGCTAGATCCGTATGAGTTAGTTAGACAAACATCTGTGCAACAACTCCTAACTTTTCGGAGGACTTAATCTTTTCCCTCATCCTATCAAAACTCTTTGAGGATGGTTCCACTTCCTAAAACTGTTTTACACAAAAAAGTTCTCTTGAGAAAGCGAATTCCGCTAAAATATTTTCTATCATGGATTAAAAGTGCTGCAGTAGTGCCCTGTCGTCTCATTGGCAACATGATAAACTCTTCAAAGGAGAGAAAACTATTGCGTATCCATGGACTGTCATGAACTACGTTTCGCCGAACTACCAAAATCGATATCATCTGTAGTATCTAGGTTAACAACAAATAATAATAGTATTCAGCAACAAGTGCTGAATATTTCTAAGAGCGAAGAACAACGCTTTAAGCAGAAACAACAGCAGTAACAACAACGGCAGCAACATAAACAACGGCAACAATAACAACTATTACTAGTACAGCGAAAACTTGCCCTACACAGATATTTAAATGGTCTCTCCTCGCATGATATATTGTCCCCGTCAGTTCTTCTCTTTCTCTCGTCGTTTGGAAAATGTCGTCCATAGAATTAGTCGGAACTTTTGTTGATTGGTTTGCAACTTGGAGATCTGCGAACTTTTTCCACCAATTCGCATGCTGAGTGCTGGTTGAACGGATGTTTTTTCCAGAATTCCTGAATCAGTCGTATTAGAGCGCTTCCATATGATTGCCACAAAGAATGTGGTTGGGAGGAAGATCTGTTGTCTTCAGTAGGATTCCTCCACGATGAAGCGATTCGTTTGTTTAGCCCGATCAGATCGGTTGGAGACGTTGAAGCAGGATGAAGCCACCACCGGAAACACAAACTATACCAAGAACGTGTTTTGCTTGCTCAATGACTGTTCATGAATGTCGTTCAACTGCTCGAATATTCGAAAGCATCCAGGTATTCGCACAACCGACTTTCTATTAACCACGGCATTTATCAAATAGCTCTCGATATTCTTGTGGAGCAAACACGAGGGTGTTACTTTATTCTTGCTGATGTTTCGGCAGTATCGCCTTCTTCAGAGCCTGGAAGGGTACTGCTGGTACGTCAGCTTTAACGGGATAAAGAATAAAGTAACACCTTGTGTTTGCTTAACAAGAATGTCGAGAACATCCAGGTATTTTCATAACATGGCAATTCATTCTGGCATGTCTGCCACCCGATTACGAGCTCATATCTGTGTTTATTGAAATCATCCCATAGAATTTCATCCACCCAGCATCCATTTCTTTCTTCTTTTGTTTCTAAATATTCCTTCGCTTCTCAACTTTCCGCACATTCTACACCATCTTACAATTTTCAACTAATAGGCGCTCCATAGTGGATACGCCTTTCTGAATGCATGAATATTCAATTACTTCCAGAAGAAAACAAAACACATCCCTTGTTTTTTAGCGAGTTTCTTATAGTGTTTATAGTACTTTTTATTTTCTAGGACTACTCAAACATGCTGAAGCGACTACCGTATTACGGTTTGCGTGTGTAGTGTTGCGTACGTATCGATCCGTAATGAATAAGGTCATGTTATTTCCAGCCTTCGTTCCATGTATACATAGAATAGAAGCGTCTTCATCTCTCTAGGGTCCCTTTAAATCTTGTTTATAGCGGCTATCTAGCGCCTTTAAGTCGATGTTGATAAGTTTCCCTTAACACATCACTGATGATCAATTAATTCATGAATCATTGATTTTAATTTGTGCGTGGTTGGTATGGACTTCTTCCAAGTTTCAGCTAACATCTGAGATTAAAGTAAATGTTTACTGACCACAGCAGAAACCTTCAGAATCTGGAAATTCTTGCCAATAACCTGGGAGCTTTATTTTCCAGCGTCATGAAATTCGGATGTATTGAAAACGGCGACCCAAGCTTTTTTGGTTTTTGTCGTCGAGGTTAGCATCTCATTTGAACTAACAAAAACTTTTTAACGCGACGACTTCTCCATCCATATGTTAATGGCCGCTATTTAAACTCTTTTCAAAAAATTAAAAATCTCTACATGCCATGAATCTTCTGCAATTTCATCCTTAAGAAGCCTTCACATGCTTTAGAAAAACAATCTATTTGCTCAGAAAGTGTGTAGAGCAATGGTCAGAGAGACCCTGCAATACACACGGCATCGATCCCCGCGACCCAGCTACGCCAACCCCTCCATCCATTCGGGGTCGGCAAAGTAGTACCGGACTTCACTGGGAGGATGACAGCATTGTCTCGGTACATCAGTAGTTCACGGCGAGTTATTGTAAAGGCCAGATATGCATTCAATCACCTCTAACGATACTTGATGAAGTCGAATCCATAGCGCATCCGTCACGGACTGGTCAACGCCGAGAGCTTTATCCTTTTCTATTATTTATATGTTCTTTTTAAGCGACACTGCAAAATCTTCCATACAAATCTGCCAAGTTTCTGGTTCATCAAACACTCGAGTTAGCGAGAAATTTCGGCCAATTTTCGCAATAACACCAGGTCATAAATGCGTTGAACAAGACTTTGATTGGTTCAGATATGGCTTCACACAATCGTCATTAGGCCAATCTGATAGATATGCAATTTGTGGATCTCGTTAGACTCCAACAAGGCATGAAAGCGTTTGGCGTTGATGAATTCATTAGGGACGGACCATGCATTCAACGCCATTCGTAACTTCGTAGCGCTTATTGAACGCAAATTTGCCCTGTACAATGAATTTCAGATGCTCAGCAACGTATCACGTCAGTATTTTTTATCCTTTCGAAAAATTCGGTACCAGTTTGCCGAGACCCGAGAGATAGTAGTCTATTTTTGCTCAGGGCGGGGGATTTGAGACAGCTACCTTGTCTGTATCCCAGGCATTGTATATATTGTGTACATTCTATACAGTAAATATTTACGCAAGCATATCTGCATGTGCATGAACGAGAATGTACTATAGTAAATGCACTATTGCTTGATTGACTGGTTTAAAATACCAACTTCACCAAAAATAATGTGGGCTCCAAAACAATTTCCATTTGACTGCTAACTGAAATGTCGAACTCATTCTCAGCTTGAGGGACCATGGCGGTAAGAAGAACCTAGCATGTGGAGAACAAATCATAACTCACTGAATAAGTATGAAGGAGGAGCGGCATATTCGTACAAAAGACGTATACGAACTCATTGCGGTAAAGCGGTAAAGTTCAGAGAGGAAGTTTGGATTTCGCCCACTGTTTCACCCATTATTCAACACCTCAAGATGAGCTATTTAACCCACGCGACTTAGCCACACCATATTTCTCGGAGAACGTTTGTATTGAGTGAAAATTGACACAATTTTCGAAAGCAACGTTCTAGGAGCATCATCCATTTTCGTTTGCTCTGTTCGGTTAGTATTCATGTGGAATACTCAGTGGAAGATCCATAGAAGATGGTGAATCTGCAGAAGAAGCTGCATTGTTTTCAGTGCAATTGAAATCTAGGTATTCTGGCTTTTCTGTTAAGGATATGGAGGTATTTGATTGCCTTGGTGACACTTAACTTGACCTTTCTAGGCTTTGAAGAAAAGAAACAAAAAAAGAAACAAAAAAAAGAAAAAAGTGTTAGCTACTACTATTATTTACCTGACACTTGAACGGTCCGTCCTCACTGGTTGTGCGAGCCCCAGGACAACCTCCATTTTTCGGAGAATTGCTGGTTAAGCCATTGTGGTTCAATGGAATCCTGAGGTCAGCCTGGCCAAAGTTTAGCACAGGTCTTCACCACCACAGGCAGTCGCAGCTCTTGTGGATCAGAGGGAGGTTTGCCACCATGCGACTAGTCGGACACTTGGACGATGGTGGATCCTGGTATTGGTTTACTCCTAGTTAGGCTTCCTGATGGAAACGCCGGACTCCTTTTCAGCTTGGGAGACCCTGCCAGCGGATGAATCCCCTTGCTTTCATCGCCGCCGCCCGACACTCAGGAACACCTCGAAGCCACGATGAGGCGGTAAACCGTTGGAAGGAGTTACTACTATTAAATAATATAATACTAGCCACGTGGTCTGCCTATGATGAAAGCAACGAGTTATTAGCAGAATGTTGTTCTAATCTTTTCATGAAGTTTCTTCAGTGATTGCTGCGATAAGAAGAAATACTTAGGGAAATTCGCTCTGTAATGGTAAAATTGTTAACGGTAGCTTTTTCGAGGAAAAAAAATTCGTTTTTTGGCACTTCACGCAGCAATTCCCAAGACCGACTTCCTATTAACTTCGGCTTTGGTTGATAATCCGATGACTTTCTTCAATAAGCAGACACGAGGTTGGTATTATAGAGTCCATTAGAATACGATAGCTAACGTTTCGGCGGTTTCGCCTTTTCAGAGCCGTTTATTCGTTGTAAGTATTTAAACTAGTTGGTGGATAGCAGCCGCACAGGGTAATACATGGGCGAGGACTACTTATTAAAGATAAACGTCGAATTCGTCTTTGCTTCTATCTATTCCGTTTTCACAACGATTGATTGGTATCAGATAATAGATTGCCATCACAATAATCATTTATAAATTATAATAGCGTCATTTTAAACCTTTGCGTTTTGCAGCACAACTCGTCCGAAAAAGTGGCAGTCGCCAGTCTGCTTGACCACACTCGTAGAGCGGAACGGTCATTTATGATAAAATCAGCATCACTGATGAAACGTCATGATGTCGAAAGACATGTATTCAGATGAGGGAGGTGGATGCGGTACACACACGAACCTCAAGACCAGTACGAGTTTTGCGCCGCCCCTAAGTTCGTTCTTTCACATTCTGCTGTCGCATCAGCACCGTCACAACCACCAAAACAATCACCGGCATGAATTTTTTCATTTGCTATTTTCGTATTTGTTGTTATTCAACGATAATGGTTTTGATGTCGTCTACACAGTGACCAAATCTATAAATAGTCCGAAATTTCCAGCATGTAGATTCGGGGACATCTAACCCTGTAAATTCCAACTGTTCACTTGGATAAAGAAACTGCAGTGATGAACTGGAACTTTCTACATTTCCAAGTTCTGTTCCGATTCGCGGTTTTTTCCTTCTTAATTCGGGCTCTTTTTGCTTTTTTTCCACTACTTCATTTCTTTACTTGAAGAGATTTTTTTACAAAATTTGATTACTTTTTCTTATAATGCTATTTTCTCCGCTCATCAACCGCTTTTCATCGTTGACGAAAAGCGACGGCAAGCGATTAACCGTGATTGAATTCCCGTATTCTGAAGTCCACAGTTTTTCTCCTCTGTCAGCAAGCCATTTGATTTTCATGAACGGCACTTCACTTCAATGCCTAGATAAGAGCTCTTTGCCCCTTGGGCAACATTTTGGGCCATATCAAGCATTATAATTTAGAGTATAATAGTAGCTTAGAAGTTCTAGGAGTTAGAATTGGAACACTTCAACAGCGCTTTTCTTTCTGCTTTTCTGAAGACCTTTTTTAAGTGTCATATTTGTTTATTAACAGCAGTAAAAAGTTTCTATCTTCTTTACTGATTAGTATTTATAAGGTTACTTGCTTGTTAGCTGGTTATTATGCTTAATACACTTTCAATAAAGCAGACAAACGTTAATTCTACGAGTTTAACTGGTCGTTGACGCTAAAAATATGGTAACAAAACGCATTGAGCACGAACCACAGTGAGCTTGTTTTCTAGACATATTAAAATCTTCTTAATGAAGAGCACTGAGAAGGAAGTACAATAAATTTAGCTCCTTGGAAAAGCTGAAAACTTCGTAGTAGAACGCAGTAAAGGGCAGCTGTAGTTTGTCGCTCATGTCATCGATAAATATTAAGCCTTTCGTCCCTCCGACTCCGTAATCTATTTGATGACAACAAAATCGTCTGTCAAAAAAAGAGGCTTTAACGGGTCGATCAATAGGTTACAGTACGTCTAACGAACAGCTTTATCCTTCTTATCAATCAGTTTTAACTTCACTATCGAACGACTTCATTGTCTCAGCATCGGTCAACTACTGAAAAAATAACTTTGTAGATCGCTTTCAATTCACTACTATCTGTTAATTTATCGATAAAATTCGGAGATTCACTGATGAAAATGAATTCATGTGTCATTTTGTCATAGAACTTAGACGAAGCGATCAGTTCAAGTAAGACATCGACATTAGTTCCAGTTTCTTTCCCAAACTTCATTTGACTTCTGGTCTGAATTTATGATGCAAGGAGACATCAATACTAATCTACATATTTATACAATATACATTAAAACAATAGAGTGACATATAAAGCAAAAAACATAACGTAGTTGAATACATAAGGTTTTTACAGGCTATCTCATGCTATTCAGATCCCAGCACGTTTCTATAGATACAGGTATTGTTGTCCAATGAATAATACATAATAATAAAAGTGTGAGATATGTATAGAGCAGTGGTTAAAAGTGCCCTACAACACTTCCCCCGGTCTTTGTTTCGATGCTATGCCCGATAGGAAAACAAGCTTTCCGTACCTCTACAGTCAAAAAACTATCATCAGACTCGTTTGGGAGGATAAGAGAGACACTGACTTAATACATCGTTAGGTTATCGCAAGTCGGCTTGTATACAGATATCTGTTCAATTACCTCTACGAAGGTGCGAATGGAGGTGAATGCATGTTGTTTCCTTAGGAGCTCTATCAACGTCAGGCGCTTTATCCTTTACACTTTAATTACATTGTAAATTAAAGGGAATTTTTTAGTAAATATAGATTGCTCGTCTTCCAGTTGTCACTTTATTGATCACCGACTGGATGTAATAGTCTTCGGAGGATAGCTGCCTTGTTCATCTATACATTTCCACACTACCGATCACTTTGCTCTACCGTCGGATTTCTAAACATCTTAAATACTGTCACTTTTTTTCATGCTATTGTATTGCATGAAACACAACTATAATGATGCTGAAATGTTTGCAAAGCTCTGGACCATTGGTGTCTGCGGCGGGGTTCGAATACACTATTAACCCTTCCGGGGGTGACCCGTTCACCACCACACTATGCGGGTCCTTCGTTTCACCTCTCTCTCAACTATGTTTTAACCTATTAGTGCTATCAGCAATCACATGCCAACGGGATTGATCTGGGGGGGCACAAATCGGCCTTGAACCCAGTTAAGCTAAAGCTGTAGTATAAGTCACAATGTACACAATGTAGTCACTTTTTTTATTTACTGCCTTTTCTTTCTTCATTGCACGGTATGATGTGTAATGCAACTACGGTGATGCTGAGATATTTGGAGAACTTCGAACCGCAGCTTATACATCTTAAATATCCTTTTCTGGACAAATGTAGCTGAAAGATTAAAAAAAGAACGTTGAAAGTGGTCGTGTTAGCCGCTTTGTTTGTCCAGCTTTCTGGCTTTCTCACGTTTTTTCGCCGCTGAGGTAGGCCTTTTTAAAACTATGGCACAGCAGCCATTTCGATTTTTCTAAACGAAACCTTCGATCGGTAATGATGTGATCATCGATTTCGCACCAAACTTTCTCATTGATATTGATTAAGTTCTACTTTTTTTAATCAATAATAATGTGATCATCCATTCCATAAAAAACTCATTATCTCACCGATATTGATTAGAGAGCTCATTCGACAGATCAATATTAAACTTCCGCATTTATATCGATCATATCCAACACCTTCAATCAGTAATAACGTGGTAATTCGATCCACGTTGAAATCAGATACTCCTAGCGTCAGTTCAACTTCGTCTCGATGACGTACGTTCTTACATGTAGGGTGGAGATTTTTGAAGTCTTAAGCTAGAATCAAACCGTCGTAAGTCATCGAGGTAGATTGATTTAATACTACAACTATTTTTTTTACTTGGTCTCATCGTGTATTGCTAGTAATCCTATAGGCTTTACTTGTTACGCATATTTTTTACTGGTCATCTTGGAAACGGTGAAAACTCGTACCACGTTCTCAGATTTTCACGAGGGTTCTTTAATTTTAAATTGGCCTATTACTTTTTTCTTGAAATAGAAAATGAACTTTTCTGTTTTGATTTTTTCCGCAAATAAAGAAAAAATATTGATTTTTCCGTGAAAAGTTGAAGAACACAACTTAATGTTGATGAATTAAGGTGCTTGCAGTTAAGATGGTATTGAATAAAACTGATGTTCGGTGGTTGTGGACTTAGATCGTACAGTTACAAATCACCTAGAGAGGTTTTATGAAAGATAAAAATGCACTTAAGGTTATGTGAACAGTGCTCTTCTTAAATTTTCTCATGCCCAGTGAAAAATAAGCATTCACGAAGAAAAAGGAAATATAAAGGTGAAAAAAAAACTGTGTACGGTAGCTCGTTTATAATTTCCTGTGGGAATCATGCTGGTATCCTTTTTTTCCGTGTTGATAACTTTTCATTTCTTTCACGTTTTACTTTTAGTTGTTATACGTGAATAACGGCCTGTGTGGCGCAGTGGTCAGAGGAGCCCTGCAACACACACATGGGATCGATCCTCGCGTCCGTGGTTCGACAAAGCCTTCCATTACTCCGGGGTCGGCAAAATGGTACAGACTTGTCTGGGAGGATAGCAGCACTGGGTCGATACATCGGTAGTCGTTGTAGAGGCCAGATATGCATTCAATCACCTCCAAACCGTGCTTAATGAAGTCGAATGCATGGCGCATTCCTCAGCGATTGATCAACGCCGAGAGCCTTTTATCTGTGAATCAAAACGATCTTCATATCGTAATATATACTTTATTGTTTGTATAGTTTTCGCAGAAATCATGCTATTGGCATCATTTTAGTAGAGATGACTCCATAATAGTAGAAATGACAAAAAATTTAGTGGTCATGACAAGATGCTTTTCGTTTAGCCGTCTTATTCACTATTCCTCATACTCGCGAATTATTCTCGATTGTTTTGGCTTCGTGATGAGTTTCCGGATTTTAGGAACACGTCCACCGCCGCCGAATCCGATGTCGCTTCCGCTGGACGCGTCGAATTTTAGCGCTGAGGATTTCGCCAACTGGTTTCGTGAGAGTCGACCTAACGCTGTTGAAAATAATGGTTTGTTTTTTTTGTTTCCAATTCTCATTCTGCTAGAATACGGTATTTTCGTAAAATTTTTGGACTACGTTCAGAAATCACAGTGCTAGTCATGGTTTATGAATATTTGCTACTAATTTTGCTTGGCTCTTTTTTCTCGACAGTTTTGTTAGTGGTCTCGTTTTATAATCGAAAAAAGTACTTTATCTACTGCTCTGTAAAAAAGTATAGAACAGTGAAAAAACGCTTCTGTAGGAAATCTCATAGAAACTTTCTATTGCTTCTATTAAAGGTTGGAAATTCCTCACTTTATTTGAAAATGGCCTTCTATTCTTATTACGCTTCACAATTTTTTTTTCAAATTTGTGCCTCATATTAACTCATAAAGGGCGCATGTGGGACAGTGGTCGGGGGGCGCTCCACAACACACACGTGGGATCGATCCGTGCGCCCCTGGCCCACCAAGCTTTTCCATCCCTCCGTGGTCGGCAAATTGGTACCAGACTTGTCTGGGAGAACTGGCTCGATGCATCGGTAGGCCACCGAGAGTATTTGTACCATCGGTATCACCTGTAGTCCCGTTGATCGTCGAGTGACTCGAGCGGGCACCAGTAAATCTTCCAAAAAAAAGAGACCAATTTTTTCCCTGTCGCGTGCAAGAGTAGCCCAGTGGGCTCTACTCGCTCTAGGGACTCGTTGAGCATCGTATCTTTTTTTCTAGGCTCTTCGTGAAGAACTCTGACCATCGGGTAGGTGGTCTTCCTGCAGTACGTTTGACATCCCGAGGAATCCAGTCACTAACGGCCCTTGTCCATCAATTGTCATTCATACGCATTACGTGTCCGACCCAACTTATCTTCGACTGTTTGGCGTACAGAACGGTATCTTTGATTTTTGATCGTTGACGCAAATCGGAGCTTCGGATCCCATCCCTTGTATGAAACGGGATACTCCTAGCATCGTCCTTTCGACTGCGCGTTCAATAACGCTGAGTGATCTTTCATCCTCTTTACGCATTGACCAGGTTTCTGGCGCATGCGTTAACGCAGGTAGTACCAGTGAGTCGAAAAGGTGGGCACGGAGTGTTCGGTGTTCTTTGTACTCTTCACTACATCCTCGATGCTCTTGAAAGCTCCCCAAGCCACTCTGTTTGCTTCTGCTCAACTCTGGAGCTAAGTCGTTCAACATGTTGATTTCCCGACCTAGGTAGAAGAGTCATTGTAAAGGGACAGATATACATCCAGTCACCTTCAAGCGATGCCTAATGATGTAGAATGCATGGCCCATCCCTAAGCGATCGATCAACGCCGAGAGTTTCACCCTTTTTTATTTATTTATTAACTCATATATATCTACGAGGCGCGTGTGGCGCAGTGGTTGGAGGCGCCACTGTGACACACGTGGAATTGATTCTCGCGTCCATGGCCCACCAAACCTTCCATCTCTCCGGGGTTGGCAAATTGGATACGTCGGTAGGCCACCGCGAGTCATTGTAAAGGCCAGGTATACATTCAGTCACCTCCAACGATACGTAATGAAGTCGAATGCATGGCGCATCCTTCAGGGATTGATCAACGCCGAGACCTTTATCCTTTTATATACCTACGGAAACACTGTTTAAATGTCTGGTGCAGAATTAAATTCTTTTTTCTCTTTTTATTCTCCTATCAATTTTTTTTCTTATTAGAATCTATTTTTCTTTTCGTAGAAATTGATAGCAACATATGAATCGTTAAAAAATAATTCAGCGCACACGCCGTGATACTGTAAGAAAAAGAGGGAAGAGAAAGGAGGAAAGAAGGGAGAGGAAAAAAGGAAAAAAACTTAAGTTGAATGAGATACGCGGCGTCTTTTTTTCTTTGCCTTTGTGGAAGAGCTTACAGTGCGCGGATGTTTCGACACAGAACTAGGACGCTCCTATGTTCCTCATTTGTTGTTTCATGGGCTTCTAACCTGTTGAGTGAGGGAATTCACTCATCAAATAACTAGGATGTTTACTGAATACCGTTTCGTTGGATTCAGTAAATAAAACAACTCTGTTGCGAAAATCCATGTGATGCTTTTATGCACCACCTCACGATGTCCCATCAGGGATTCTATTTTATCATTGTAGTTTTTTGGGATTATTTTCTGGTCTTAGAAAGAATACACTATGGAAAAAAGAAAATCAAAGAATGGAATAAATAAAAATACCGTAGAAAACTGGAAAGCCCGTTTTTAAGCTGTCTTCAGGCCAAATTTAATTAATGACATTTTAGGGAGTTCCCAGGATTGACTTTCCTATTAACCTCGGCATTGGATTATAAATCTGTTGTCCTCTTTTTGCAGCAATCGCGAGGTTGTTATTCAGCACACTTTTACTTCCTTGCAAATATAACACATACAACACAACGGTAGCTGACGTTTCGGCAGTATCCCCTTTTTCAGAGCCTGAAGGGTACACTAGTGGTACTAAGGCCCCCTCTGTGTTCACAAGTAGGGTACTAAAAGAAGAATCGCGCAACTTGGCTCGGCAAATAGCCATCTCCAATGGCTACAAAACAGTAACCCCACGAGATAAGTTTGGAAGGAGAGCGACGGCCCCAAAACGAAGGGTTTGGCCGAAATAAAATCCCGTTTATCTTGTCCTTCATTGATGAAACGGTAGCGATAGTTGAAATACCACCGGATACTCTACGTCGTCAGTTAGTTCGTAACCGCCTGCATGACCGTCTATGTGAAATACCAAATTGCGTAACTTGCCCTTACAACAGGGACGGTGACTGCATGAGTTCAGGTGCGACATACCTGATTTCTTGTAGTACTTGCGGTGACGAATATGTCGGCGAAACGGGCAGACTTTTATGTATCCGCATAAAAGAACACCTAGATGGCAAACGAAAATCGAAACAAGGTACGCCACTGGGCACACCTAGTATACAAGAACATAGCGGAGAAGATTTTGATATAAAAGTCGTTATCATCGCACGGGAGAGTAAAACACCAACGCGCCAACTTCTTGAGGCTTTTTGGATAAATTCCAAAAATCCGAGAATGAATAGCAGGGAAGAATGCCTTGAGATAACGCGTGGTCTAGCCCAGTATCTAAGAACGGATTTTTGATGTGGGATGGTGCAGTAATAAACCATATGCGACTCTAAGCGGCTGTTCTTCCTCGGTGGAAGGCAGGTAAAAAACGGTGGGTTTTTTTCGAGGAAGCCGGTAGTCGTGCAATTATTTTTTAGATTTTCATATTTCTGTTTGCGTTGTTGAAGCGTTTGACCTAGTAAGTTACATATTAGTGTACCCTTCCAGGCTCTGAAGAAGGTGATACTGCCGAAACGTCAGCTACCGTTGTTTTGTATGTGTTGTATTTGTAAGGAAGTAAGGGTGTGCTGAATAACCTGTAAAAAAAGAGGACAACAGTTTTAGGGAGTGATTTTTTGCTTATCCGGTATGAAGAGAGTAGTCAAGAACTGTGAAATGTAATTTTTTAGTGATCTTTCTTTGTTTTTACTATCTAGACATGTTATTTTGGAAAGTTCTGCTAAGAATGATAAGGACCATAGATATTCTTGGTGACATTGCGAAACCAATTATGGTTCTAATGTCCTTGTAATAAAAATTTGTACAGACAATGTCTCGTTAAAAAATTTTGCATTTTCAAATTGATCAACTTGTTAGTTCAAATATATCCTTGTGTTATGAAATGACAGCGCAGACTAGTTAGCAGTTGATTTTAACTTGCAACCAGTGACGCCTATAGGTGTCATAATGGTTTTTCGGTTGTGGCTGCTATAACACCTATAGATCTCAGTTTTTCTTATGGTGTTTATTTTAACATACAGAACCGTTACCTTATACTTTTTGATATCGTTTTATGGCCTATAGGAAACAGATGTTGTGTTGGGCGTTCTTCGGGAAAAGCTGTATTCTGCCCTTAAAAATCTGCAAAAAATCATTTGCTGAACGAGTTCACTAATGCGACATTTGGATGTTAAGCGACTACTATTTTAATTCTAATTGCTATCTGTCGTTCTCTTTTTTACAGCAATCTCGAGGTTGTTAAACAGCACACGTTTAACTTTAATGATGCTGAGATATTTGCAAAACTTTGGACCGCAGGTGTCTGCGGTGAGGAACGAACGCGCTATTGTCCTTTGCGGGGAGTAGCGCGCTCACCACCACACCATGCGGGTCCTTCGTTTCGCCTGTCTCTCAGCTACTTCTATCGATCGAAAAAAAAGCACACGTTTACTTCCATACAATAACACACATACAACACAACTGTAGCTGACGTTTCGGCAGAATCGCCTGACGATGAGGCAGTCGTCAACCATATGGGACTGTGAGGGGCTGTTCTTCCTCGGTGGAAGACAGGAGGAAAAAGCGGCTCTGAAGAAGGCGAAACTGTCAAAACGTCAGTCACGGTTTTGTTCTATGTGTGTTACTGTATGAAAGTAAACGCATGCTGTTTAACAACCTCGAGATTGTTGTACAAAAGAGAACGACAGATTTATAGTCCAATGCCGAAGTTAATAAAAAGTCGATCCTGGAATCTAATTGCTAAAATAAATAACAGCCATATAAATATAAAATGCTACCAAATGGTGAATGTAGACTGGGTTTGAAAAATACTGAAGTAGAGACCCGTAAGTGGCAAAACACTTGCAGATGCTGACAGTAATGTGTTTGGATGACTGAGTAAAGCAGCATACATATAATTAAGATGATGGTGAGATATTTGCAAAACTCCGGACCGCAGGTGTCTGCAGTGGGGAACGAACGTGCTATTGTCCCTTTCCGGGGGTAACGCGTTCACCACCACAGCATGCGGGTCCTTCGTTTCGCCTTTCTCTCAGCTAGTTCAATCGATCAGTGTCAGCACCTATCACTCGGTCACGAGATTGATCTGGAGAGCCCAAATCAGCATTGAACCCAGTTAAGCTAAGGCTGTAGTTATAATCACAATCTCTACCTTTTTATTTACATCACCAAAAAAATGTTTGTTTTTTTTGCAATTTTTGTTTCAGTTTGGCGTTGGGAGCCGATAGCACGAGGTTTCGGTATCTCGTATGTTATTCTTGGAAGCCTAGCGATTTTCCTGAATCTGTTTTTTCTTTATTCACTGTTAGCGAAACGTCGAAAGTCATTTTTCCACACTTTTTTACATAATGATTCTAGACTTCACTATTATTGACACTATTAAAGGTATGTGTATTGATTTTTTAACTTTTGAAAGTGTAAATTCGAATACCTAA
Organism: Angiostrongylus vasorum; assembly: GCA_018806985.1. Taxonomy (NCBI): domain Eukaryota; kingdom Metazoa; phylum Nematoda; class Chromadorea; order Rhabditida; family Metastrongylidae; genus Angiostrongylus; species Angiostrongylus vasorum. Next base: position 948,366 of record JADANN010000383.1, read on the forward strand.
GTGAACCGTCTTTTCTATTCGCATTTTATGCTAGCCCTTGTACAATTTCCGCCTAACTGGTAATTCGCTGTTTGTGCCAACGTTTTCTTTCCGTGAGGTATCGAAAGCCAATGGCCTTCTCAAATCATCACCATTTGTCAGCTAGTGACTGTGTTGATCCTAGGAGAGCAGTGGTTCTTGACACCGATTTACTCTTAGTTGGACTTCTGGATAAAAGTGTTCAACTTGCTCCCCATTTTGGGAGAACCTGCTAGGATAGTGTTTCCATGGCTAAACATCACAGTTCGTCGCAGAGGAACACCCCACAGCCAGAGGCTAGAGATATACGAAGAAAATGAGGAAGTTAGAAGAAGCAGCTTAGGAATTCTTCTGTATTAACCTGTCAGTTATTTTTCTTCAATCCCAGATCTACAAAAAGTTTGTTGGGATTGCCCTCGGATCATACTCCTCCACTTCAGCGTACTTCTTCCACGTCTTATCACTCAGGTCCTATCATTTCATTCCACTCTTGTTTCCTTCACTTTCAGGTATTTCATCAATTCTCTTCGCTATTAAATTATTAAAGACTGATCTGAATTCGGACCAATCAATAATATCGATACGTGTTGATCAATACAGTGGCATGCTCTTACGGTTTGTTGTCACACCTTTTCGACTATATTTTCTACCAAAATAGAAGAGGAAGCTGAAACTCGATAGTGCTTTTCTTCAGTGGTACTATTGAATTGGAGTATAACCTATGTTATCTTCTTAAAAGCGCAAAGTTCTCCTTATTTGCATGAGGATATCTAATTATAGCGAACCAGACGCGAGTTATCCTTTATTGCTCAATAATTCCTTCTCAACAAGATCCTACAGGGTGTCGGTAGCGCAGGAGCAATGATGCCATGCGCTACACCTGATACCTTTGTTAGAGCCCTAACCAGATCATCCAAGCCTCTCATGTCTTCGGTGTTAGGTATCATACTTGTCTCGGAGATTTCCTCCTATCCTAACCTAAGGTACGCCTTATCACTGCTATCCCATAATCGGGTTTTTGGACGGGGAGAGTCGCCGTGACCAGCATTCAAAGTCATTCACGACGGAGACGACAATTTTAAAGTACGAGCCGAACCCAATCGCAAATTCGAAGACCTTTATGGATAACAGGCAGAGAGGGAAGGAATCGAATGGAAGAAGTACGGATCCTCACAATATTTGATGTCGGTCGTGAAAAAAAACTGTCCCGCTATTTTCATATTGGATGGAAACCGTGTGTTCTAAATAGGCCATGCTTTGAGTTTTATCTATTCATCCTAACGTTATTTAATGTAACAACCACATTAAGTATATTTGCAAGTGGAATGAAAACGTGAAAATTAGACGACATAAGGGTTTGAGAAAACGACGAGGCCAAGGATTTTTTAAAGGAATTTCTGAGGGTCCATTTCTATACGAAGAATATTTGAAAGGGCGTGAGGAACCAGAAAAAAAATGTAGAACCAGTTCAAAAAAGAAGAAAAATGAAGAGATTTGTAGAAATGCAACACCGGACCTTTTGTCTATTGGGTTTTGAGGTTTCCTGTTGACGGATTTCTTCTACAATTTAGATTTTTCCTTGCAGATTCGCTAATTTGGCAACAATACTCAATCTTCTGTGTATTACATTGAATGAATACGTTTTTCATTTGTTATCCACTACGCTATTCGGATTTAATAACAAGGTAATCTTTTGATGAGTCTTTTCAGGGAAGATAAGAAACAACAACTGAGTACGTCAGTAGGTCCCAGCAAGTCATTCTACAGCTCAAATATCACGCTTACGATGCTACGAATGGAGTCGGATGCATGGCGAATCCTTAGCAATGACTGCCTAACGCTATAGATCTTTTAACGACTTATCGAATACTTACTGATGGAAAATTTATCTGATATTTAGACAGCTAGTGAGATTCCCTACTGCACTTTGTTGAGGTTCAATGACCTTGAAAAATGATTTCGGATATTTTGAATAGAGAGAAACGAGGAATTCTTCATTGACAACGTCCAACAAGCATTGAGAGAGTTCGCAAACGGGAAAACTCGGGCAGATTTGATTATGAGCAGAATAGCTCGGTGCCTGACTTGCAATAAATGAAAAGAAAGGGATTTTCTCTAAAAATAGAAATAAAAAGTGTAATTTGGGCACTTTTTTATTTGCTGCGTTGTAGAAGGGTATCATGTGAAATAACCACAACGGTGCTGAGATATTTGCAGAACTCCTAACTGCTAGTGTCTGTGGTGTGGATCGCACGCGCTACTCCCCTTTGCGGGGGTTAGCTTTTTCACCACCACGCCATGCGAGTCCTTCGTTTCGACCCACTCTCAGCTATGTTTTAACCCACAGACGCCATCAGCAATCACCCTTCAGTGGGATTGATCTGGGGAGCACAAACTGGCATTGAACACAGTTAAGCTGAAGCTGTAGTATAAATGTATAACTGTATATCGTAGAACTTCCTGGTTTTTAATACACAATGCCACTTTTTACATGTTCGTTAGGTAATTTGATCAAAAGTCCTAGTTAAAATGTATTCTTTCTTTGATAAGCTTTCGCCAGGTTTATATACAATTTTTATTCGGCTAACGTATCGACGTTTTCGTCTTCATCAGAGCCTACGATCCAAGTTCACAGTTTTTATTCGTCTCGATGTGACGTCTTCGCCTTCGCATTGAATTGTGTCTTCCTCAGCGGACCATCTCTCGAATCAGGCATACTCACTCGGTGATGCCTTTTTGTGCAGGATGCTGATGGTTGATAGTTGCGATTTTTTCGGTGATAGTGACTTGTTTTTCCTAGAGAATCAATCCTGCAGAAGTCGGTATCATTATCAGCTAGCAAAGAGCAGAAACAGTACTTCAAAACAGCCTTTCCTTTAACCTCAGTATTACTAATCATTTGACACTTGACACTTGAACGGCCTGTCCTCACTGGTTGCGCGGGCCCCAGCATAATCACCATTTATCGGAGATTTGCTGGTTAAGCCATTGCGGCACCCTGGAATCCCGAGGACACCATGGCCAAAGTCTGCCCCAGGTCGTCACCACGACAAGGAGTCGCACCCCTTGTGAATTAGGGGGAGATTTAGCACCATTCGACTTTAGTACAAAGACGGTGGTGGTTCCTGGTATTGGTTTACTCTTAGCCAGGCTTCCTGATAGAAACGCCGGACTCCTTCTCAGCTTGGGAGACCCTGCCGGGTGGAGGAATCCCCCCGCTTTACATCGCAGTCCGACATCCAGGAACACCTCCCAGCCACGATGAGGCGGTAAACCGTTGGGCGGATTACGAATCAGCATGTATTATTTCTTTAATAAGCTTACACGAGGTTGATAAACAAAAAGTTCTCGTGTTTTTTTTTCGTTCTTCTACAAAGTGCATTCCTGCTTTTAGGGAACACATTGCATTAATACTGTGTATTTTTAATAATTTTTCCTTGACTCTGAACAGTTTCAGAAAACGAGTTGTGCTTGTGATTGTTTGTATTTGGATAGTTTCATCTGTGGCAACATTTGCTAAAATGGTCGTTAGTCTTCAGAATCGTAACATATGGATCGACGACGAATGCGATAAGGACGGTAAAGGAATAAACTGTCTTTCAACTACTAGATTCTCAGAATTTGAAAAACAATCGATAACCAACTAATAAACTACTCCCCAATAGCAGTTATTGATTTTCTTCGAAATTTGCTCGGTAACACACTTTTTGCAAAGTCATTAAAATGTTCGTGCCTCCCTTCCGCAGCTTTCCTTTTTACTAGAACGTCATCGCTGATTGGGCAGGTTTCTTTCTTTCTCATTAGGATTCTGAAAACGCGCCATCTGAGGGTTCCCAGCCAGTCATCATAGCAACGAATCGGTGATAAGTTTGCTGTATTCTATAAATACCGTGACGCATATAGCGCCGTGGTAAGAGATGCCCAGCAATCGGTACGAATTTCGATTTTCGAATTTCGAAATTCGAATCAAAACCCTGCAGATGGTCCTCGGTTCGATGTAGTCTATTGGCCAAAGCAAGTCCATATTTCCTCCGGGGTCGACAAACCGGTTCTGTACTTGTCTGGGATGATAAAAACACTGACTTGGTCCATCAGTAGGCCCAGACAAGCCATTCACAACTGTGATGTGACGAATCAACTCGAATGCATGGCCGATGCATAAAGGTTTGGTCTACGCCGGGTATCTTTAAGCTTTGTAATTTAAAAGAAAATTAGAAAAATGAATAGCACTATTCTCAGTGCTGGTCTGTATTAACGGAGCTCCCGAATAGAAATGTCGGTGGCGATTCTGCTTTCAAGATGAATATACTAGAAAGGGAAAAGTGTTTTCTCTCCTTCCTGTCTATTTTTTCATCTACCTTTTTTTCTCTACCTTTTTTAAAACTTCATGAAGCGAAAAAAATTTTTTCGGGAGATTAACAATTAGTTGTTCACTTACGGAGGAGATTAGTACCATAAATCATCACCAACTTTTCATACTAAAACACCCAAAAAAACATTGTCACATAAATTAAACAGTGCCTTCGTCTCATTGAGGTTCTATCATTCCTTCTTTTTACAAATTAGAAAAAGAAACAAAGAATTTGCCTGCAACTTAGGAGCTCTCTTATGGAAAAGTCCTGAAAACCTCAGGGAGACTTTACATGGCGCTGTTTTTATAACTTTTGAGACAAAAGGTGTTGAAAGGTCGATTAGAAGCCCTTCATAACACTTTTTAATTAAAACTAACTTTCATTTTTTTACAGCCAATTGGATGTCATCATGTGTTCATCGATTACAAACATCGAGTTCCTCACAATTCATTTATCATTTGGGTTTAGTTGTTTTTTGTTTACTTTGCCTAGCTGTCACCGCCTACTCCTACAGTATTCTGTTCAGGTGAGAGCAGTCCTTTAATTTTCTTGGCGTAGATTTCCTTTATTAATTTTACCAGGTTGTGATCGTAAACAATTACTTTTTACAGCGTTGTTTCCCATATGGTAAAAGCTGAAATCAAACAAACTGCAGAATTGGAGTATCTGAAGACTCAGTCTGATGAAGGTGAATGAAAAAAAATGCGAACTATGGCGAAAAAGATGTCTCAGAGATCAACTTTTTTTGGAGTAGAGCAGCTATATGGAATAGCAGTACTTGATACTTACTTGATACTTGAATGGCCCGTCCTCACTGGTTGTGTGGGCCTCAGCACAATCTCCATTTTCGGAGATTTGCTAGCCAAGCCATTATGGTTCCTTGGAGTCCCGAGTTCAGCCTGGCCATAGTCTGCCCCAGGACTTCACCACCAAAGGCATTCACAGCCCTTGTGGATCAGAGTGAGATTTACCACCATGCGACTTTGATACCAGGACGGTGGTGGATCCTGATACTGGTTTACTCTTAGCTAGGCTTCCTGATGGAAAAGCCGGAATAGCAGTAACAAAACAAAAATCACATTTGCAGTATCTTTAAGAATCAGAAAAAAATAGGAAACGTTTCTTGGAAGGTTGAAGTCTCAATTTTTTTGAAAACAGTAAAGGCTGGTATTATATTGTTATTGTTAGTGTAATATTTTAATAAAACGTTCTCTGAATTATTTCGGTGATGTCTGTGGTGGTTTCCTATCGAAGAGCCTTAGATCAGCATTTTTAACAACTTTGACATGACGTTTTGGCGTCATCATAGGGATAATCACCGGGACACTTGGATTGTTTGTCCTCACTGGTTGTGCAGGCTACAACATAATTTCCATTCTCCGGAGATTTGCTGGTTTTAGGCACTGTTGTTCCCTGGAGTTCCGAGGCCGGCCTAGTCGAAGCCTTCCTCAGGACCACTGCTGCTAGTTGCCGCCTTTGTGGATCAGAGGAGGATTGTCCATCATGCGACTAGTTTGATACCAGGGACGATGATGATCCCTGTTGTTGGTTTACTCGAAGCTGGGCTTCCGGTTGGAAACGTCGGACTTCTTCTGAGCTTATGAGGCCTTTGTAAGAACTTACTTGGGAGATGAATCCCCAGTGTACTTCCGAGCCCTACACTCTAACACCTCCAAGGCACGACGGGATGGTACACCGTTGGACGCATTATACGGAGGTTGCCTAAAATGCTTCAAAAACGTTCCATCTTTTCAATTAATTTTTTCCTCGGTTTTGGAAAAGGCGTTTTTGAAAAGTCAAAGAAAGGAGCAAAGAATAGTCGAAAGATGCGAAATAAAGCAGAATATGGATCATTTGGAACAAAAAAAATTGTTTATATAATGCTGAGATATTTGCAAAACTTCGGACCGCAGGTGTCTAAGGTGGGGGAACGAACGTGCTATTGTCATTCGGCATTGAACCCAGTTAAGCTTTCACCACCACACCATGCGGGTCCTTCGTTTCGCCACTCTCTCAGCTAGTTATATCGATCACTTGCCATCAGCAATCACCTGTCAACGGGATTGATCTGGCGAGCCCAAATCGGCATTGAACCCAGTTAAGCTGAGGCCATAGTTGTAATCACAATCTCAACCTTTTTATTTACTGCCTATCCTTTTTTAATGGCATGGTATGTTGCGAAATATAACTCCTATAATGCTAAAATATTTGCAAAACTCTGGACCGTAGGTGTCTGCGGTGGGGACGAACGCACTATTGTCCTTTCCGGGTGTTAATGCGTCATCAATACATCACACGGGTCCTGCGTTTCGCCACTCTCTCAGCTAGTTATATCGACCACTTGCCATCAGCAATCACCTGTCAACGGGATTGATCTGGCGAGCCCAAATCGGCATTGAACCCAGTTAAGCTGAGGCCATAGTTGTAATCACAATCTCAACCTTTTTATTTACTGCCTATCCTTTTAATGGCATGGTATGTTGCGAAATATAACTTATATAATGCTGAGATATTTGCAAAACTCTGGACCGCAGGTATCTGCGGTGGGGAACGAACACGCTATTGTCATTCGGCATTGAACCCAGTTAAGCTGAGGCTATATTTATAATCACAATCTCAACCTTTTTATTTACATCACCCAAAAAAATTGTTTTCCCTAACCAGGTCCAAATTTACTTTAATCAACCATGAATTGTTTCCAGTTCATTCAGGCGATCGACGTTTTGAGAACAGGCATATACTGAAACGACATAAATACGTTGTAGTCATCGGTACTGTGATCGGTATCTACAGTGTTTATTTAACTGCCTATGCCACCATACAAGTACTTATGCTTGTCAACATCAGCGAGTAAGTTTTTGCTTAACAGGAATTCTTGGCTTTTTTAAATAAAAAGCATTATGTCAACAATGTTTCAACTTTCATCTACTGCCAATTTTTTTTTCAACTTTTACACTTCTTACCTCATGCTTAGCCCTATCTGGAGACGTACGGTACAGATTTTTCACGTGATCCTGCATAAGTCATTTACCCATCCCAGCAATTCTCGGTTTCCCCCTATCTGGTCATCCGCGAAGGTCTTCGGATTTAGGTGTGAGCTTTAGTTGCTGCATGAGAACCTTCGTCTGTTTTATAAAAGTCGTCAAATTCTAGTCGAGTCGATTCTATCTGGAATGCTAGGATGGCCGTGTAAGGTAGGCCGCACGCAGCCACAAACCTTTCTGGAGTAGAGAGAGCTTCCCAGAAAGGTCCGCCACCAATTCTTCCGACATCAGAAGCATGGAAGGTTTGGTTGATCGGTGGATCGGTCGAACCAGTGGCGTCCCCCTATTGAATGGCATTTCTATGCTGTGCTTCCCATGCACCATACGAAATAAAAAATAATAAAAATTTGTTCGTAGATATTTTTTTCATTATGCATTTGTCATGGACATGAAAATGAAAACATTGGATGTTTCGATTTTTCATATGGCTGCTTTGTTAAGTATTTGTTCTGTTGGAGCTGATCGCTCAAAAGAATATACAAAAAAATACGCCAGAGTTAAGAAACGCGATTCATCACCTTGGGAACTGTGAGATTTATATCCTCTTTCATTGATAATCTAACACAAGGTTAATAAAAGGCTTTGTTCGACCGATGTTTTCTCTCCTTCTTCTTTTTTCCGAGTGGAAATGATCCGAATCGATCTGCAAGATTTATATTTCCATGTGAGCAAGCATGCATTTTTTTGGGCATTTTTTCATTAATTAAAAGAAGATAAAACTTTTGGCGTTGATCAATCCTTAAGGGATGCGCCATGCATTCGACTTCATTAAGCATCGTTGGAGGTGATTAAATGTATCTCTGGGCTTTATAATAACTCGCCATGGCCTACCTATGTATCGAACCAATGCTGCTATCTTCCCAGACGAGTCTGGTGCCAATTTGCAGAGCCTAGAGGGATGGAAGGCTTGTTGAGCCACAGTTGCGGGGATCGATTCCACGAGTGTGTTTCAGGGCGCTTCCGACCACTACTACGACCGACACGCACCTCTTTTCACCAATTATTTGTCAGTAATAGATTCACCACATTTCTGCAACCATCATGCTGTTATCACGGATTTTTTTCAGCATATCAAATGACTATCGTCGACTTGATTTATTGTATCTGAAGTATATCTGTTATCTCTTCATTTCACTTCATTCACTACTTCAGCCACTTTGCTATCTTCGGATAAGAGAATTCAGGACGCTGATCAAAAAGTAGGCTTTGATCCTATTGTAAGCAGTGTTTATACATCATTCTATTTATCAACTTTACGACTAGAAACAAATATTGTTGCTCGGGAAACCAGACCAGTCACTAACAATGTGATTAGCTCGTAACAAATATTTAGTGATATGAAATATAACACACAACTATACGTTTGGGTTACTGTATTACGGGTATATTGTTCTAGTATACTGTAGTGAGTTTTCTAGAACGCTGTGCAGTAGGAAGGATCATGACCAATTCACCAACATTGATGCCCATACAATGTCTCTAACTCAGAAGGACGTTAATGGTGGAAATAATTTGGCCTAACTGGCGTCAAAATCAGAAAAAAATAACAATCGTTCGTCACCGTAATGCCGTACGAGTTGTCACGCTACGTGAGTTCAATCAATACGTCTACACCGTAACCAAACCAAATAATCGTTTGATAATTTCAATCAACTAAAAAGGTGTGTGTGTATATACATATATGTGTCCATGTATGTGTGGATTTATGCAATATTTCGCTCTATAGTGTTCCGACGCGCTCCCATGGATCGAATTCGACGGCGTGATGAACAGTCGTGCCACCAACTCGTCCGTACGATTTCCTCTTTGTCGACTGCACTAATTTTTTTCTTTGTTCGCTTTTCCAGTCACTGCTCCTTAATATTATTGTTTGATCACGGAAATTCATATTTATAGAGTTTCAAAGAAAGACTTAAAAATATTTGGACATGATAGCATCGTTCGTGGATCGTGATGTGACGTTGCAATAACTAATGTGACCTCTTGTCTAAGCTGTAACTTTCTTATAAGTTGTGTATTTTGTAAAAAGTTTTTTTTAAAGTTTTTTATTGCTACCGTTTTTGTTTTGGATTGTTTTTAAGAAATGATAACGATGATGTTTTCGAGCAGAAATGTCTGAGATTCGAGGTTGGTACGACGCTCCCACTAGAAACGGCATTAGAACAAATTACTAAAGAAAATGATTGGGAAGAATTTTTGAAAAATGACACCAATTACGAAATATAGCTTAAACCGTGCTGAGATATTTACAAAAACCCAGACCGCAGTTATCTGCGGTGGGGAACGAATGCGCTATTGTCCTTTCCGAGGAGTAACGCGTTCACCACCACACCATGCGGGCCCTTTGTTTCGCCTGTTTGTCAGCTAGTTCTATCGATCTTTTGCCATCAACAACCACCTGTTAGCGGGATTGATCTGCGGAATCCAAATCGGCAACGAACCCAGTTAAGTTAAAGATCGATAGAACCAGCTGAGGGACAGGCGAAACGAAGGACCCGCATGGTGTGGTGGTGAAACGCGTTGCTCCCGGAAAGGACAATAGCGCATTCGTTCCCCACCCACAGACACCTACGGTCCGGTGTTTTGCAAATATCTCAGCATCGTTGAGGTTGTATTTCGCAATATACCCCTGCCATTAAAAAGAGTAGGCAGTAAATGATAAGCTGAAACAATGACACTAATGTCAAAAAATCTGATGACGCCACTGAAATAGTGCAAGAAATGCAACTTAATGACCAGAATTCACGTTTAGTCCAGAGGAGTGAATTCAAAAAAAGCAATCTCATCATGAAATAAGCAACAAGAAAAATATAGCTCTTGGCACTGGTCAATTCTCGGGGGAGGGAGCGGATAGCACAGTGGTAGTGATACCGATCATCACAAGTACGGTGCCGGGTCGATTCCGCCCTTGGCCAACCAGGCCCCTCATCTCTCCGGGATTGAAGAATTGGAAGCAAACTTGTCTGGGAAAGAATCACTCTCTGCAGTCCGAGTGGGTGACTCTAGCCCAGCTATCTCAAGATTTAAAGGACAATTGACTCAAATTTCAATCTCAATTCAACGACATTCATGACGAAAGGAAAATCTTTAATCAGCACCCGTGGCCACACCTAGGAAGTAGGAAGACCTTTGTGGATGATGTATGCGAGGAAACGAATCCAATGTGAGAAGTGCTTGGATCCGTACAGTAGATGTGAAATACGCGTCGTAGAGTAGAAAAATTTTTAAGGGATGCGTCGAGCATTCGATTTGATTAAGTATCGTTATAGGTGACTGAATTCGTGCATGGCATTTCCTATGACTTGCAGTGGTCTACTCATGCCCCAAATTAGTACTACTATCCTTCTATGCAAGTCTGGTGGACATAAACCAACCACGTTAAAGTGTGAATTTGATCAGCCCAGTGCACAAGATCGAATTAGCCACCGGTACGATATGCATGGTATCGAGATTCTGACTACTGCGCTATACGCACACTTCTAGCAACAAAATAAGAAGCAATATCTTTTTTGTGCTTATTTGGCATTTTTAACACTTCTTCTCTTCATTTTCTTTCTATTCGGTTGTTCCTTGTCTAACCTGTATGCAAAGTAGCAGTTCGACTCAATGAGACCAATTTGGCTTTGTGCATGCCACCATGATGACGCGTTTCAGCTACCTGGTGAGGTTGGATGAACTGAATGATAAACCAACTGATTTGATTCATTTGTTATCAAAAAAAATTATGATCATTTTCGTCCTTCTCTTCGATGTGTGATTAAAAACGGTATGAGAAAAATTATATACTACTTCCTAACTGTTTTTAGCACATTTTTTGTAGAAGAACATAACGGAGCTTTCTAAACGAACGATGAAAAAGCTCACCTCTGGCATTTTGATCGTTTCCACTTTTGGATCCTTTTCAATGAAATTCACCTGTAGATGTTATCAATTAATGTGAAAGCAAAAACAACTTAATTAAAATCCACAATTCTGAGATATCTACGGAATATTTAAAGCAAAAATGTCCCCGTTTCTAACCTTATTCTTCGTTCTGATGTGGTTGATCAAATGCATCAGATTCGGCCGTGCTTCTTCTGACGAGTCGGCTTCTTCATTTTTCGATTTAGCCATCGATATTTTCTGAATAGATCTGTTCTTCTCTTTTCAAATGGTTTTTTTCCAGTTGTTTAGAAGCTCCCCTAACATTGTGGGCTCGAAGGCAACCACTTTTTTCTAAACATCCTCTGAATATGGATAAAGCACTCGGCGTTGATCAATCCCTGAGAGAAGCGTCATGCATTCGGTTTCATTAGAAATGGTTAGAGGTGATTCAATGCACATCTGGCCTTCACAACGAACTGCGGTGGCCTACCGATGTATCGATTCATTGCTGATATCCTACCACACAAGTCTGCTACCAATTTTTCGAACCCGGAGGGATAGAAGGCTTAGTGAATCTAGAGCGCGGGATCGATCCCATGTGTTACATACATGGCGCTTCCAACCACTGGGCTACAGTGCCCCCCAGACATCCCTATATTAGCCAGCAATCTGTGGTTGGAGTTCTTTTCTTCCTGCTGTTTTCGTTAAAACTATCTGACAAATCTTTCGTTCCTTTAAATTTTGAACATTCATTTCCGTTACCTCAAATCTTAAAAATAAAGATAACAGATTTTTTCAAAGATCTACAACTTACCAACAGATTTTTCACAGATTTGGTGCTAGGCAAAGGGATTACGGTAGATTTCAGCGTACGGTCCGAGGCGATAGTGGTTCTCATCGGTGGCGGCGTTAAAGATGATCGTCCTGCTGAGGTCTCATCAACAACGACGACATCGTCCAAAGCGACAGAAGTCATGTTGATGAACCGACGGTTATCAGTATCCTTGTCCAATGTCTGAAATGCAGTCAAAAAACTTCCTCATTTATTCATTTATTCACACGAACGGTTCCATTCTTAAATCAGTAGGCCTTGACTAATTCGACTTCAACTAAACATTTTTTTGAATATTATGAGAAAACGCTTACATCATTGTTACTGGCTTGCAACTGTGCAAGCGGACCTGATATTTCACTTTGTACGAATGTGCTGTTCCCATGGACGACGACACCTGAAAGAAACACTTCCATCTTTCCGTTTTTTCTTCTTTTCTGTACTGATACTTACCAGGTTAGATCATCATATTACGAGTGTGTAGCACAGTGGTTAATGGTGCCTTACACACAGAATCTTTGGTTCAGCATCGTGTATTGGGCAAGCCAATCCCTTTATCCTACCTAGGCATTTCGACACCATCTTCATTCAAGACTCACTCAGTAACTTTTCCTCGGTTTTGTTCTAACAAAATTGTTAACTACGAAAGTGTTGGAGGTGCATTTGAGAAGATGACCACGGCGATCGCTTCTTCACGGACCAGTCTTATCGAGCTCCAAACACTGGCGATTAATTTTTTCGTTTTCTTTTTATTTTACAGGATTTTTTCTGCATTCCTTAACTAGCGCACCTTTAAATTCCTCACTAATTGGTTTGATACGATGCAAATATACAATTCCAGATCGCGGCAAATCTCGAATCTTCTCGACACCTCTGTAAAATACGGTTTTTAACCTACAGGGAAAACTTTGTGTAAATCGCTTCATCTTCTTTTCCTGAAATTATTAATTACTGCATTTTTTTATTATTAGGCTTCCTCAAAATTATGGAAGAAAGTCATTTCACCTCAGACTTCTCTGAATCGGATAAAGATTTCGAGCATGAAGTTTCGGATTTACCGGATAAACATAGACGAAAGGTTCAGCGATGATGAACGGAAGGAATAGTAGCAATGGTAGGACCATGGTATTTGCTCTGACCCTGAACAGTTTTCATTTGAGCTTAAAGGATGATATAAAGGGGTTTTATTTATATCGTAAGAAAATATAACTAAAGGTTTCTTTTTTTTTCGTCAAAAAAATCACAAAAGTGGAGAAAGAACAGCTCGAAGATAATGGACGAAGCTTAACGATGCATTCTGAAGTCAGTGGTGAATATACAACACAGTAAGATACCAGTGTTTTAAAAATATCCACAATGAAGTTGTTCACATGACTAGAGTTCCCTTATTTGTAGCAGTTATATACCTGTTATAAATACCTTTAGTTCACTCTTAGGCTCATAATTCTACAACGTCCTCTGTATCAATTCACTCGTAATGAGTTGAAAGTTTTCTATAGTAGACATTTGTAGAAGAGTGGAAAAGCATTGTGGCCGGCACGACGTCTATAGAGTTCATATTTTTTTCGGTTTTCTTTCGCTGCATGGAAGCTTTTTGCCCTAGTCTTTGATCTTCAATCGATAGTTTATGCAACACGGATGCTGTTCGGAAAGTAGTCGTAGAATAGCTTCTCTATAACGTAATCACTTTCAAAGCAACACCCTTCTTTGGACAAAAGTTCAGTGCACGCAACGCGTCGAGAAAAAGTTACGTGCCATAAGAAGTTACCGTTAATCATGTTTGTGAAATTGTTCTGATCTGGAGGGCAATAAGTGCTTAACTGTTTTGTGGGAAGATTTTGTGAATATCCGGAATAAATACACAAATACAGTATACCCTTCTGAAACTAATGGAATTTTTTCGAATCACAGGAACTCATCTCAACTTCCTGATAAACAGAACTCACTTTAAAATGGAAATTAAGGAAATGGGATAGACGAGAAAGAACGTAAGTGAGAAGTTCAGTTTGTGCGAAAGTGAAAAGTGATGAATAAACGAGGTTTTTCAGTGAACAAGTGAAAAGGGATATCAACTGACCTTCGACATCTCGTTCTCGTGATCGTTCGTCTTGTCCCATCTCGTTGGGAACAGGTACCTGGATGTTCCGGTACGGAAACAGAACACTGTATTCATCAGCTACTTGTCGTCTACAATCGTCAAGTCTTCTTCATACAACTTTGAGTGATCAGAATATTTGGCAAAACTACGGTGAACATCAAGAAACACAAAGCTGTAACGATATAAACAAAATGATGCTGAGACATTTGCAAAACTGCGGACCGCACGTGTCTGCGGTGGGGAATGAACACGCTACTATCCTTTCCCGATTTGTGCTGCGGACACGTGCGGTCCGAAGTTTTGCAAATATCTCAGCGTCATTGTGCTTATATTTCACGTAACCGTGGACCCCTGCAGTAACTGTTGTAGGCAAAAAATAACAAGCTAGCGCTGTAACGATAGCTTTGTTAGAAATCTTATCTGAACATTTAAATACAACCGTAACGTTTATTGTTTTGTGTATTGTTTAATAGAGTAAATGGACACAGTGGACAGCACGTGTAAATTTCAATGCATAATCTTCCCGTCTGTTTGGTTTCTTTTTGCCACCAAGAACTTATTTGCTCTGCTACTGTATACACTAGGTGATTTATCCAAGGTTGTAAAACTTCTGACCTATACTGAAACTACAAATTATCACAGGAAATCCATTTGAATTATAACAGGCAAACACAGCTGTAAGTAGAAAATATGAACGGCCATGATGTAAAACTATTTGAAGAATATCTCAGTGGAAAACGTATAAAACCATTGTTACCTAAATGACCACTCTTCAATACATTTGCTCTTCGTTTCGTAGTTTTCTAATGGTCACGCACGTAGTCGGTGAGTTCGGGTGTGAGGTCGCTTCAACTTGAGAGTCTGTTCACTCCCTTCATGCTGAGTGCTGGCCGAGTGTGTGTGATTTTCCTGAAATCCCTTAACAGCTTCACATGACTGTCCTCACGTCTTCATTAGCAGATGTCGTTTTGAAGCAAACGCATGTCTGCTGTCTTTCGGATTCAGATTTCTCCAGAACAGAAGAGATTCTTGTGACGGCAGCAAATTGTACAACTCGTGGCTCAGTGGTTAGAGGTGCACCAAAGGATTACAAAAGTAGTCGTTTGTTCGATACCGCACTACTGGCAAACGAAGTCTCCCGTCACTCCGGGGACGGAAGATTAGTGCCAAACTCGTCGGCGAAGATAGAAAGCACTATTATTGTACATGGGTCCATAAATAACATGGTATAGGCCAAATATACATTCAATCATCTCCACGATGCATTAAATGAAGTTAAACGTAAGGCACTTCCCATTCCCAAGCGGTTGATCGGCGTTGAACACTTCATCTATACAATGTGTTCTACTTCCAATACGACCTTCTTTGCGAACAAATAGACATTGCAGCTTATCCTAACCCCAAAAAAATATTAGAGGTTGTCGTTAAAACTGTTCTAACCAGCATATATCAACTGTTCTAAAGTCATGTTGATCATTTCATAGACGGATATCGTTGGAGTGCGGTAGGGTGCTTTCTACCCTGAGGTCATATCATAGTTGGAAATTAGTATAAATTGAGGTGAGACCTACTTTTTACCTTATTCTCAATTTCATGGAAAGATTGTATTTTTTTTCTTTGAGACAAAGCTTGAAGCATCTCACTGCCCTCATGTTTTCATAATTTGCTAAACACTGAACACATTTTTCTAGGCGCACGACTTTTTTCTAAGCTGCAAATGCTTGGCCTAGTGGAACTATGGGCAGTGAAAGAGTTGGTAAAGAAAAAAAACGAGACCAATATCACAATCATTGTGGATGACTATAGAATATTCCAGGCATGTCTGCTGACGAAGCTTTCTGAATCCATCAGCATCTATGAATATGAATGTTGCGCAGCGTTGATTTCGTGGTGCAGTGGATCATTCACTGTAAGATTCCTTCTAAACTGTCTGTTTAAAGATCCGAATCTACTTGCTATTATGTGCCCATTATGGCGAAAATATGGAAACAGTCAAGGGATCATCTAACGTTTTACGTTACTTGTGATGGACACCCAACGATAAAATGATGGTGAGCAGGAAATTGGAATATGCTGAATTGGGACTTCTCCAGATACTAAAAAATATATGGGCCTGCGTAGGCCCATTATTTAAAGGTGCCCTGCAACACATATGTGGTAGATAGTTCGATGGGACGCCCTCGGACTCATCAAGATTTCATCCTTTAGGAGCCATCGAAATGGTAGTAAACTTGTCTGGAAAGATATAGTATTGAGCTGACACATCGCTCGGTCGCCGCAATTCACAATTTAGTGGAGATACATAGTCAGTCAACTCTAACGATACATAATGAAATCGAATGCATGGTGCATCTCTCGAGGGACTGATAACTATCGAAACTTTGTCCTTTATAATTTTAGCACAGGAATTAGTCCAGATAGGTGAAGAAGTGATAAAGCGTAGGTGGGAGGGCCACCGAGTGTGATGGATAGGATAGTTTCGTAACCCTGATCGTCCTACCTTTGCGATGTTGAGAGCGCGACGTCCACCCACGCGTTTCGCGGTGAGCGACCAATCAATCCGTACCGGCTCTATTTGCTGAGCTTCTTCGGATTTCAAATTTTAGATGCTCCAAAAACAGTTGAGATGCTTATCGATTTCTTCTGCAACTTTTTGGACAGTTGTATGTTTCTTAGCCTCCACAAAGACCTTCATTCAATTCATCATCGTCATTAGCGGAAAAACCTCCGCGAACATTCTCTCTTATCTGCACCATCAAATTCGTCAAGACGAGATTTTCGCACACTCTCAGATCCATAATCCGTCGATGTTTCGAGCTCTTTGCGACTGGATTACATCCTGTTCTGAATTAAAAAAGATAAAGCTCTCGGTCTGAGGGATGTGCCATGCATTCGATTTCGCTAAGCATCGTTTGGAGGTGATTGAATGCATATCTGGTCTTTACAATGACTCGTGGTGGTCTACCGATGTAATGAGGCAGTGCTGCTATCCTCCCAGACAGGTCTGGTACTAATTTGCTGAACCCGGAGAGATAGAAGGCTTGGTAGGCCATGGCAGCGGGAATCGATTACATGTGTGTTGCAGGGCCCTCCAACAACTGCGCCACATGTGCCCTATGAATCAATCACACTAAGCAAAAACGCATGAAAGGCGCTTTGCACTGATATAAATAGTGCACCATTTGAAGAAAAAACTGTTACTAAAAACGCATACAAGAAGGATGGAGTGCAAATCCTGCAATAACTGTCCAGGAAGGTAATATTTTTTTTCAATGCTGAAAGCACTTTGTACCGTAGCATACCTTGTCCACCGACTTTCCGTCCGAACTGCATAATAATTGTAGGAAACTGAAGCTACATGACAAATGCAAAACTGGGTTCCTCCTGCTGTTTCCAACTGCAAATCATTAGCATCGTGACGCGCAATAGGAACGTATACGTCTTCACGCGACGCTACGATCGGTCGGTATGACCTCTGTCAGCGTCATAGTCTTCCGGATAGTTTTTTGTGCTGCTAACTGCTAAAAACACTGTCCAATGCTGGTGCTCTGTGTTTGAATGATGGACTACGGTAACATTTGGCTTCCGGTTTCGTTGTGCTGCTCTTTCTTCTCGTCCGGAAACGAAAGTGATTTAAAATGTTAACAAGATTTTTCTTCTTCTCTTCAGAAAGAGTGACTTTTTTGGAAATATTGTAATTTGTGGCTTATCTATTTACCTACCTAACTACTTAGACAATCCTTTCTCCATATTTTGTTCGGGTAGCAAGAAGGCAACGCTAACGGCTAACGCACTACGATAAGTCTAAATGTTTTTTCTGAACCCATCCATAGATCGCATTGTCATTGTCATTGTTTACTGATCTGTTCAGTTATTTATCCGATCGTATGCATGACACAACGTCACACATTGCGTAGATTTCAGCATTTTTTTCATTCTATTCGTTTTCTCTCATCCGTCATTTCTAAGCGCCCTGGGTTTCTTCGAGTGGGTTCTGCTACCACATGAAGATTTGGTTTTTTTTTTTCATAAATGTCATAGAACACATTTCGATCCAATTCACTCTGGAATGCTTCAATAGCCATTCTGTGCTGGGCCCAGTTTCTGCGGATTAAAGGGAGTAATCTGATTCCATACAACCCTGTTGCTAATTTTCCAACTCCAAGACGTAGGGAGCTTCGCCTACTTACCTGTCGAACTAGCGACTTACGAGTAATATTTCACCACCCCTAATCACTGTGCTTCCAATGCTCCCAACTTCACATCTATTATTAATATTTGGCAACTGCATACCCAAGTTTGTTATATGTGACTCATTTTTCTTGTGGCCGCTTATTTTGCCAACTAGTGATTTTTGCTGCACTTTTTGTAATCGTCCTTCTGCTTATCAAATGAATGCTGTAGCGTGCAACGCCTTGGGCGAGGTGTATTCTGCATTTAGAAAATTACTAAAAACTTTGATGGCGCTGAGATAGCGGTGGGGACCGTAAGCAGTCTTTCCGGGAACTAACGTGTTCATCACGACACCATGCGACTCTTTCTGTTTCGCCTTACTCTCAGCTGTGTTATTGACCTGTAAGTGCTATCAGTAATCACTAGTCAACGAAATTGATCTGGAGAGCACAAGTCGGCATTAAACCCAATTAAGCTATTGAACTCAGCAATAACAAGGCTGGAAGTAAGGCGAACCGAAAGACTCGTATTGTGTGGTGGTGAGCGCGTTAGCTCCCGGAGAGAGTAACAACGTGTTCGTTCCGCCACGGCAGACACCATCGGTGCGGAGTTTTACAAGTATCTCAGCATCATTGTGGTTATATTTCACACCATAACGTGCCATTTAAAAAAAAGAGTAGACAGTAAATAAAAAGTAACGACTAAAAACTTTTTCGAACGAGTCAAATGCCTGGTATTTAAAGGGTGATTGGTAGTTATTTCAACTTTAATCTCAGTAATGAATCATCTAGTGGTACAAAAACTGTTCTGATATAAAAAATACAGAAATCCACCCGAAAAATGCTGTAGACACTTCCAAATGTTGACATCAATCTGGTCGTTTAATACAGCATAATAAAAATATGCTAAACAGTAGCGTAAATCCCATTCATACACCTAGAACAAGGCTCGTGTGGCGCAGTGGTCGGAGTTGCCCTGTAATGCACACATTGGATCGATCCCCGCTCACTTGGTTCACCAAGCTTTCTATCCCTTCGAGGTCAGCAAATCGGAACCAGAATTGCCTGGGAGGTTAGCACCACTGGCTTGATACATCGGCAGGCCACCGCCAGTCACTGCAAAGGACAGATTTGCACTCAATCACCTCCAATGATGCTTAATGAAGTCGATGGCATGGCGGATCCCTGAGGGATTGATCAACGTCGACAGCTTTATCCTTTTTATACTATCTTTTCTTATACCCCTAGAGCTGTACAGCAAAGTCTACATTACTGTTCGCTTGATGAGCAGACGCGAGGTTGTTGTTACAATATTTATTTAACCACGACTGATATTTTCTCGGTTTCCCCTCATAATCTCGGCAGGGAAAACTACAACCCTTAATTTTAGTACCACTGGAAGTAGCTTCTTTTAAAACAATTAGAGTTTTAAAAAAGGACTTTCAATAAACCTCCATAACAATGACCGACAACTTTCTTGCATGATAGAGCTAGCATTGTGATGAAGAGCTAGTTTTGCAAAGACGACATGCGGGTCTTCTTGAGTTGCAGAAGCTATTGCCATAGCTCAGACTTGGGTAATTAAACCGTTTATAAACAAATACAACATTAATAACATAATAATAACGATAGAAAAGTAGTGGCACAAGAATCACGCAAGTTAAAGATATGAGGTGCTATGGCTACTACTGAAGTGAGGCTAACAACGAGATAATTGCATTGGAACATTATTACATCATTAATACAATTCTAGTAGAAATAACAACAACATAAAAAATAACGGCTGGTTAGCCATGGGCGATGCCGCGCTCGCACTATCCGCGGCCAGTGCGGCGGCTGAGGGAGGCAGTACGCTGGGGGACGGAGAGTGATACAGACGAGCCGTGTTTTCAGCTGAGCTAAGAAAGATCATAATTGTAGCTGTCAGGTGCACTTTGGCACGATCGATGCAGACAGTAGGCTACATGAGCATTGATGGTGCTATGGACAACGACTGATGAGTCATCTACGGCACACAGTCAGGCGGCTGGTCGTGGATAACGCTGTGTCTGCAGCGTGAGGTTTGAGCACCGATGGATGCCACCATTGCCTAAGGAGATATCATGAGGCAGAAAGATAGTGACTCAGAACTGATAAGCCGACTATAGCGGCTTAACAGATACACAGCATAAGCTGGCTGGTCAGCGGCCTTGTACGCATGGCGTACATTGTGGGAGGAATGGTACATGCCAATGATGGCGTGACTCGAGTCGATGGCCTACAGCTGGTCGTTGTTGCGGTGTGGGTGTTCGTTGTCGCATCTAGTCAAATCCAGTGGAAGGCCCACCCCTCGAATGAGGAATCCACTCGGCGGTGCCCTTTTATACGTCTCGGTCGCTTCCCTCCTCCACGCCACAGGCTCACCAAGCCCTCCATCCCTCTGGGATCGGCAAATTGGTACCAGATTTGTCTGGAAGGGTAGCAGTATTTCCTGGATACATCGTTAGGAACCGCGAGTCATTGTAAAAGTCAGGTACGCATTTAGTTACTAACGATGCTTGATGAAGTCGAATGCATCGCGCATTCTTCAGGAATTGATTATCGCCGAATGCTTTGTCCTTTTTCTTGCCTTCCAATTATTCGATGGAGAACAGTAGCGGAAAGTTCCACACGTGTGGTAAATGTGCCTGTGTCGCGTTAAAAAAAATCGGGCTGAGGTATGAAACGAGATCACACACGGGCACGACGCTGGTTAGATGAGGCGCAGGGCTTAGCAGTGTCCCAACCCTTCAGGGCTGAAAAAGTGATTGATACTTACAAGAGACCAGTTGACTCCATACAATCCAGGTGAAAACCCTTTGCCCCAGCTATCCCAGCGCTCCAGGGGGGAATCGAACCCTCCAGAACTTAATGGCATTCACGAAGATGACGAGAATCCTCAAGCAACAGAAGAATCCACACCCGAAAACTTCAAAGAACTTCGTGAATGATTAAGGCGAGGAAACGAGTCGAATGCAAGAAATGCTAGAATTCTTCACAATAGATGAGAAAACGGATAATGTTAAACAAAAGAAGGAAGAATGAACACGCTCAAATAGCGTTGCCCTAAATAAAGAAGAAATCATTCATAGTTCCACTCAACGATGTTTGAAGCACTTTTCTCCTACATGAGATTACATGCGAACTGTTTTACATGTTGAGAGTTAACGTGTATGAACAAATTTAAGCCTTTTATCGTTAAAACTGATAAGATCGACACATACCAAATAGCCTAAGACAAAGTTGGCATTTTATTGCTGTTCCACGCTTAACGCGCAGTTGGTGCATTCTACGATCTGTTTATATTGTGTTAACAGTTAAGTTCTAGAAAACTCATTCGCTATCCGGTGTGTTTCCAACTTTTTCGAGATGTTTTTTGCTCCACCGAAATATGGTCCAAATGGTATACACATTTCAGATTCCTTAAGAGCTACACAGTTAACGACTTCTAGGTGATCTCTTCTTTCGCACTCTAAGTACAATGGTAAATTTCATGCCATGGGGAAATACGGTAAGAAAAGGTGTACAATTTCATTTCTATAAAGAATGTAATTGAAATGTTTCAGCAATGTTTAGCAAAGGAGTGCGCCCCTTCTATAATCGTGTATGGGTATGACTGCTGCGGAACGGCGTGTACAGAATGCTGCGCATCAGTCAGCGTAAGACACTTTTCTTGACTCTCTGTTTAGTGATCCGAGTTTGCCCACCTTTCTTGTCCACTTGTTTATGCCTGCGTAAAATACGCACATGTGTACTGGCAATGGGTGAGAAGTCTGCAATGAATTAAAGGAGTTCGTGGTAATATTTGTTTCTCATGACAAGTGTCATTGTAGGAGAGCTGACCAACGGTTTGTTAGATATCCAAAATACAGGGATAAAGAGCCTAAGTTTACCACGCCTGTCAAATGCAGACATACTTGAATGCAAATCTCTCCTATATAACTAATTGCGGTGGCCCAGCGATGTGTCAAGTCAGTGCTGGTCGCAAACAAGCATGGTAGCAATTTGTTGACCACAAAGACGGGCACGGAGTCATTTCTAGGGTTATTTTTGCCAAAATGACTTACCACTGATTTAACTCGACTACTTTAACCCACAGTATAAATCACATTAAATGCTTGTATTTTTGCACCTATAGCGGAACGAATGGTAAAACCAAGGTGTTCGGTCATAAATTTTGCAACACGTTCATACAACCACTCTTTTATACTTTGTTTTAGGGTCTTGGATGGATTCTTATCGGTAGTGTCGGTACTCTCCTGGTTACGACGATCACTGCGGGTATATGCAGAAGATAACCGTCCAGTTTGTTTCTCTTCAAAGGATACCTTAGTTTAAAACAAAGGAGTTTTGATTCAGTATTGAATGTATTCCTTTGGACATGATGAAGTGTAACAACAACTGGTCATCAAAGCGGCAAAGCAGTTACTCCGTAGAAAATCCTTTGAAATTATGAATTCTCTTGTTTCCTTTGAAAAAACTGCCTCCCATAGAATTCCTTATTCCCTGTTTAAAAAAGTTAGTTAAAAGAATGGTAATCACAGAACGATTCAAGTATAGCTCAGCGCGCAGGAATGAGTAAAGAATGATGAAATGTTGAATGATCAAAATGATGAAAGACGTGACTCCCGAGCTGAGGGAGCGGCTCGGGTAGTGGTTGAGACCATCGAGAATATAATGATGAAGAGAAAACACCTAAATCCCTACCCATCTTTTCGACTCCACAATTCTTCCTGCCTTAAATTACATATTGAAAACTTTGTCACTGAATGAAGCTGGATAGAAGATCACACTCTTCGTTATCAACGCCTGGACTAGTGTGCGGTATTGGAATATCCCCTAGCGCTCTTACCACGCATCTAGGGGAAGGAATGACCTCTGATCCGATGCTCAGACTTTCTTCACGAAACACCTGGGAAAAAAAATGTATGGTGCACAACGATTTCCTTAAGGCTGTGGAGTCCACTGCGCTGCTCTTCACGGTATAAAGAGCAATGAAATACTTTTATGGCGCCTGCTCGAGTCACTCAGTGGTCATCGGGACGACAGGTGATGCAGGTGATAGATCAGTAGAGAGATGTGCCATTGTGTGGCACAATGATTAAACATTTAATGACATGTAGTCATTGGGAGAATGCGTATCACTGATCTAGACCGATGGAGAAAAAAAATGTTTTTCATTCTTTTTAAATGGGCTCCCACTTATATTCGTTATCATCTACATTCTTGGACAATCCATTAAAACGTCTAAGGAAGAGATCACAATATCCACTTCTCTGCTGGTCACCACAGCCCTACTTGCTCCTGATGTCTTTTTTAAGTAGAATAACAACATAGGAAAAAGAAAAGAAAGCCTCATAGTACATAAAATTTTAAATGGCTAACAATCGAATAAAAGCAGAGCCTTATAAAGTATATCTACCACTATGATCCTTGAAAGGCGCTTGTAGCACAGTGGTTAGTGGTGCCCAGCAACACAGTTGGGTTCAATCCCGCGCCCCGAGCTCACCAGCCTTGAGCCCTCCGGGGTCGTAGAATTGGTATTAGACCTTCTTGGAGAATAGGAGCACTTACTCAATACATCGGTAGGCCAACACGAGTCATCGTAAAAGCCAGATGTGCATTCATTCACCTCTAGCGATGCTTGATGAAGTTGAATGCATTGCGCGTACCTCAACGATTGATCAACGCCGAAAGCTTTATGGGTGAAACCCATTGCGAGCTGCTTTGAGGACGCTGATCACGGCGCATTTAAGCTGCAAACAATCACGACCTCCTTCAGAAGAAAATCGTTGCTGGCATATGAAAAGCCGATGTGGAGAGATTTTTCGGTGCACCGTGCAAATGGCAATTCGGAAACTCCATCCGAAAATTCTTTTAGCATCCACCATATCTTGCAGACTCGACGTTTACTTCCTCGCCTTCAATGCCTCTCAGGAGGTCCTCGTATATATCTTCATCACGCTTTCAAGTGATATTAATGTAGCTACCTTCAATATCCAAGGCGCTTATGTGACCTTGTTGTAAAATCCGCCCTCGTGTTTTTTAAAAAACATTACAGTTTGGTCGTTTCCACTCTTTTCGTTGAGTTTCTGTTACACAATTCACAAAATATAATACAGAGTGAGAGGGATAACGTCTGAGGCTGCCCAAGTCAACAAGAGAAAAGTAAGCCTCTTATTTACAAACGTTTTTAATAAACAGTATAGTTAAGTGAATAGTTATTAGTGAATATCCCGCTCCAAACTACGCAAACCCTACCATTTGTGTGAAATTTAGCGGAATTTCCCGATCGTTGTACTTGAGGTACTTTCGTTCCCATTGATTGTTAACTTCGTAGGTTCAATCATTCGTATTTTTATTTACAAGAAAAAAAAGAGAAAAGAATAAGAAAAAAAACTTTACAAGAAAAGCCATCCGCCTTTTAGATGTTCTCATTGGTGACAGATTGATATTTCAAAATGAAGTTTCGACGAGATCAATGCCGTTGTCGTAGATTTCTGAGCGTCAAACATTAGACCAGCAGAAGAACTGTGGACGAGATTTTTTCAGAATGATAACGAGGACAACTCACATGTAGACTATCAAACAAACTAGAACCTTTACCGCGAACAACAGCACTAACGTAGTTGTAATTACATCCTGTGGTGTTCGCGAACTTCTTCAAAACGCTGTTTTTCTTCAACAAGGAGGCACGAGGTTGGTATTATAGAAATTATTAGGATACAACAGCTGACGTTTCGACGGTTTCGGCTTCTTCATAACCTGGAAAGGTCAAGTTGACACGCGATCTACTCAGCAAGAGACTTTCGTAACTTTATCAGATAAGACCTAACTTAAATTTACATTCGCATAAGAAACAGCTTCATTTAAACACCCACCGTTTATTCGTTGTAGGTATTCCAACTAGTTCGTGGATAGCAGCCGCATAGAGCAATGCATGGGCGAGGACTGTTCCTTGTCAGGTCAATGAATCAAACTTAGGTATGGCGGTAAGTCAGGCGTGATGAGAAGACACTCCTCATTGATAGTGACTTCAGCTACAAAATCTTCTCCGTTGTCTTTCTGCATCCTATGCGCGCCTAGTGGAGTGTTTGCTTTCAATAATGCCGAGACTAATAGAAGGTCGGTCTTGGGAATTTTACAAAATGGTTCGTTGTCTTGAAACCGTGATCTATTCAGACGGTCGGATTCAGATGTGGGTCCATCCATGGCAACTCGCAATTCCAGAAGCCCCACCCTGAACGCTGGACGTGGAAGTCTTCCAATGGAGAGTACCAAAACGAAAAAGACCGCATCATAGTAAATAGAAGGTTTTGCCTAACCGATGTCGCTGGTGTCCCAAAAATTCTACACAGAATCGGACCATCACCTTCTTCGTGCAAGATTCTATTCCTCGCGGAAAAGAGAAAAAAGCGGCTAAATTTGAAAAACGAAGTCTCAGAAACAACGACAAACAGGGACTTATTGAATTCACTAGTCTGCTGTTGGGAAAAGATGCCTTTCTCGACAACATCAACGAGGAATACGATCGGCTCATTCAACACCTTCATGTTAACGCTTTGAAAGCTGAGAGTTCGAAAGACACTAAGAGGCGTCTGTCTCCAGAAACACCAAAGCTGATACGCCTACGTGGAATCGCACGAGCTGCAGGCAACCGCAAACTAACGTCCGAACTTGCAAAACAGCGGAAACATGAGATAAAAAGAAGATCTTAAAGAGAGAAGAGCAGCAGTAGTGGTCGAAGCTGCACAGGCTGGGGAAAAGCACTCGCAAAGCCCACCGAAGCTTCGCCAATTACAAGACCAATATCTTCACTCCCACACCCAGACGGAACAGTTACAGCGTCCAGAAAGGCAATGGAGAAAATCATTCACGAATACTACTCAGATCTCTTCGATAGCCACATTCACCTTCCATCATATGAAATAAAGGAGGATGGATATGTTGTATCACCGGTTCTCCCTTCCGAAATCCGACATACCATTTCGTCGGTGAAAAATTGAACAGCACCAGGTCCCGACAGGATAAGATCTGAACACTTGAAGAGCCTTCCGCCAGTCCTCAAAAACACACTGGCTCGGTACATCTTCACACGATACCTATCTGAATGCATGGTCACTACTCAGTTGAAGAGCAGCAAAACCGTGTTATCTTTCAGGAAGGGTGACCTATACGATATCGGCAACTATCGCCCAATCTGTTTGGTGTCTGTCGTCTACAAACTCTTCACTCGAGTCATCTTAAACAGGATTGACAGAACACTGGACGAAGGACAGCCATGTGGGCAAGCAGGGTTTCGAAAAAGGATTCGGTACGGTGGACCACATCCACACGATAACGAGACTTACTGAAGTATCGCGAGAGTACAAAAAACTGCTCTGTCTCACCTTCATCGATTTAAAGAAGGCCTTTGACTGAAGTGAGAGAGAAGTAGTCATTAAAGCCTTTCATAATCAGTGAGTTTCTGTTCAGTATATATCTTGTGATCTATTCAAAGATTTGGCAACCAAGATATCGCCATTCTACAGCGATATTGTCACTGATGTCAAAAAGAGGGGGTTAGGCAAGGCAACCATAAAATTATTTACCTCCACCCTCCAGAACGTTATGCGAACATTGGAATGGGACAACACAGAAGAGAAAAATCGATGGTCGGCAGTCACACCATCTTCGCTTTGCTGAAGACATCGTCTTTATAACACCAAACATTAGCTAAGCTGAACGTATGCTTGCCGACTTTGATAAAGCCTGTGAAAAGATTGGTCTCCGACTAAATCTCACAAAAACGATGTTCACGTGGAACGGACTAGTTTCGTATGCCCCATTCATGCTCAACGGAACGAATATCTCTGAATGCTCCAGTTATGCCTATTTAGGTCAGGGAAATCAATATGATGAATGACTCAGCTCCAGAGTTGAACAGAAGGAAACGAGCGACTTGCGGAGCTTTCAACAGCAACGAGGATGTAGTGAGGAGAACAAAGAACACCCGACTCCGTACCCACCTCTTCGACTCACTGGTACTACCTGCGTTAACGTATGCGTCAGAAACCTGGTCGCTGCGTAAGCAGGATGAATGATCACTCAGCGTTTTCGAACGCGCAATCGAAAGGACGATGCTAGAAGTATCCCGTTTCACACAAGTAAGGGATAAGATCCGAAACTCCGACCTGCGTCAACGATCAAAAAATCAAAGATGTCGTTCTGTACGCCAAACAGTCGAAGATAAGGTGGGCTGAACACGTAATGCATATGAATGACAACTGATGGACATGAGCCGTTAGCGACTGGATTCTTCGGGATGTGAAACGCACTCCAGGAAGACCACCGACCCGTGGTCAAAGTTGTTCGCGAAGAGCCTTGAAGAAAGATATGATGCTCGACGACTCTTTAGATCGAGCAGAATCCACTGGGCTACTCTTGCACGCGACAGTGAAAAATGGAAGATTTACTGGCGCCCGCTCGAGTCACTCGACGACCAACGGGACTACAGGTGATACAGGTAAAATATATAGGTGTTCTCGTTAAACTGTAATTCTGGACATATATCAACTCGCCTGAAGTAACGTTGCTCATTTCATATCCCTAGGAGTGTGTTGGCTGGTTGCGAACGTAAGTTCATAACATAGCGAAGAATGAAATCAAGTGAACGTTTGAAGCATATCACTGTCTCAGATTTTCATAAGGCGCTAAACAGCTGGCAAATTCTGGGTATACGGCTCATTTTTCAACTAATCGTGGTAAACTTATAAAACTTCATCAATGGGAGAACAGGTTAAAAAAGCGTGACTTTTTAAAAAGATGAATAAATGTAAGATATTTCGGAGTTGTCTACAGGCGAGGCATTCGGAATCCATCGGCATCTATGGATATGAATGTTGCGAAGACATAATTTCGGACTGCAGTGGAGCAGTAACTGTAAGATTTCTCCTAAACTGTCTAACTAAGAATCCAAGCGTGCTTCGTACTATGTTCACAACATGCAATCCCTAAACGGATTTTCCTACATTTTGAGTTTCTTATGGCGAGTCCCAACTTTAATGTAATGATGGTGGGAAAACAAACTGTAATATGATGAATTGGGATTTTTCTAGATACACAGAACTTATAAGCATATGTAGTCCGGTGGTTAGAGGTGCTATGCAACGAACAAGTGTTCGTTGGTTCGATTCTGCGCCACGCTCTCATCAAGATTTTATCATCCCGAAACCGGAAATTTAGTACCAGAACTGTCTGCGAGGATAGTAAGCAATACTGGGTTGATTGATCCTCCTATCAGTGGAACTGAAGGTATGGGCTAGATATGCATTCATTCACCTGGATGCCTGATAAAAATCGTATGCATTGAACCTCAGCGATCGAGTAATGTCGAATGCTTTATTCTTTATCACTTTGGTATAGAATGTTTTCGAAATAACTGAGGAAGTGGTAGTCGTTAGGTGAGAGGTCCAGTGAGTATGATAGCTGACACGGCTTTCTAACCAGGCCCATTCTACCTTTCCAACGTTAGTAGAGTGAAATGTGGCCAAATGTTATCCCAGCGAGGGAGCACTCAATTCGTATCGCACCCACTCGTCGAGCTTCTGTGGATTTCAAGTTGTAGATTCTCCAAAACAACTGAGATGTTTATATCGCTTTCTTCTGAAAGTTCTTGAACAGTCGTATGGTCGTATGTTCACTTGCTTCCACAAAAAGCGTCATTCGATCCATCGTCTCCAGGACTAGAAGAACCACTGCATCGTTTCTCACCTCCACAGTCAGATTTTCCAGGACGAAATTTTTGCAACCAACTTTGCACTTTGTAACTCCCACGTCCGACTTTCTATTAACGGCACTGATTGAATAATTCTTTCTGCTTCTGTTTAGCAAACACGAGGTGTTATTTTATTTCTTTATTTACGCACAAGATGACGTTTCGGCGGATTTCGCCTTCCCTCAGAGCCTGGAGAGGTCGAGTTCACTGCGATCTACACGGTCAAACGCCTCCATAACCAAACAGAGAAAATGTTGAACCAAAAATTTCAGTCACCTTGAACACAGAATCTTTGCACATTCACCGCTTTCTATGAGTCTTCCACTAAATATTTCACGTGGAGACCAACCGCACAGATTTCACGTAGAAACGTAATGTACCCATCTCATCAGAATAACAGGCTTATATACTGCCCAATATCACGCGTGATAATGAGGCATTCCTCCCTGCGGTTCATTTTCGGATTCTTGGAATTGATCCAGAATGCCTCGAGAATTTTGCGCGCTTGTGTTCTCGATTCCTGCGCTAGGATCATAACCCGTACTTCAAAAATCTTCTCCGTAATGTCTCTGCGTCCTCTGCGTGCCTAGTGGAGTATTTGGTTTACGTATGCTGATTAGGTGTTCTTTATACGAACGCAGAGTGGTCTACCCGTTTCGCCAACGTATTCGTCCCCGCACGCTTTACAAGAGATCAGATAAACTGTACCTGAACTCATGCAGTCACCGCCTCTACCATTGGGGCAATTTATCCAATTTTGCGTTGCACATAGACGGTCGTATAGGTGGTTATGAACTAGACTAGTTGGCGTCTTACACTACTCGGTGGCATTTCAATTATCGTTACCGAATTCTCTAGACCGGCCCTTCTTAAACAGCGTTTTATAGCTGCACTTACTTCATTTGAAATGAAGGGTGGGATAAACGGGACCTTATTACCGCTAGAGTTATCGTTGGGGGCCTGTGGTCTCCTCTACACCTGAACCGAGCTACAGTTTGGTATCCGGGACTCCTCTCTCTGCTCCCTTCCTGTGCACACGCTGGTAGCTCTTCGGAACATGTTTCTCACAAGCCCCCTTTTCGTGTGAGAGGGGTGAGAGGAGAGGTAATGAACTATGATGTTTTTACTACTTGGCTTTCGATACCACTTCGTAATGTAGCCGCTTTCTGATAGGTTAATTTGTACGTTCAGAAATAGAAGCCAGTTTTTTTGGTTTCTCTCGGGTGATTTTAATATACTCTGACTGTTCATTCAACAACTCGAAGCATTTGCCCATTTCCTCTTGTGTTGAGCAAAGGACAAAACAGTCGTCTATATAGCTACAGTAGAGTAGCGGCCCGAGATCGGTCACCGGTGCTTCCACCTTAGACATAAACTCAATGGTAAGGCTTGGTGCCAGTCCTTGTTCCATCGCCAACCGTCCTATTTGAGCGTAGTACTTTCCGGACCATCTGAAGATTGAGCAGTCCAAGCATTCTTTTAAGAGTGCCATCAACTGCTCTATCTTGAAGCCATACATGTTTATTTCTCTTTCGTGTTGCATCAGGAGTTCGAATATGGCTTGCATTGTGGAGTCATTCGACACGTTTGTATAGAGGGCGCTAACGTCGAACGACTCCATCACGTACGCGCTGCTGGGCTACACGGTACGTAGACGATCCAGGAACATCTGGGTATTCGTAAGATGGGCTGGAATATGTTTCAACAACTGGTTAGATATTAGGGTTAAAAACCATGTTATCCTATCCGTTGGCCCGTCTACACAGCTAATGATTGGTCTAACCTTAAACAATGATGGATCGGTAGACGCACTGTCATCGCTGGATACTAGCTTATGAGTTTCTATAAGCAAGTACAAGACGGGACGTGTTGGTAACTCAACTTTTAGTTGAGAGATAACTGATGGTTTTAAACCTGCAGCCCTTGGCCCATTAGTGGTTCAATTTTCGGTATTTACTTTTAAACTCCTTCTCAGATGATGGACGATAAAGCGAAGCATCTTCAAGATGCTTTTTTCGTTATTTCAACATCTAACTGATGGGGGAATTACGACAAACTCTCCACCCTTATCATAGTCTTATGGTTTTCGATCTTATCAGCTCTCCTACTTCCCGCATACCACGTTTATACACTTCAGTGAGGTTGGAGCTGTATCTTTTCGCGGATAGTGATTAAAGGACTTTGAAAGTTTCACTCGTAAACACCCGAAATTTAACATCAACTTCATTATTGGGCTCTTGTTGTTTAAAGAACGGCTGAGGAAATGGTGCTATGGGTAGGGCCCCCACTTTTTGTTCGCGCCTATTTTGCGTTTCATCTCTAGCTTTTTTGCGGAGT
The DNA here is from genome assembly GCA_018806985.1 of Angiostrongylus vasorum. NCBI lineage: Eukaryota > Metazoa > Nematoda > Chromadorea > Rhabditida > Metastrongylidae > Angiostrongylus > Angiostrongylus vasorum. Next base: position 979,857 of record JADANN010000383.1, read on the forward strand.
CTATCTTGAAGTTCATGCAAACTACATGCGACCCTATGCAAGGTTATCTTAGAAATGGGTTCAGATGGTGAGAAACTCGGTCCCAATTCTAATAACGAGCGCGCGCCGTCAGGGAGAGTCATGCCTCCTAACACGGTTAGCCTTGGATTTTCTTGCGCATTATTTTTCCTACTGTGACCTGTTTGATGTTCGTTAGCGGTATTTCTGTGCGCTCTTGAAGCCGTGTTATGCGATTTACTCAAAACGTCTTCGAATTTTCTCCGCAAACTTACTTTAGCAGTAGACCTAAATAGAGTTGCAAATCAACACTGACCTACCCACTATTCTCCTCCAGAGGCGGTCCTCCAAATACTGAGCACAAAAGTTTTTCCTTCGTCTCGCACTTTTTTCCATTTAGCGAACATCTCGTTTTGTCGGCTTCGTAGACAGCTGCGTAGGATTCGCAATTCGATGTCCAGTACTCGGTGACTGTTGTCCTCTGGTAGTCCGCATACATCATGTAGTCGTCTTCGTTTGATGAAGTTTGGCACGACTCGGTGTTTTAGACTGCGGCGGAGAAAGTGTATTGACTGTCGAGCTAAGACGATCTTTTGTCTAAGTGACAGCGCTTCTTTTACAAGTCGGAAGTATCTTACTGGCACATCCTGTAGTAACTCCCACGTCCGACTTTCTATTAACCTCGGCATTGATCAAGTAATTCTTCGTATTCTTGTTGAGGAAACACGAGGTGTTATTTTTATAACCTTGCGTAGGGTCGCATGTAGTTTACATGAACTTCAAGATAGACTCCGCAAAAAAGTTAGAGAAGAAACGCAAAATAGGAGCGAACAAAAAGTGGGGGCCCTACCCATAGTACCATTTCCTCAGCCGTTCTTTAGGCAACAAGAGCCCAATAATGAAGTTGATGTTAAATTTCGGATGTTTACGATTGAAACTTTCAAAGTCCTTAACCACTATCCGCGAAAAGATACAGCTCCAAACCTCACTGAAGTGTATAAACGTGGTATGCGAGAAGTAGGAGAGCTGATAAGATCGAAAACCATAAGACTCATGATAAGGGTGGAGAGTTTGTCGTAATTCCCCATCAGTTAGATGTTGAAATAACGAAAAAGCATCTTGAAGATGCTTCGCTTTATCGTCCATCATCTGAGAAGGAGTTTAAAAGTAAATACCGAAAATTGAACCACTAATGGGCCCAAAATGGCAAGGGCTGCTGGTTTAAAACCATCAGTTATCTCTCAACTAAAAGTTGAGTTACCAACATGTCCCGTCTTGTACTTGCTTATAAAAACTCATAAGCTAGTATCCAGCGATGACAGTGCGTCTACCGATCCATCATTGTTTAAGGTTAGACCAATCATTAGCTGTGTAGACGGGCCAACGGATAGGATAACATGGTTTTTAACCCTAATATTTGACCGGTTGTTGAAACACATTCCAGCCCATCTTACGAATACCCAGATGTTCCTGGATCGTCTACGTACTGCGCAGCCCAGCAGCGCGTACGTGATGGAGTCCTTCGACGCTAGCGCAATTTATACAAACGTGTCGAATGACTCCGCAATGCAAGCCATATTCGAACTCCTGATGCAACACGAAGGAGAAATAAACATGTATGGCTTCAAGATAGAGCAGTTGATGGCACTCTTAAAAGAATGCTTGAGCTGCTCAATCTTCAGATGGTCCGGAAAGTACTACGCTCAAATGAGAGGGTTGGCAATGGGACAACGACTGGCACCAAGCCTGGCCATTGCGTTTATGTCTAAGATGGAAGCACCGGTGATCGATCTCGGGCCGCTACTCTACTGTAGATATATAGATGACTGTTTTGTCCTTTGCTCAACACAAGAGGAAATGGACAAATGTTTCGAATTGTTGAATGAACAGTCAGAGTATATCAAGTTCACCCGAGAGAAACCGAAAGAAAACTGGCTTCCATTCCTGAACGTCCAAATTAGCATGTCAGAAAATGGCTACATTACGAAGTGGTACCGAAAGCCAAGTAATAAAAACATCTTGGCTCATTACCTCTCCTCTCACCCCTCTCAAACGAAAAGGGCCCTGGTAAAGAAAACATGTTTCGAACAGCAACCAACGTGTGCACGGGAAGAGAGCATCGAGAGGAGTCTCGGAACTTGGCGCGGCAATAGCCATTTCTAATGGCTACGAAACTTTAGCTTGGGACAGGTGTAGAGAAAATCCTAGGCCTCCAAACGACAATTCTAGCGATGAAATGGTCCCGTTTATCCTACCCTTCATCTCAAATGATGTAAGTGCAGCTATAAAACGCTGCTTAAGAAGGGCGGGTCTAGAGAATTCGGTAAACGTAGTTGAAATGCCACCGAGTAATCTTAGTCGCCAACTAGTTCGTAACCGCCTATGTGACCGTCAATGTGCAGCGCAAAATTGCATAGTTTGCCCTAATGCTAGAAACGGTGATTGCATGAGCTCGGGTACAGTTTATCTGATCTCCTGTAAGACGTGCGGAGACGAATACATTGGCGAAACGGGCAGACCCCTCTGTGTCCGCATAAAAGAACACCTAGTCGGCAGACGTAAACCAAATACCCCACTAGGCACGCATAGGACCCAGAGACATAGCGGGGAGGACTTTGAAGTACGTGTCACGATCCTCGCACAGGAATCGAGAACACAACCGCGCAAAACTCTCGAGGCGTTTTGGATTAATTCCAGAAATCCGAAAATGAACCGCAGCGAAGAATGCCTCATTATCACGCGTGATATTGGGCAGTATATAGGGCTGTTATTTTGATGGGAGGGGCATATTACGCTTCCATATGAACTCTGTGCGGTTGGTCTCCACGCGACATACTCAGTGGAAGCCTCATAGAAAGCGGTGAGTGTGCAAAGCTGTGTTCAATGTGATTGAAATCTTGGTTCAGCGTTTTCTTTGTTTGGTTATGGAGGTGTTTGGCCGAATAGATTGCTGTCAACTTGACCTTTCCAGGCTCTGAGAAAGGGCGAAATCCGCCGAAACGTCAGCTTGTTCGTGAATAAAGAACAAAAATAACACCTCGTGTTTGCTCAACAAGAATACGAACAAATACATTACTTACGACATATGCGACAATGGTACCTACCTCGTACAAGCTCATATATAGAATAATATAACCATCCTTCATGCCGAGGATAGATGGAAGCAGGTCTGGTAGAACAAATACGTGCATATACAAATATATATATGTATACACGTATACCACCTGTACCATTTGTAGTCCCGTTGTTCGTCGAGTGACTCGAGCGGGTGCCAGTAAGTCTTCCATTTTTTCCCTGTCGCATGCAAGAGTAGACCCAGTCGGTTCTGCTCGCTCTATGGACTCGTTGAGCATCATATCTTTCTTCTAGGCTTTTCATGAAGATTTCTGACCATCAGTTCGGTGGTCTTCCTGCAGTACGTATGATAACTCGAACAACCCAGTCGCTAACTGCCTTTTTCCATGAGTTGCTCATAAGCATCACGTGCTTGAATCCTTGAAATCTATGATATTCTGGCGTATAGAGTGACTTCTATAATTTTTTGCTCGTCGACGCAGGTCGGAACTTTGGCTCCCTTCCCATTGCCTGTGTGACATGGGATACTACTAGCATCTTTCTTTCGACTGCTCATTGAATAACGTTAAATGGTCTTTTAATCTGCTTATGCTGCGACCAGGTTTCTGACACATACTTTAAGGTGGAAAGAATTGTAGAGTTCAAAAGGTGGGCACAAGTTGGGTGTTTTTTGTTTTCTTCACTACATGCTCTACGCTCTCAAAAGCTCCCCAAGCCGCTCGTTTCCTTCTGCCCAACTCTGGAGCTAATTCCTTTATCATGTTGATTTCCCAACCTAGATAGACGTGTATTCAGAGATATTCATTCCGATGAGCGCGAATGGGTCATACGTAACCAATCTGTTCTCCATGACCATCGTTTTTGTGAGATTTAGACGAAGACCAGGCGACGACAATGTAATTCCCGACCAGCGACTTTCAATCCTATGTTGTCCCATTTCAGTATTCGCAAGCCGTTCTCGAGGGTGGCGGTTAAATAATTTTGGCGAGATGGTATCGCCTTGGCTAACCCATCTTTCGAGGTCAGTGATAGTATCGTTGCAGAATGGCGATATTTGGGTTGCGAAATTTTTGTACAGCTCAAGAAGAATCTTCATATACTGAGTAGAATCCTCATTTCCCTGTCCCTGAAGATTCAGGGCCTCCACGACTGCTTCTATCTCAACTGAGTCAGAAGCCTTCTTTAAATCGACGAAAGTGAGATAGAACGGTCTTCTGCACTCTGGGCGATACTTCAATGAGTCTTGTTATCGTGTGGATGTGGTCCACCGTACCAAATCTTTTTCGAAACCCTGCTTGCTCACGTGGCCGTCCTTCGTCCAGTATTCTGTGAATCCTATTAGGACGACTCGAGTGAAAAGTTTGTAGACGACAGATAGCAAAGCAGATTGGGCGATAGTTGCTGATATCGTGTAGTTCACCCTTCTTGGACAATAACACGGTCTTGCTGGTCTTCAACTGAGTAGAGATCATGCATTCAGACAGGTATCGTGTGAACAGCCGAGCCAATGTGTTTACGAGAGCTAGCGGAAGGTTCTCCAGGTATTCAGATCTTATCCTGTCCCACATCTGATGCTGTTTGACTTTTCACGGACGAAATGGCAGGTCAGATTTCGGAAAGGATGATCCGCTTGTAGGACATACCCATCCTCCTCTGTTTCATGTGGGAGAAGGAGGACCTGGAGTCTTTCCATGGGTAGCGCTCGCCACAACATCTGCATTGGATAAACTAACTACTTGTAGTAAGGAGTCTAGGAAAAAACTTCTGTGCCCTAAAAAAAAGCACTGGGAAAGAAAATGACACCTATGGGTGTCGCACCAGCCACTCTTTGGAAACGAAACTGTTATGACACGTACAGGCGCTTTTGGTTGCGAGAGTGTTAAAATTTTCTAACGAAAAAAACCAACGCCGAGAAAAAAACACAATGAGTAACCAACGCCATTATACCTCACCACCACCTCGGCCCATGACCAACTTCTGAGAAATAGCTTACGGTGCCTCGCCTTGACCCGAAGACAAAAAAGATGTTAGCTGCCGTCGATCAAATCTCTCTAACATTGGTAATAGGAAGTGATATCCAGTCTGAAAGTGTTTGTTTGGAATTCTTATGAAAGGAGACTATCCATGTCATTTATGACATTCAGGAGGATCTGCACTGGTCATTTAAGAGGATGCTTAACAAGGCTGGTGGACCCTAATGCAACAGTGTGTTGGGCTAAACGTGATGGAAACGTGGTGAAGATCGGTGAAGCTGTAACGTTCTTTGGTATTGTTCGAAGATGGTCGACAGTATGAATCTAGATGTACACTAGGAACGATGAGAACCCTCATATGGATGACAACGAGTCTATTTTCGGAAGACGGACGCTTCACGATGGAATGGAGACCGTGTGAGTTCTGTGAACGCACTGCCTTACAAATGCCGGTCATCCGCTGTCTAATCGTTTCTACAGTTTCGTGAAGCCAGAGCGTTAGAGGCACTAAAGTTTCTATTAGCAGCCCACGAGCTATCGGTTTAGGCCGTATTCGGTGTGAACGAAGATGGGCTATACCAGCCATGGTTGCGCCGCTACAGCTTTTGTTCCCTCTTCTTTGGTCGTCTTATATACTGTAGCTGCACTCTCTCTCTATAGATCGCATAGATCGCTAAGTAACCGCGGTACTTGTACGTCTGTATGCTGTGTTCAGCAGGTATTGTCGATCTCTGCCAACATAGTTATTGAACTCTGTGTTTTGTTACGTACTAGAAGCAAAGAGGTGTGATCACTATAGTCATAGTACGTAGGAGAGCTACTGAACCAGATGAACTGAGCTGATTTGGGTCAGAAGTTTAGTAGAGCGTTGTTACGTTCTGGTCCAATGTTACTCATTATGTCTACGGTTCTGATGGTTTCACGAGTTATGCCGAAAAGTGTTTGTCCCATCACTGAGGGTGAGCGGTTTTTTCTTCCCGATCCGCTGTGGTGGTTGTGGTCCAAATGTTACTATGATATCATAACATTCGTGGAGCGTCTTTTATTCCTGGAAAACCAAGAAAAGTTTGTAGTGACGCTCTCGGTTCTCTAGAAGCTCATACAAAGTGGAATTGTGCGAACACCAAAATTAGGTGAGCTGGGGCTACATTGGTGCACCTATAAGAGTTCTCTTCATGGAAAATAGTGGTCTTCATTTCGCTCTGTCTTATGTTGTTATTTAGGTAATGCTATTTCTTGTTTAAGTTGTCACATTGGTGGATACCTTGATTTTTGGGTAGCTGACCACGTATGAATGGAAATCAAGCGACGTCAGACTTCATGCATTGACTCTTTTCATTTGCGAATACAACTTTTTAGTGCCAAACATCAAACTCATCGGTCCGTCCATTATGTCTCAACCTTACTGGGCGGGCGTCTTTTACTATCTCATTTTTTTTGCTTCGCTCTTCTTTTCCCCTCCATCTATAGTGAACAATTCCCACCATACGACTATACTTTGACTATGACATAGTTATTTCCCAAGGGATCACAAGAGTGTAATATAGAGACTTTCATTTTCGTAAACGATTTGGTTTTTTGCACTTTATTTCGCACGACACATCTACAGTCTACTCTGCAAATTCCAGCACTTCTTGCCTTGAATTCATTTTCCACTCACTCGTCGTCTACAGGGGTATTCGGACATTTCGCGTCTTGTTTTGTCTGCTGCTTGAGGATTTGTTCTTCTTTAGGAATGTCGTAGAATGTTGGTCGGGTCGAATCTCCCTGCAATCATGGGGATAGCTGGGTGGCCCATTCCCAAGTAGATTGGGGGGAGGGTTGGGGAGTGTGTCGAACTAGCATCTTTGCTTCCCTCGTCTCACTGCATCACCTACCACTGCGCTACCCTACCCACCACGATTTGACTTAGTACACAGTAAACTGAATTGTTGTGATATTGACGGCTTCAGCAATGAAGTGGAATATTGATTTGCTTTGTAATGGAATCTTTCTATATTCATAGTATTATTGTCAGTATCATTTTTGAAATTCTCAGTTCCCACACGATGACGAACTAGGTAAGGAGAGTTATGCTTGGTGCCTGATGCCCTAAACCTTTTCAAAATATGTGTAGTGAGATACGGAAAATTATTTGGTGAAATAAGAGAAATTGTTTCTTGGAGACCAAGATCTGTGTCTACAGGGAATGGTGAGATATGAGCAAAACTTGGGAACTTTAGCCGAACTTCGATTCCGCGATTACCCCCTACAATGGACTCACTTGTTATCTACCGCACCAACCCAATGCTTTGCTTTGTCTTGCCTTTCTGTCAGCCTGTAGATTCTCTATTGGAATGTCGAAAGCAGCATCTATTTTCGAGTCAAATACATTGTACCTAACTCCTGCCCGTCCCCGTCACTGAAAGCTGAAGAACGACGGTGGGCAAGCATCCACAGCTTCGATAATTAGATTGGTATTTCACTGGTACATAGTTGCTTCTATTTCGAATAATAATGAATATTGTGCTGAATAACAACCAAGCAAACCCGATAGCATCTTGGTGATAAGCGACTTCATGAAGATGATTCGAATAGCACGAGAAATCATTTACATCAACTCTCGTCAACATAAGCGGCAGCGATGTTTGGCGTGAGCACTTTTTCCTCCGTAAACTGTACCCAGCTGTAATTTCGGGGCTTTGGTGTTCAGTAAAAAAACCCCACATTTAATACGGTATATGCTTCATATTTTAATGTCTGACCACAATACTGTCGTGCCACCAGTGAATATCCTACTTTACTCGGGATGTGTTTTGCGCTCGGAGAACGAAAAAAATTTCAGTCAGCAATCGCAATCATTCTCGAATGTGTTGCCGTATTCGTTCCTCTCTATTATTCTATGGTTGTCGCACATTGGATTAACTCATCTTTCAGTGGGTTTTCCAACTGCATTTCCGTAGCAGTTCAGAATGCAGATGATAGCTTTCGTACTTTCATCTCACAGAAGCGATAAATGTTCTCTCTTCTGCGACGTCTTCAAAGAAACTCAATCGTGAAGCTGTGAAGAAAGTGCAGATCGACCACGGTGATTCCGTGTCGTCGCTGGGATCAGCCGAAATTGAAAGGAGAGTGAAGACGCTGGGAGTGAGTTGTTCGATATCATTCCGATTAAAGTAAACGGAAAAAAAGAAGGGTATTTAGACTATGACATCCTTTCCAAAATGTCACCGTAAACAACAGACTTTCAAAAATTGATCTCCCAAGCTGGATGTTCTGACTAATATTCTGACTACTGGTCAGCATCAGCGAGATAAACTGAATCGATCTATCTAAATTTTCGCATAAATGCAGTCTTTTGTGATTTCACAACTTACAAGAACATCTTAAGAAGCCGAGTTCACCACCGCTTCGCCATCATAACCTCAACAATTTGTTCGTTCTTCAGCTCGAAACAGGCGACACCGCTATGGAACTCTCCAGCTACACTGCGATGGCGATGAGAAGTTGACACGATTCACACCGTTGTCATTTGCGAATGTTTCCATTTCGTCACCGTCTGTGATCGAGCGCCAAATCTTTCTGCCATTTGTCAAGTTCATTCTCTGACTCACTAGCGATCAGCATAAAGTCTTAGTATGAATCACGATCACTGTTGACAAAAAAGGTAATAAAGGACTTCGTCTACCAATGTAACTCACTTGAAGACACATTTATTTTCATAGGCACAATGTCATAGGAAAAATATTGGACTTCATGGAAATGAATGGTAGAATTGGGAGGTGCAGAACCCCATCTAGAAGCAGCTGAAAGACTTTGAACACGAAATTAACTATACGCTATCGCCTTGCGGTAGATCAGAGTACAATCGAAGATGTTCATCAACGGAAATTATGCTAATTTCCATCGAAATTTCTATACTGCATATTAACTGCTGTTACTTGTTGTTCTTCTGTTATTTGTTGTTATTATTGGCATTTATTTGTTGTCACTAGCTGCTGCTATCTGTTGTTTTTTAACTGCTACTACTTTTTGTTATTAGTTTTTATTCATTTGTTGTCATTAACTGCTGTTATTTGTTGTTGACACGCTGGTAGGCCAGCGTGGAATCGCACGAACTGCAGGCAACCGCGAACTCACGTCCGAACTTGCAAAACAATTCAGACAGGCCATAAAAGAAGATCTCAAAGAGAGAAGAGCAGCAGTAATGGTCGAAGCTGCAGAACCTGGGAAACGCATTCGCAAAGCCCACTGAAGCTTTGCCATTTATAAGACCAAGATGATTGCACTCCGACGACCAGACGGAACAGTTACATCGTCCCAAAAAAGCAATAGAGAAAGTCATTCAGGAATACTACTCAGATCTCTTTGATCGCCACGTCCATCTTTCGTCATATGAACACGAAATAAAGGAGGACGGATATGTTGTACCATCGGTTCTCCCTTCCGAAATCCGACGTGCCATTTCGTCGGTGAAAAAATCGAACAGCATCAGGTCTAGACAGGATAAGACCAGAACACCTGAAGAACCTTCCGTCAGTCCTCGTAAACGCACTGGAAACTCTAGAAAGACGTCTAACGCGAGCAAAACCTCGAAATAAGCGTTTTCTGAGCGAGGCTCTAGAAAGGCGTCTAACGCGAGCAAAACCTCGAAATAAGCGTTTTCTGAGCGAGGCTCTAGAAAGACGTCTAACGCGAGCAAAACCTCGAAATAAGCGTTTTCTGACCGAAACTCTAGAAAAAGCGTCTAACGCGAGCAAAACCTCGAAATAAGCGTTTTCTGAGCGAGGCTCTAGAAAGGCGTCCAACGCGAGCAAAACCTCGAAATAA